>SJYX01011592.1:0-117329 GCA_006410675.1 Oreotragus oreotragus
TTTTTTTTTTTTGGCTTTGCTTGTCATTTTTATTACCTTAAGACTATTTTCCAATAGAATCACAATTTAAATAAGAGCCACTTTTTTGTTAGGAAACTGGGGGGACTGTTACGAGCTTCTCAGGGATCACTGCAGTACAAGCATCATCTTGGCAGGAAGTAAGAGGCAGTGTTTGTGGATGTGAATGCCTTTTTATGTCTTTGTCCATTTGGTGTAAACTCCTGTGTGTGACCCATCTGGGAACTTGCTCAAGAGGAGTCTTTCTAGAACTCTGAGTGTTCCCATTTCTAAATAGATAAGCTGGTCAGAAAAAGAGCTCCCAGAGTATATTAAGCTTGTGCGTGGTGTAAATACCAAGCTTGTGTTGATAGAAGTTCGGCATCATTGAATCCAAAGTCATCTGGTGAGGCTTCGTTTCAAAGATAACTCAGGACCACAGCCTGGGAGGCTGCCCAGCCGTGCTGGGGCTGAAATTAGAAACATGGAGTAGAGAGAAACTTACTGTGCAACAGTCTGCCGTGTTCACAATCTAAGCGTGCCTTACTCTTCTCCTTTTCTCCTGGGACCTGCAGTTTACCGTGGCTTCTGGGCAGTCCTGATGCTTCTGGGGGTGGTCGCCGTAGTGACTGCAAGCTTTCTGATCATCTGCGCAGCACCCTTCACCAGCCACCTTCTCTACAAAGCCGGGGGAGGCGCCTACATCGCCGCAGGTATGTCCAGTGTGAAGGCTGTGATTTCTAGCCGTGAAATACGTCTTTGTATTTTCCAGTTCTGATTTCAGAGGTGAGACTTCTAAGAGTTAGTAATATACTAATATGCACATAGAGTATTTCCTGAGTGCTGCCTAGGTTGCACACACATTTCCAGGGACTTTGTGTTTTCCATTTGCTCACTGTATCCAAGTTATGTGAATGAAGACAATAGGCAGGAAAGCTCTGCTGTAAGAGCCTTTTAATCTCCCTTGTCCTGTTAAAGTTCCACCTGTAAAATGGGTGTGTCGACACATCTGTCTATAACATCTGGAGGTTTGTGAAGCCTCTTGTGTGTGCCTAAGAAGATAGCCCGTTACAATATTACAAGCCCTCATGATTTATTTATCTCAGGTGAAAATCAATTTTTTCTACAATATCATCATTCCGTTTTCATAACTGTGGTTCATATGTGTTATCTAAGCACCTTCTCTGTAAAACCTGCATCTAAAATAAAATAGCTATTTTAAACTAAAATAGTCACCTTCCAAGTGAAGTCGCTCAGTTGTGTCCGACTCTTGGCGACCCCATGGACTGTAGCCTACCAGGTTCCTCCATCCATGGGATTTTCCAGGCAAGAGTACTGGAGTGGGCTGCCATTTCNTGTAAAACCTGCATCTAAAATAAAATAGCTATTTTAAACTAAAATAGTCACCTTCCAAGTGAAGTCGCTCAGTTGTGTCCGACTCTTGGCGACCCCATGGACTGTAGCCTACCAGGTTCCTCCATCCATGGGATTTTCCAGGCAAGAGTACTGGAGTGGGCTGCCATTTCCTTCTCCAGAGCATCTTCCCGAGGCAGGGATCGAACCCAGGTCTCCTGCATTGTAGGCAGACACTTTACCGTCTGAGCCACCAGGGAAGTCCACCAGTCCTTCTAAGCCCCACTGAAATGATCATACAAATAGTACAAATAGAAAGATAACCAAATAGGTGAGTTTTGTGAATTTTAAGACTTTTTCTCTTCATCGGGAATTAAAATTCAGAGCACTAACCTGAAAACGTAAGCACAATATCTTTTTGTAAACATAAGAATTCTAAGAATTTAGACAAATTTCAGCCTAAGACCCAGCTGTGGAGGAGGAACTGGCAACCCACTCCAGTATTCTTGCCTGGGAAATCCCATGGACAGAGGAGCCTGGTAGGCTACAGTCCATGAGGTCTAAGTGGGACACAACTGAGCACTAACAAGACCCAACTGGACCTGCCTTTGCTGTGTTGCAGGGTCACATGAGAAGGTCCAGGTGCCTCACCTGAGACTGTAGTGACCATGAAGGACGGCACAGGCTGGGCGGCTCAGCGGCCTTTGTAGTTGCTGCAAAGACAACTCATGTTGCTGCCCAGAATCACTTAACCAATGATCAGTTAACAAAATGCCTTCTTTAAGCATTATTTTTGTATAAAAATTATACTTAATTTTGCAGAGGGAATAAGAAGAGTAATCTCTGTTCAACAAGCTTAAAAACCCCACAAAACAACAACAATAGCAACAAATGAAACCAAAGCCCACCCTGGGGACCGGGGCCCCATGTAACCTATTCTGTCTTTCTCTTCATCTCTTATTTCAACTATTCTCTTCACTGAGTCTTCAGGGAGCCTTTATCAAGGGTCCAGATTTACCCATCTGAGCTCATGATTTTAAAAATAACTTCAAATATGTGGAATATAGTTCACATACCACAAAATGTACCATTTTGAAGTGTGTCATGCAGTGTTTTGAGTACATTTCCAGAGCTGGATAAAGATCAGCACTATCTGATTATAGAATTTTTTTTTTTCTTATCTTATTACAAAGAAACCTCATCCTCCCCTCCCCTTCTCTCCCCTCTAGCTCTGGTAACCACCAGTCCACTTTCTGTCCCTGTGAGTTTCCTCTTCTGGACATTTCATGTCTTGGAATCACACTGTGTCTGGCTTCTTTGACTTAGATCTCACAACTGATAATCTCTCTATATTTCATAATTCCATTAGACCAAATCCCTTATTCAGATCTTAAAAGATGATGCTGTGAAAGTGCTGCGCTCAATATGCCAGCAAATTTGGAAAACTTAGCAGTGGCTACAGGACTGGAAAAGGTCAGTTTTCATTCCAATCCCAAAGAAGGGCAATGCCAAAGAATGTACAAACTACCACACAATTGCACTCATCTCACACACTGGCAAAGTAATGCTCAAAATTCTCCGAGCAAGGCTTCAACAGTATGTGAACCATGAAATTCTAGATGTTCAAGCTGGATTTAGAAAAGGCAGAAGAACCAGGGATCAAATTGCCAACATCCATTGAATCATAGAAAAAGCAAGAGAATTCCAGAGAAACATCTACTTCTGCTTTATTGATTACGCCAAAGCCTTTGACTGTGTGAATCACAACAAACTGTGGAAAATTCTTTAAGAGATGGGAATACCAGACCACCTGACCTTAGAAATCTGTATGCAGAGTACATCATGTGACATGCCAGGGTGGATGAAGCACAAGCTGGAATCAAGATTGCTGGGAGAAATATCAGTAACCTCAGATATGCAGATGACACCACCCTTATGGCAGAAAGTGAAGAGGAACTAAAGAGCCTCTTGATGAAAGTAAAAGAGGAGAATGAAAAAGTTGGCTTAAAACTCAATGTTCAAAAAAGCTAAGATCATGGCATCTGGTCCCATCACTTCATAGGGATGCAAATAGATGGGGAAACAATGGAAACAGTGAGAGACTTTATTTTCTTGGGCTCCAAAATCACTGCAGATGGTGACTGCAGCCATGAAATTTAAAGATGCTTGCTCCTTGGAAGAAAAGCTATGACCAACCTAGACAGCATATTAAAAAGCAGAGACATTTCTTTGCTGACAAAGGTCTATCTAGTCAAAGCTATGGTTTTTCCTGTAGTCATGTATGGGTGTGAAAGTTGGATTATAAAGAAAGTTGAGTGCTGAAGAATTGATGCTTTTGAAGTAGAGAAGACTCTTGACAGTCCCTTGGACTGCCAGAAGATCCAACCAGTCCATCCTAAAGGAAATCAGTCCTGAATATTCATTGGAAGGACTAATGCTGAAGCTGAAACTCCAATACTTTGGTCATCTGATGGGAAGAACTGACTCATTGGAAAAGACTCTGATGCTGGGAAAGATTAAATGCAGGAAGAGAAGGGGACAGCAGAGGCTGAGATGGTTGGATGGCATCACTGATTCAATGGACATGAGTTTGAGCAGTGTCAGGGAGTTGGTGATGGACAGGGAAGCCTGGAGTGCTGAAGTCCATGTGGTTGTAAGAGTCGCACACGACTGAGTGACTGAACTGAACTGGAATCCCTTATATGCCTTAAAACTGAGCATCTTCTTCACCAAATATATTTTCTCACCCAAATCACACTCCACTCTCACTTCATTCAAAGGTCTGGTTATGGTGTATATTTTCCCATGATCCTCCCAGAAATAATCTCCCTCTACTAAAATGTGTAAACCTTTCTTTCTTCTTCTTTGCTTTTCCATCTTTTTAAACCTTTCTCCATAAAGGGAATATGTACTAGCAGTAGTGCAGTACTTACATTATGGGCGACATGATTGTTTTAAACTCAGAGATACTGTGATCCTGGGTTTCATCTTATTAGAGAACTGTGTGCTTGTGTGTATGCAGTGTTCTTGAAAAAATTGTTGGCATTTTTTTTTCATTTTATAATTCGTTTGAGAAAATTGTGTATCTAAAGCATTAGTTTGGTTGAGGACTCTGAAGAAAGCATCTGATTAATATTTGACCAGTAGGTTTTCTCTCTTCAGTGGCTCTCTGGCTGCATTGGGTATGGGGCTGAGGTCCTCTTGGCTCAGGACTTTATGCGAAAGGGAGGAGTCAGTGTGTTCCAGGAGCCCGGTCCTGAAAGCCACTCAACCAGACAGTTACAAGACTTCAAATCTGACTTTTAATTTCCTTCACAGACCAATTATGTACTGTTTGTGCACGGCTGTTTATTTCCTAAGAACACAAGGAGGTATTCCATTGAATGAGATTTTTTAAATTACTATTTTTTTTAATCAATTTGGACAGTACAAGTGATATTCTCAGGAATACCTAAAACTTACTGTCTAGCAGCAATTTCCACGAGACACATCTTTTAAAGCAATTATGGGGCTTTAATAAATCATCCATAAGCCTGAGTGTTATTGAGAGACAAATTTTAAAAATCTTTCAGTTGTCTACTATTTCCACCTCCAGGTATTTTAATAGGCAATTAATACTCTCAGAATTGGAAATGGAAACTTACAAGACTATTCTGTAGGGACATTAGGAAAATGTGCTTAGAAGGATTTTTCTGTACTGTATTTAACATGGAACCATGCATGTAGTCATTTACTGAGTTAAACTGGATCGAATTTATTGAGCTTTCTAGCTCGGAGAAGGCAGTGGCACCCCACTCCAGTACTCTTGCCTGGAAAATCCCATGGACGGAGGAGCCTGGTNATCATGTGACATGCCAGGGTGGATGAAGCACAAGCTGGAATCAAGATTGCTGGGAGAAATATCAGTAACCTCAGATATGCAGATGACACCACCCTTATGGCAGAAAGTGAAGAGGAACTAAAGAGCCTCTTGATGAAAGTAAAAGAGGAGAATGAAAAAGTTGGCTTAAAACTCAATGTTCAAAAAAGCTAAGATCATGGCATCTGGTCCCATCACTTCATAGGGATGCAAATAGATGGGGAAACAATGGAAACAGTGAGAGACTTTATTTTCTTGGGCTCCAAAATCACTGCAGATGGTGACTGCAGCCATGAAATTTAAAGATGCTTGCTCCTTGGAAGAAAAGCTATGACCAACCTAGACAGCATATTAAAAAGCAGAGACATTTCTTTGCTGACAAAGGTCTATCTAGTCAAAGCTATGGTTTTTCCTGTAGTCATGTATGGGTGTGAAAGTTGGATTATAAAGAAAGTTGAGTGCTGAAGAATTGATGCTTTTGAAGTAGAGAAGACTCTTGACAGTCCCTTGGACTGCCAGAAGATCCAACCAGTCCATCCTAAAGGAAATCAGTCCTGAATATTCATTGGAAGGACTAATGCTGAAGCTGAAACTCCAATACTTTGGTCATCTGATGGGAAGAACTGACTCATTGGAAAAGACTCTGATGCTGGGAAAGATTAAATGCAGGAAGAGAAGGGGACAGCAGAGGCTGAGATGGTTGGATGGCATCACTGATTCAATGGACATGAGTTTGAGCAGTGTCAGGGAGTTGGTGATGGACAGGGAAGCCTGGAGTGCTGAAGTCCATGTGGTTGTAAGAGTCGCACACGACTGAGTGACTGAACTGAACTGGAATCCCTTATATGCCTTAAAACTGAGCATCTTCTTCACCAAATATATTTTCTCACCCAAATCACACTCCACTCTCACTTCATTCAAAGGTCTGGTTATGGTGTATATTTTCCCATGATCCTCCCAGAAATAATCTCCCTCTACTAAAATGTGTAAACCTTTCTTTCTTCTTCTTTGCTTTTCCATCTTTTTAAACCTTTCTCCATAAAGGGAATATGTACTAGCAGTAGTGCAGTACTTACATTATGGGCGACATGATTGTTTTAAACTCAGAGATACTGTGATCCTGGGTTTCATCTTATTAGAGAACTGTGTGCTTGTGTGTATGCAGTGTTCTTGAAAAAATTGTTGGCATTTTTTTTTCATTTTATAATTCGTTTGAGAAAATTGTGTATCTAAAGCATTAGTTTGGTTGAGGACTCTGAAGAAAGCATCTGATTAATATTTGACCAGTAGGTTTTCTCTCTTCAGTGGCTCTCTGGCTGCATTGGGTATGGGGCTGAGGTCCTCTTGGCTCAGGACTTTATGCGAAAGGGAGGAGTCAGTGTGTTCCAGGAGCCCGGTCCTGAAAGCCACTCAACCAGACAGTTACAAGACTTCAAATCTGACTTTTAATTTCCTTCACAGACCAATTATGTACTGTTTGTGCACGGCTGTTTATTTCCTAAGAACACAAGGAGGTATTCCATTGAATGAGATTTTTTAAATTACTATTTTTTTTAATCAATTTGGACAGTACAAGTGATATTCTCAGGAATACCTAAAACTTACTGTCTAGCAGCAATTTCCACGAGACACATCTTTTAAAGCAATTATGGGGCTTTAATAAATCATCCATAAGCCTGAGTGTTATTGAGAGACAAATTTTAAAAATCTTTCAGTTGTCTACTATTTCCACCTCCAGGTATTTTAATAGGCAATTAATACTCTCAGAATTGGAAATGGAAACTTACAAGACTATTCTGTAGGGACATTAGGAAAATGTGCTTAGAAGGATTTTTCTGTACTGTATTTAACATGGAACCATGCATGTAGTCATTTACTGAGTTAAACTGGATCGAATTTATTGAGCTTTCTAGCTCGGAGAAGGCAGTGGCACCCCACTCCAGTACTCTTGCCTGGAAAATCCCATGGACGGAGGAGCCTGGTAGGCTGCAGTCCGTGTGGTCGCTAAGAGTCGCACACGACTGAGCGACTTCACTTTCACTTTTCACTTCCATGCACTGGAGAAGGAAATGGCAACCCTCTCCAGTGTTCTTGCCTGGAGAATCCCAGACGGCGGAGCCTGGTGGGCTGCCGTCTATGGGGTCGCACAGAGTCGGACACGACTGAAGCGACTTAGCAGCAGCAGCAGCAGTGTTTAGAGGTCACGTTTTTAAAACAAAGAGTTCTCATTCCAGGGGGCAAGTAATCCAAAACCTCTTCTTTTCAGGGCTTGCTGGTCACTCCAGACCTCGCTGTCTCCCCATGCCAACTCTCCGTGCTGGGCCTGGCAGTCGGGAACAGGTGTGGCCCGGGCCCGCAGTTGCCGGAGCTACTTTATCCACACCACAAACAAGACACTATTTGGACAGATGGCCTTGAGAAATTCCGACGGGCCTTGCTGGTGTACGCATGCAGGCCTCTGGCATCAGCACGCAGGCCGCTTGGGCACATCCCACGCACGGCCGTGGCGTGCTGACGTCACAGCTGTCAGTGTGAGCAGGGGCGGGGTCTGCGGTCCTCCTCGCCCTCTGTCAGCAGCTCCCGGGGTCTGAGGGCCCTGTGTCGTCACTTCCCGCTCTGGGCCAGATGCCTCCTCCGGCCGGGCCAGGTGTTCCCCATGGAAGTTCAGTTCCGGACCAAGTGCGACGTGATCTTTAGGACGTGACAGCCCCCGAGTCTGTTTAAGTGAGCCTCTGCCACACCACTCCGAGGCCTGAAGAGTTGCTGAGCTTTCTTCTAATGTGAACTCCGTGGGGCAGCTATGGAGGGCTGACTCACGGCTTCTCCACACCCTGTGATACCCGATATGATAGGAAAGATGACGGAAGGTGTGGCATTAAAAAACATTTGAATTACGTGGAGAAAATCATTGTGTGGCCGATCATCAACGCCTGCCGAAGTGACTTCAATGCAGGAATTGCTGTACCTGAGTAAGATCCCGGAGTGTACAGGAAATAATAAGGACAGGGTTTGGGATGTTCTGGGATGCTGACATTGGGTGATAATCCATCACAGCTAAAAATATCAGCTTTTTAATATCAGCTTTAAAAATATCAGTATTTTATCAGCTTATCAGGGTATAAAGAAGGCTGAGTGCCAAAGAATTGATTGTTTTTAATTGTGGTGCTGGAGAAGACTCTTGAGAGTCCCTTGGAAAGCAAGGAGATCAAACCAGTCAATCCTAAGGGAAATCAACCCAGAATATTCATTAGAAGGACTGATGCTGAAGCTGAAGCTGCAATACCTTGGCCACCTGATGTGAAGAGCCAGCCACCTATTTAGATAAGACCTCGATGCTGGGAAAGATTGAGGGCAGGAGGAGAAGAGGGCAGCAGAGGATGCAATGGTTGGATGGCATCATCGACTCAATGGACATGAGTTTGAGCAAACTCCGAGAGATGGTGAAGGACAGGGAGGCCTGTTGTGTTGCAGTCCAGGGGGGTCACAAAGAGTCAGACACAACTCTGTGGCTGAACAACAGGATAGAGAGATTTCTCCTTCATAATTGAAATCACCTTTTCCTGAATGACAACCTGTGATTATATTTTTTTCTGCTGGATGTAGAGCTCCAGAGTCTCAACTGGGTGGAGAGGGCTGGGAAACTTCTGAATCTTGGCTAAATGCCTTGTTAGCATCTCATGTTGGGGAAGGCAATGGCACCCCACCCCAGTACTCTTGCCTGGAAAATCCAATGGACAGAGTAGCCTGGTGGGCTGCAGTCCATGGGGTCGCTAACAGTTGGACAGACTGAGCGACTTCACTTTCACTTTTCTCTTTCATGCATTGGAGAAGGAAATGGCAACCCACTCCAGTATTCTTGCCTGGAGAATCCCAGGGATGGGGGAGCCTGGTGGGCTGCCGTCTATGGGGTCACACAGAGTCGGACACGACTGAAGTGACTTAGCAGCAGCAGCAGCAGCATCTCATGTTCGTGAGACTGCACACTCGTCTTGTAAGTCAGAGGAACATCGAAGCCCACACTCCAGGCCCAGGGTATGTTAGCCAAAGGAAAGGACACCTTGGCAGTGCAGTGAGTCCTTTGGGAGGTGATGGAGGCCAAGTTGTGGCCTCAGTCCTGCCCCACTCAGTGACCGCGGGGCACATTCTTTCCTTGTCCAGACAGCTGTTTCACACCAGGGACGTGAGCGGAGTGGGGTGAGCTATACAAACCCTCTGCCACCTGCGGCAGACACCCTGAGCATGTCCTTCTAGTCTGGAGGACAGTGCTTTCTAAGAGGGTAGGGATGGGAGCCCCTTAAAACGGGTCAGGGGGGTAAGTGGATGTGAAGGGAACAGGACATTCTTCTTCAAGAGGGTAAAACTGACTCAGAAGCACATCGGATTTGCAGTGTGTTTTCTTATTTCCTTTGAAAGGTCAGTGGAATTTGTAGTAGTTCATGGTGAACCACACTCATTTCTAGAGAAAACACAGATGTGATGGATGCATACTGCAGGAGACGTTTTTTACCTTAATGCCAGAAAAAGGAGCTCATAGAATCCCAGGGACGTATGTTGGATATTCACTCTGCTTTGGCTGAGACCAAACACGTGGCTCACAGGAGGCTCGGGGATCATGCCCGGCTCCTCACATCTTCCTCCAGATAAAGCCAAATAGAGCGGAGGAGAGTGTGGAAGAAACAGACCAAGAGCAAGAGGGATCAGGGAAGAACTGCTGATGGCCTGGAGGTAGGCGTTCTCCACTTACAGGCACACACACCTCTCTGAGTGCCCCTGCCCTCTCCACTCCCTGTAGTGAGAGACCCAGACTATAAATAGCCGCTGACCCGGGGGCAGCTGAGGGACCTCCCTGTGAGGGAAACTGGCCTGGAGGGCCTGCAAGGGCTTGCCGGTGGCTTTGCTAAAGCTTCCATCTTCTTAGCACGCAAGAAGTGGGCTTTCAGAGAAAATCAAAAGCATAACTTCTCAGTATGGAACCAAATATATACCAAGGTACAGGACTTGAGCATTTTATTCAGGGCTCTGGTCTCTTGGAGGTGGGCGGTGGAGGGAAATAGTGGTGAATAATAAGTAGGCACTGCTGATCTGTCAGGCGGATGTACTGTTGAAGGAGAATTAGTGTCTTGGATTTTCCGGAAGTGCAGAACGGCTGCTCAGCTTTTCCCTGTGCTCAGTCCAGAGTCTCAGGTGTACAGGTCTGCCTTCTAAGCAGGAACAGAGGAGCCAGTGACTCTTATGTTTCTAAAAGTACCTGTTTTTGTACACTTGCTTTGCATCTTCGTTGTCACATTTGGGGATTTGTTTAGGAAAATCATCCTGTTGGATTCTGATACTATTCTCATGTGGAATTTTAATGTCCTCAATCTGACTTTTTTTTTTTTTAATAAATATCAAGTACCACAGTAAGTCAACCTTGGCTGGTATTAAATAGGGAAGAGCTTAGAAGAGCTGTTATTTACAAAAGTACTTTAAAGTTATAATACTTTTCTTTCTCAGATGAGTCTTTGAAAGTTTCTTTTTTCTCCACATTGCTTCTCAGCTGAGATTTGTGTCACAGACTGTTAGAATCAGACTTGCCCTGTCTTGGTTTTGAATGGGAGTCAAGGTGGTAGACGCAGGGGCACCTCATAGAGGTGGTGGGTTTGCCTCCAGACCCTTCTCTGCTGTAATCTGTTAGTATGCAATACCATTATGTCTAAAAAGCAGTTGAAGTAGTGTGAGGACGGCCATGACGTGACACAGAAACGCAAAGTGAGCAAATGGCGTGTGGAAAAATGGCGCTGATAGACTTGCTCGGTGCAGGCTGCCGAGCAGATACAAAATGCAGTATCTGAGACGCACAGTCAAGTGAAGGGCAGTAAAACAAGGTCTGCCTGTATGTGGCACTAAAGCGAAGGGACAAGTACCCGGAGGAGGAATTCAGAAAGAATGCATCACAGTCAGTTTAACCTCTGAGCCAGGTGATGGCTGCAGAGGGGAGGCGGGTGTGAGGGGGAGAGAGGAGTCACCTCCGCTCCCAATACCCCAGCCTTGGCTGGTTGCACTATCCTTGCTGGGGACCATCTGGACTGTGGTCAACTCCTCCCCAGGTGAATCGAGGATGTGAGAAGCCTGCTCAGTAATAGCTTTGGTGAAACGTTTTTGATAAAAGCTTCAATTTGAAACTGGGATAAGTAAATGCTCCCCACCCCCTTTTAAAAGATGTATCTGAGCTGAGAACTAGAGTAACAGGCCTGCAAATGAATGCACTGAATAATTAATCTCCAGCCTGAGGAGTCTTAAACATGTCAGGTGACAAGATTTTCTGGCCTATAAATAGGATCTCTGGTTTGGAGTGGATTTTGCCAAGGTAGATGGGCAGAGTGTGTTTCCATCTGCCTCATTTTCCTCTTCCAAAGTACGTGTATCATTAACGTCTACTGTTTACTTGGTACTGTGAGGGGTTTAATTTGTTTGCAAATATTCTGTTTCATGCCACACCCTTTCCCCAAACTGTCATTTGCTGGAAAATAACTAGTAGTGAGTGGACGAGGCATATTGCTTTCTTCACTATGTTATGTGTTTTCTGAGGCCTTTTTCCCCTTCACACATACACTTTCTTATGCAGAGGAGAAGCACATGAGGTATAGATTTGTCTGAATGATCAGATCGACACGGGCTGGATTTCCCTAGGAAGAATCTCTGCTTCCTGTGACCAAGGTGCTGCTGTGGAGGGGAGGGAGGCTTGCTTGAGTGGACAGTGGAAACAGAAAACGTCCTTAATACGACTAAGCTCCAGTGTGGATTCACCTGATGCGCTCTCTGAAATATCCCCTAGACGGGGGCTGTGAGGTGACGGGCGCCACCTGGTGGAGGATTCCGGCAAGGCCCGGGCAGACACTTCCCTCTCCGCTTCCATGAAGTCTCGGAAAGGAGAATCCACGGCAAGCTTCGTCTCGTGCCTCTTGGCCCGTCGTGAAATAGTCCCGTCCCGTGAGAAGCCCTGACGCTTCAGAAGGTTTCAGAGGATGATATTTCTAGCCACAGCAAGAGCGTATGCCAAAGCTCGGTGTTGGCTGTGTGCTCGTCCTGGCTGGGGCATCTTGCTCCAGCAGTGCTTCCCTCTGTTCCTTTCTCTTATTGCTCTCTTCGGTGGGCGCTTGCGTCATCTGTATTTTACCAGTGATGAATCGGAGACACACAGACATTAAAAACATGCTCAGTGTTGCTCAGCTACTAAAGTTTAAACGTTCTAAACAGTAAACCTGAACCTGGGTAGACAGATTGCAGCCCTGTGCTCTTCAACCACCAAATACTTCCTGAAACTCAGTTACCATCAGCAGACCCTTCCTTGGCCTTAAATGAATCTGCTTCTCAGATCAAACCCCTCACTACTTATGAGTAGATATGGATGTACATGCACAATCATTCTCTATCTATCAATCGTTGTTTCACAAGAGAGTACAGAGTATTGAGACTTCCCTGGTTGCCTAACGGTTATGACTCCATGCTTCCAATGCTGGAGATGTGGGTTCAGCCCCTAGTCAGGAAACTAAGATCCTGCATGCCAAGGGAAATGGCCTAAACGTTAAAAAAAAAAAAAAAAAAGGAGAGGGAGAGAGAGAAAAAGTACAGAGTATTGAATAAAGGATGTTAGTGTCAGAAGTTATCATGCCAGTCTAAAAAAGTAGTAAGTATTTGAAAAATCTGATAGATAATACCCAATACATAGGCTTCATTGACTAAATAAAGACATTAGACCAGAAAATGACCTTTGTACAAAAAAAATGCTCTCCAGGTTGCACTGGTGACATTTGTGACAGAAACTATGTGTAGTCATAAGTTTGAATGACTCCTCACCACATGGCCAATAAGAAACCCACCTTGTTCTTGGTATGCCATAATTATTTGTCTGTTTATTTGTTTTATTATGATCACAAAGCTTCATGGGCTTTGGGACCATATTTTGACTATGCCTCCAGTAAGCTATTTTATGAATTTTTGTTAGACTTCAAAAAATATAAATTATAAAATTCAATTGGAGATAAATTACGCTTTCAAAATGTATGACCTAATTTAAATATAACTTCATTTAAAACAATTATTACCTGAATATTGGCAATACTTTCTATGCCTGCTAAAATCGCTGGGGCAAGTGGGTTTGAAATATAATACACTTGTCTCTCAAGACAGCTATTGCTTATGTTTTTATGAATTTCTTTTTGTAGTTAAGATTTTTCCATAGTATTAGTGCTTCGATTGGTGGGTGGACCAAATCAATAATTGTAGTTGTTCAATCCCTAATTCATGTCTAACTCTTTGTGACCCTATGGACTGCAGCACGCCAGGCTTCCCTGTCTTTTCACTGTGTCCCGGAATTTACTAAAACTCATGTCCATTGAGTAGGTGATGCCACCCAACTATCTCATCCTCTGTTGCCCCCTTCTCCTCCTGCCCTCAATCGTTTCCAGCATCAGGATCTTTCCCAAGTGTTGGCTCTTTGCATCAGGTGGCCAGAGTAGTGGAGCTTCAGCTTCTGCATCAGTCCTTCCAATGAGTATTCTGGGTTGATTTCCTTTAAGATTGACTGGTTTGATCTCCTTTCAGTCCAAGGGTCTCTCAAGAATCTTCTCCAGCACCAGTTTGAAAGCATCAGTTCTTCATCGCTCAGTCTTCTTTATGGTCCACCTCTCACATCTATACATTATTGATCCATACATCAATAATTTTGCTGTTCATCAACAGTCACAATATCCCACCAATAGGAGATGCATCTCTCTGGGTGTGAACACACATCCTCTCCTCCCACCCCACCCCCACCACATTCACTTTCCAGCACAGGTAGCCACACACTTCCACCACACTTTTTTTTTTTCTTTTTTCATTCATTTTGTTTCTTGTTTTGATATATTTTCAAACTTACAGAGAAATGGTAAGCCCCTTCACCCAGAGACTCCCTTGGGAACATTTGCTAATTTTCCCAGCAATGTCTATTAAAGAAAGCGAAAGAATCAAGCCTTGGAACTCACCCTGTGTTTAGAGGTGTCATTTGAGTGTCCATCAAACCAGAATAAATCCTTCTTTGACCTTCACGGGGCTCTTTCGAAGAGTACAGGCCTGTGGTTTTCTGGAACGTTCCTGAGTTGGTTTGCCTGATGCTTCCTCAGTGCTGGACTTAGGTTCTTCCCTTTGCTCAGCAGCACAGCTGGTACATTGTGTTCTCACTGAACCTCTTGAAGTGGCAAGTGACACCAGTCTGTCATGTCCCTGGTTTTACCAACTTTGATCCCTCAAGTAAAGTGGGATATGCCAGGTTTCTTCAGTGTGAAGTTGCTGTTTTTTTCTTTATGACTAATACGCGTTTTGTGGGAAGAGGCTCTGAGGCGGTATAAACATTTATTTCCCATCTAAATTTCATCCACTAGTTTTAGTATCCATTTTTGTTTCTTGCCTGAATTAATTCTGACTTAAATGATCGCCGAGCGGTGATTTCTGATTCAGCTCTTCCTTCTGTATTTGTAAGTCAGCATTCTGAATGAAAGGCATTCCCATCTTCCTACTGAAATTTATTCACTTGCTTATTTATATCTCTGTGGGCTCTTGGATCCCTCTTTTGTTTGATGAGATGTAATGGGCTTCTATCATTATTTGTTTAATAGTCAAATGTTCTTAGAACTAGCTAGGAGAAGCCCCAAGATGTGTTTTCTGAATGCCCATCTGTACTTTTTTGGTATAACATGATGTTCCAGATATGTCTTGTACTTTCTGTCCCAGCCTGGACTCAACTGTTTCTCAGAGATGCCCTGAACCCCGTGTTTAGAAGCTAAGATCTGGATGCCCAGTGTGCTCTGTGGAACAGGGGGTGGTGTTGCTCCCAGACTTTCACAGGGAACAGCCAGGAAGTGTAGCTAGGTACACACACGCACAAAGGTGTGTGCACACATTTGCTTCGTATTCATTCATTTATCCATCTATCTGAAACCATAAATTCACACCAACACATTCAATTCTTTTTTTTTTTTTTTGCTACTGGAGAGAATTTTAATTTTTCTCTGTAATCATTCTTTTTTTTTTTTTTTACTTTATTTTACTTTACAGTACAGTACTGGATTTGGCATACATTGACATGAATCTGCCACGAGTGTACATGAACTCCCAAACATGAACCCCCTTCCCATCTCCCACCCGACATCATCCCCAGGCACCAGCCCCAAGCATCCTGCATCCTGCATCGAACACACACTGGTGATTCGTTTCTTACATGATAGTATACATATTTCAATGCTATTCTCCCAAATCATCCCACCCTCTCCCTCTCCCTCTCCCTCTCCCTCAAAGTCCAAAAGTCTGCTCTACACATCTGTGTCTCTTTTGCTGTCTTGCAAAAAACACCATAAAGTTCATTCTAGCTTTCCCCCCTTTTCAGATTTGTGACTCCCTTCTCAGGAGTGAAGAACCTGACTCCGGGTCACCTCCATATCTGTATGTGGATGATCGGTCCCGCTGTAGGCACGTCTCCTGACTCTTCTTTTGGCTACTTAACTTCATGCAGCCCCCGTCATACATTTTTGCTGCCATATTAGCTAATCTGTTGACCTTTGGTGTAAATACTGATAGTTTCCCCATGTTTGTTTGTTCATTTTCCTTCTGTCTGTGCACATGCACACAAACACACACACACACACACACACACACACACACACACACAACACTGGTGATGTAATGGGTTATGAAGAGTAGGGAAGCACTGTTTTACCCCAGGGATATAATCATAAGCTGATCTGTTATGAAGTAAATGGACTATTTCTCCAACCAGTGAACAAGACTGTATTGATAGAAACCACTATTATTCGTTGCTTTCAGGATGTAATTGCTCTTCAAAGAACAGCAATGATTAAATGTAACTGAATTCTTCCTTATTATGGATCGTCTGCATGATGTCCTACAATACTTTTTAATGATTTATTTATTTGTTTATTTATTATTCTCAGCCGTGCTGGGTCTTCACTGCCGCCTGGACCTTTTCTCTAGTTGCGGCAAGCGGGAGCTACTCTCTAGTAACGTGCGAGAGCTTCTCATTGCTAGGGTCCTCTCTGGCTGCGGAGGACTGGCTCTGGGGCACGCGGGCTTCCGTAGTTGCAGCTCCCAGGCTCTAAAGCACAGGCTCAGTGGCTGTGGCACACGGGCTGCGCTGCTCCACAGCGTGTGGAAACCACCTGGCCCAGGGATCGAACCCATGTCTCCTACATTGGCAGGCGGGTTCTTTACCACTGAGCCACCTGGGAGGCCCTACAATACTTTAAAAAATTCAGTAAGTTTACAATTCTTGAAGAAAAGATGTATAAAGCTACTAGTTTTTCACCAAGGAAATTTTTTAAAATAAAAATACTTGAAAGCAAAAGAGATTCACGTGATGCAAGAAAGATTAAAATATATATATATATTAAAATATATATATATATATTAACCAATAATAAAAAATGGTTTGCAATGTGTTTGTATAAGGCAAGGGTATGCAGAAGACCAAGCCACACCTTTACATTAGCAGAGCACACTGTCTATTTGCTGAAAAAAAAATGCATTGAGAGGCTGAGTTGCTCGGCAGCACATGGCCTCACCATATTGTTGCACAGTCTGAGGCATGGATCTGCGAGAAGCTTGCTGGCCGGATCCGGCTTCACTGCTTCCTTGTGATCGGTTGTTGTGCAGTGATTAGACTGCTCCATTCTGTGCTGCAATGTTTACATCCACGTTCAGAAGGCAGAGTGAAGGATGGTTCTTATTAGTGAAGCCATTGTGTTGACCCTTCACGGCTCTGTAACTTGTATCATAATCAGGGTAGAGTTTCAGCTCTGATGATGATATACTTTGACATAACGTGTGAGCCCTTCTTCTCAAGATTCTTTATGAAATTGATGACCCAGGAGGGTGAGGACACCTAAATACTTTAGGAACATGGTAAACTCCACAAGAGCGGTGGATGGCTAGGCTTGTAACCCACATTAAAACCTCTCTTCTCTCCATGTTTCCCAGCCTCTGCTCCTGATCACAGGGTGGTGCTTACCTTCCAGACAGACTAGTAATTAGAATGTGGAGCTTTTATACCTGATAGTTCAGTTCATTCATTCAAAGAGTACAGCTGATCCTTAACAAGTTTGGATTGAAGTTTTGGAGAAATAACAAGTGACCTCAGGTATATACTTGTTGTTGTTCAGTTGCTAAGTTGTGTTCAGTTGCTAAGTTGTTGTTCAGTTGCTAAGTTGCTAAGTTTGCAACCCTGTGAACTGCAACATGTCAGGATTCCCTGTCCTTCACTATCTCCCAGAGTTTGCTCAAACTCATGTCGTTTGAGTCAGTGATGCCATCCAACCATCTCATCCTCTGCCACCCCCTTCTCCTCTTGCCCTTAATCTTTCCCAGTGTGAGGGTCTTTTACAGTGAGCCGGCTCTTCTCATCAGGTGGGCAAAAGATTGGAGCTTCAGCTTCAGCATCAGCCCTTCCAGTGAATATTCAGGATTGATTTCCTTTAGGATTGACTGGTTTGATCTCCTTGCTGTCCAAGGGNTTTCCCAGTGTGAGGGTCTTTTACAGTGAGCCGGCTCTTCTCATCAGGTGGGCAAAAGATTGGAGCTTCAGCTTCAGCATCAGCCCTTCCAGTGAATATTCAGGATTGATTTCCTTTAGGATTGACTGGTTTGATCTCCTTGCTGTCCAAGGGACTCTCGAGAGTCTTTTCCAGCACCATGATTCGAAAGCATCAATTCTTAGCACTCAGCCTTTTTTTTTTGGTCCAGCTCTCAATATCCACACATGACTACTGGAAGTATATTTTGCTTTGGGACAAATTCGTGTATGGAGACCTGTCCCTCATTTAATAATGCATCAACTTAGCAGCTCTCGAGACTGCAGCTCAGTGCAGCGGTACCGCCTCCTTCTGCTGTCACGGTAACAGTCACATGGAAAAGCATGTGCTTAGTAGTAGCCTCAGATTTCCGCATTCATAAAGCTCTTCTGTCATGTTATTTGATAAAGTCAAAGGTCCAACACTATGACACTTCTCTGCCCTTATAATCCCAACAGTATTTTTGAATAGGTGGATTGCAGTTTTATATTGAAATGGTTCATAAATTATGTTGCCTTCTGTTTAGTAGTTTCCCGCCCTCCTTTCTTTCTTTCTTCCTTTCTTTTATTTAATAAGGCTCTTGATCACAGGTCCACAGAAAGTTTGTTAAAGAGTCATGTGTGTTCTTTTATATTAGTTCAGTGCTCCCATCTCTGTTTATTTTCTGGTACTTAACTTACTTGGCTTCTGTTTTCACTGTCAGGTTTAACTACAGCCCCAGTTAGCTGTAATTATAAATGTTACATTGTTATAACAATAGTCAGAAAGACTTTGAACGAAAAATCAGCTAGGAAAGCTACCAGCTGAGTTTTCATAAACTTGAAACTGGGGGTTCAGAGTACCTGTTTCATGAGTATGTTGTACATGTTGAAAGAAATAACATATAACAATGCTCACCACAATCAAGACATACAATAAAGACGGATAAATGTTAGAAAGTAAATTCTGCTAGGCAGGGCTTCCCCGGTGGCTCAGACGGTAAAGAATCTGCCAGCATTTCAGGAGACCTGGGTTCAATCCCTGAAGATTCCCTGGAGAAGGGAATGGCAACCCACTCCAGTTTTTTTGCCTGGAGAATCCCATGGACAGAGGGATTCTTGTCTGGCAGGCTACAGTCCACAGGGTCCCACAGAGTTGGACATGACTAAGCGGCTTCTGCAGTAGCGCAAGGGATCTTCGACTCTTGGGTTCGCAGGCACCTGATGCAGCCCCTGGCACATGGTAAGCGCTCAGTCAGCACAGGTCAGCCACTGTCCTTGTTCTTCTGCAGCTCTCGCCCTCAGTGCCCTGAACACTGAAGACAAGTGATGTGCCCAGGAAGCGTGGAGTAGCAGGTCTGACACCAAGTAGGCGGCTTAGCTAGAACTGCCTTCTCACAGTTTTACCACCGGGCGTGTGATTGGTCTGCTAGCACGCTCGGGCAGACATCTTCAGAAAGGCTAAAGGTGTCTTGTTCTGTCCCCTCAGGCGTCCTGTTTTCCCTGGTGGTGATGCTGTATGTCATCTGGGTCCAGGCGGTGGCTGACATGGAAAGCTACAGACACATGAAAATGAGAGACTGCTTGGATTTCAGCCCCTCTGTGCTGTACGGCTGGTCGTTTTTCCTGGCCCCGGCAGGGATTGTTTTCTCCCTGCTAGCTGGATTACTGTTTCTGATTGTTGGACGGCACATTCAGATACATCACTAGTCAGACTGCTGCCTCCAGTGTCTCCTTGAATGATTTTAAAACAGAGCTTTTTTTTTTTTTTTCATTTTGTCTCCATGATCCCGGCATAGAATGAATTGATGTAACTTGTTAGTTGCTATTTGAATTAGCCATTGTGATTTTTCTCTCAAAAGAGGGTCCCAGGTGCTTCAGTCTTATCTAAGTGCCCTCAGGAACCTAGTTTGCAGGTAACATGGGCCTCATCTCTTTCACCATACTTGTTGGAGTTTGCAGGTAACAAAGGCCTGAAAGTGCAAAATACCATCACCAGGGGCAAATCATGATTTGATTTAAGCCTCCTTTGCATTCACTTCTGCTGCTGTTAAGAAAAATTCTTGGGAGAGTAGTTACGAACAGCAAACAAATGTTGTCAGAGAATTAACTCTGTACATAAATAGCCACTTACACAGGTACCAGTTCCTGTGAGCAGACTATTCACCACTTAAATATAGATCAAAGTTGCTCCCTTAGCAGGAGCCACACAAACTCATCAGTTAGAATGAGCCCCCACAAAACCAACCTGTATTTATTCTGCTTTCTTAACCAAAATTAAGTTTGGTTATGTTAAGTTATTCACTTAATTGTGCATGGGTAGTATATAAATCTTAGGCTATATTTAAAAGAAGCAAATCTCTATACCAAATCACAGATAATGCAGATGATTGGATTTTTTTAATGAACTGAAAGTGGCTTAATTGTATATGGAATATGGTTGAAAGTATGTAAAAACCAAGTGCCTGTGCTTTGTACATAATTCTATTTGATATTTTAAAATTTCCAACTAAAAATTATATTGCTAATCTGTCCAGCATGTGAAGATTTACTGATGAAATGTGTTTTTAATATGCACTCACTATAAACGCCCAAAATGCTTCCAGATGAGGGTGATGATAGTCTTGCTTTATTAAAGACTACGGAATGTTAACTTTCCCAAGATCTTATGGGTCGTGGCTCTTCCCATCATTTGATGCCCTTCACTTTTGTCCCTCCCTGACTTCAGCTTTACAGCAAGTACATTAGCATTTACGGATCTGCTATTTGCTTTAACCTCTTGGAGGAAAACCTAGGGGGGTGGGCACGTAGGAATGATTCTATTCACTAGAGTAGACATTTTGCATATCAAAGATGTTTGTTTGGCACTAGTTTTGATGGAAACCGCATCCATCTGAGAAGCCTAGGTCTAATTTGCATTTTGGAAGCCCCCTGGCAGAGGACTCGCCTCGTGAAGGCACAGAGGCCCCGCGTGGTGTGCGGACTGACGTGTCCCAGACACAGCACTGTACTCTGCAGCTGCTGCGGACACCAAGGGCTTGAGTCAGAGGCGGCCGGAAGGGTGACCCCTTAGGAGCCGAGCCTGGGGTGGGGCAGAGGCGCTGGTCCCCCGGTGCCTCACCCCAGTCCCGAGATCGTCTCTTCTGTGCACACCTTGTACTTTCCGTTAAACCTGGTTTACTGGGAGGGTGCTCTGGGGGAGAAAATGAAGGTCTGAGGTGTGTACAGATCACAGGGCGTTTTAGGAGTTACCTACTGACCGGATTTTCTTGTTAAAAAAATGAAAGAAAAGACTTCAGGGCCCTCAAGTGGCTTCTCAGGCGGTTTCGATTTCATCATACACGCTTTCCTGGTACTTTTCTTTGTGCTATTCTGTTTCATTTTTATATTGCTTCATTTATTTCTTTGCTTTTGGCCTGATTATTACAAAAATAATTATGGGTTCTGTTATGCCTGTTGACTGTGATATTAAGTTGTGGCATGCTATTAAGTTTTCCAGACGATGCTAGATGTATTTGATTAACTCATGGCATCTGTAAAAACAATTCCTTTTGGTAGAACTTTGGAATGGAGCCTTCTTCTAGTGTATTATACGTCATTCGAATTTCATGTGCAAGCTGTTTTGTTTTGTTTTTTTAGTAAAGTTTTGAATATTTGTAGTTTTCAGATGGTTAGTCTTACTTATCTTAGGGCAACTGGCTGAATATCTGATCCGCACTTTGGAAGTAATAGTTGTAATGCACTGATCACATTAATTCAAGCATATTGCCTGATCTGTTTCAGCAACAATCCATGGAGGAAAGGTGAGTTGTATTTACTATGTCCACGAGTAAAATACACTTACATATTCCTGTAACAGTCTTATATCTGATTTGGGATAGTATGCTTCATTTTATTTCTCTATTTAGTGTAATGATTTATTTCCAGATCTTTCAAAGTTTTAAAAATCTTTTTTAAGAGGATTGATTTTGCGTCTTGAAGTTTCAGTTCAATGTATATGATAGCTTCTTGGTGACACTTGCAGAAAGAGTGAGGTAAGATGACAGTGAGGTGTGACCTTGGACTCTGGTGGAGACTGTTCTCTCCTTCTCCTCTTTGCCGAAGCAGTTTAGTTCAATCCTGCAACAGGGAACACAGGAAACTGCTAGAAAAACCCTACAAAGATGCTGAATGAAGATGTTTAATTTGGGGTTGAAGGTATGCTGTTAGCTAATACTGTTAAGTACACTGTTACTGGACACTGAGTGCTTTTATGACTAATCTATGAAATGTATTTACTGAATTTGAAGATTAAATCCACTTATAAGAGTATATTTATATGATGGAAGAGGTGTCAGTGCTTGGTAATTATCGATTATCAACTTGTGCGTGTGTGTGTTTGTGTTACGTTTATAAGTTTGTCTTTGTGTGTGTGTTGTTTTTTTTTTTTCCTACTGCTCTCTCTCCACTTGACCTGACTGACTACTAACACAATTGGCAGACCATCTGAAGGCTGCTGGGAATAGGGGCCACATCATATGCTTGTAGACACTTAGATTTTGATCGATTGATCGATAGAGCATCATCAGTACAGTCTATGATTTCTAATCCTTTTGCCTGTCCACGTGATAGCATGACGTTTCTACTTAGTGCAGTTGGTTCATAATGTTGTTGTCTTAGTCATAAAATGGTGAACCCTAAAGCCTACCATTTTACCACTTACCCAACTTCCAGAAAAACATGATTTCCAAGGTCTGTTACTTCCTATTCACAGAAGCAATAAGACAGAAAAAAAAAAGACATTAAAAGTTGTTTAACTCTCCAAATAGTTTTTCTTTGCAAAAGTTATGCATATTCATTAAACCATTCAGAAAGTATAAATGAGTAGAAAGAAAGAAATTTCATCCATAACTCCACCAGTAGAGTCAAGCGGTACATAAACAGTTCTAGTAGGTCACTTAAAGTTCTGAATCGCTCAGGCACATCCAGCTCTTTGTGACCCCAGGGACTGCAGCCTGCCAGGCTCCTCTGTCCAGGGGATTCTCCAGGCAAGAATACGGGAGTGAATTGCCATGCCCTCCTCCAGGGCATCTTCCCCACCCAGGGATCAAGCCCACCCACCTCTCTTCTGTGGGCTCCATTTGCATGAGCCCATTTCTTTACCACGAGGGCCACTTGGGGACATTAGACAACTTAAAGGGTCATACAGAAGAGTGCTTTGTAAACTTAGATTTTTACTGAATATGACAGCTTGAACAATTTTGTGTCATTCGGTATTTTAGAGATTATCTACACTCTCAATAGGAGCCAAGCCCACGCATCTCAGACATGGGCCCGCCTGGTCTGTGTTAGAGTCTCTGATTCTGGAGATCCTGCTGTTTCTGAGTCACTTTGCTGTTCTTCATGTGGACATATTTTAAAATGGAGAAATAACAAGGCATGTCCACCCTAGGTTATGGGCTTCCCAGGTGGCTCAGTGGTAAAGAATCCGCCTGCCAATGTAGGAGATGCAAGAGGTGGGTTTGATCCCTGGGTCAGGAAGATCCCCTGGAGGAGGAAATGACAACTCACTCCAGTGTTCTTGGAGGGGAAATCCCGTGGACAGAGGAGCCTGGTGGGTTACAGTCCATGGGGTTGCAGAGAGTTGGACACAGGCGAGCGACTGAGCACATACCCAGGGTTATTGAGTTAAATAATTGTGGACAACTGCAAATCGTATGAATACTTTCTAGACTTCCACTGGATGACAGTCCAGACAAGATTAAGAACAGGCTGACTCCGATTCTTGAGCACTTCCTGGGTGCCACTACCCATTCCTACGCCGTTTGGTGGTGTCACTCCCTTGGGGAGCTGAGGGACTGAAATTGAGAGGGTGTGGAAGTCGCCCAAGGCCACACAGTGAGGAAGGATTGGAAATGGTTCTCTAGGTGTTTGAACTCCATGCTCTTTCTATGACACCTCTTGGCTTCTCCCTAATAGGGGAAGGAAAATATTTTGGACATATTTGAATGAAAACAGAAAGATTTCTGTGAATGATTAGCGTTGCATGTTGGTTTGTTGCATGAATGAAGAAGCATGAAGTGAGCTACTTCCAAATCCTCCACTGACCAGCCCCTCTGCTGCAGGCTTTGGGATCCAGGCATTAAATGGAGTGGTTCAGAGGTCAAGGATCCCAGGGCATACTCAGTGACATCAGTGACCTAAAATATGTGTGAGGCTGTAGGAGTCTGAAGTCACTTGAATGGCTTATGCTGCCCTGAGTGCAAACTAGAAAGCCCAGATTTAGAAAGTAGATGCCGCCTTGCAGAAGTGTCCTTCTGACCTTATCTTTAGTGGCCATTGCTCATGGTGGGGCTTCCCCAGTGGCTCAGCTGGTAAACAATTAGCCTGCCACTGCAGGAGACACAAGAGATAAAGGTTTGATCCCTGGATCAGGAAGGTCCCCTGGAGTAGAAAGTGGCAACCCACTCCAGTATTCTTACCTGGACAATTCCATGGCCAGAAGAGCCTGGCGGGCTACTGTCTATGGGGTTGCAAAAGATTCGGACACAGCTTAGTGACTAAACAACAGCAACAGAGAAAATAGGACTGCCAAAGAAGAGAAGTTATCTCAGAAGTTCCTGGGGTGGATTTCTATATCTGGTGGGCTAACCAAAGGAGAAACACACACACACACAAACACACTGAATTAGTGCCCATATATATACATGTATATATATGTATCAAGGAAAGCACAAAATGATAATGAAAAATGGTGCTCCTGCACATCAGCCCTACTTGCCCCCTTGTTATGTGACTTCACTTTGAATCAGATTGGTCTCCTCGCAACCCTCGCCTGCTGCCAGCCCCCACATGGCTATTTGGCAGCTATTTAAAGCACAGCTCATGTTACTGCACTGCAGGTCTGGGCACCCATGTTCCAACTGGGGCACAACTGATCTAAACAGACATCAACTTCAGGTCTTCTTCTCTGAAATTAAATGTGAAGGTGTGATCTCTATGATCCCCTTTTCCCTTTCTTTTGCATTATTTCTTTTTCAAACCATGTCTTAACTTGCACCACAGGGGAACTTCTGTTTGATTGTCAGTCTGATCAACTGTATCATCAGAAACATTAGCTTTCCTCCCTTCCCCATTTGCTTACGAGCTTCGGAACTCAAAGATAAAAAGTGCCAAATGGGATAAAGTGACCTGTCAAGGGTAGATCCGGCATCTGGGAATGATTTCGGTGAATCCCCCAGCTTCAAGACTTTGCAGCCTGAGCCCTTTTTATTTTTCTTTCCTCTCCTCTTCTCTTTTCAAACTGAAGTGCTTTGTGCATCATGGGATCTTGGAAGCTTGTTTCTTGAAAAGAAACCATTTCCCCCCAGCCTGAGAAGCCTCAGACAAGATTTGGAAGTGTGTGGTGGGGTGCTGAGCATTAGAGGAGCAGTGTAAAGCCTCACCTTCACTATCATACAGTGTATTTCACAGAATGGTCAAGAAAGACAAGCAACTTCCAGAAGACTTGGCTGATACACACACAGAGGAGCAGTGACCTGTGGTTTCAGGATGAGACAAATAAAAATATTTTGGAACGTGACTTGGTTAGGAGACACCACTCTGTGCAGCTGTCACAGTTTTCAGCGGACTTCACCTGCCTTTGTCGTTTATGCCGCTAGGCTTCCACTTTGTACATAATCAAAACATGTTCCAAGGGTCTATTTCTGAATTAACTCTTCTGTTTAACAGTTCTCCTCAATCTTCCTCCAAGTTCTATCTCCTGAAAATACTTCCTGTTTTCATTGACATCATAGTTGTTGTTGCCCTTTTCTGCTGGATTTATATGCCCATGAGTACATTTCACAATTTTCATTGGAAAAGGCCCCACTCAACTTGATAACATACAGTCACTTGAGCAAGTGGTGGCCCTTGTCGGGTTTTGTTGTAGCATTCATTCCTAGGCAATGCTGACATTGTTGCTAAGATGTCTGAGCCAGCGGCAGCCTCATATACAACTGTGTTCAAGTCCAGCACTTCAGTATAAGCCAGAAGTTGGAACTAGGACAGACGCATTTATAATATCATTTGAGGGACAGCTGGGGGTCAGTGCTAAATTTTAATTTATCTGATGCAGAGGCAACTCTTGCATAACAATAAGCCCTAGCTATCACACTGAATGGAAAACAACCACATTTTCACCTTGGAAAATAGACTCCAAATAGAACAGCAGTTGTTTTCAGGAAGCTGTTCATGACTTACTCCCCCTGCCCCCAGCCCCTTCCCTCTAGAATCATCCAGGAATAAGGTAAACTTTTTAATCATCCTTTGTACATGGTGGTAATTTTTTGACTAGTTTAGCATTTTTACAGCCTGGGGACGGATCTGCCAAATCCTGCACAGCCCTTGTGCACTGGCAGGGAGATGGGCTTGGATGACCTGCTAGGTCCTCCTTGAGTCTTTGAAATCCATCCCAGAGCTTAATTATGACAGCAGTCATCATTAGTTCGAGCCCCTCGTGGCATCCTTCATGAGAAAGATGTAAGGAGAGGAGAGTCAACATGAGAATCGGAACAGATGATGATCTCACGGAGGATTTTCTCTTTTCCAGGCAGGTGGGAGGTGGGAAGAGGGGTGGTGTGTTAGTAAATAAGAGGGCTGCTGGCAGGAGCTTATCAAATAAACCCTCAGTTGTTTGTTCACAGTCTGGCATAAACTAGTTATGAATATACTCTTTGTATTAACTGAGATAACAGCCATGTTCATTTTGACCCTTTGCATCAAGCTAAGCCTGGTGGCTATCATTCCCTTCCCCCACCACAGGCAATCCAGGCTCCAGAACCTCCTCGGAATTGTCATGCACAGGGCCTGGGCTACTGAGCACTGGAATATTTTCAGAACTTTTTATTTGTAAATAAATTTGAACTTACAGAGCATTTTTTACTGGAGACAGAGAAAGCACAGGGCCACTCTTGAGAAATTAGCTGTGCTATAAAAAGCAGAGATACCGCTTTGCCAACAAAGGTCTTTATAGTCAAAGTTATGGTTTTTTCCAGTAGTCAGGTACAGATGTGAGAGTTGGACCATCAAGAAGGCTGAGTGCTAAAGAATTGACGCTTTTGAACTGTGATGTTGGAGAAGACTCTTGAGAGTCCCTTGGACTGCAAGGAAATCAAACAAGTTAATCCTAAAGGAAACCAACCCTGAATATTCATTGCAAAGACTGATGCTGAAGCTGAAACTTCAATACTTTGGCCACCTGAGGCAAACACCCAATTCACTGGAAAAGACCCTGATGCCAGAAAAGACTGAGGGCAGGAAGAGAAGGGGACAACAGAGGATGTGATGGCTGGATGGCATCACCGACTTGATGGACATGAGTTTGAACAACTCTGGGAGATGGTGAAGGACAGGGAAGCCTGGTGTGCTGCAGTCCCAGGGGGTGCAAAGAGTCAGACATGACTGAGCGACTGAGCAGTGGCAGCAACAAGACCTCCAAGACTGCACGCTCTTTCGGGTGCACCAGCTTTTCCTCCGGTGTCGGGCTGGGTCGCGGGATCCGGGGCAGCAGCCCACACTGCATTTAGTTGCAGGGTCTCCTAGGCCTCCTCCCACCTGTGACCTTTCCTCAGGCCTTCCCTGTGGGTCACAACTTTTGACAGTTTTGAAGTGTACCTGCCAGTTACCTTTTCAGGTGTCCGTTATTTTGATTTTGTCTGATATCTGGATGAACTGGAGTCAGGGCTTTGGGGAAAGAATGTCACAGAGATGATGGCGTCTTCTCGGTACCTTGTATCCGAAGGTGCAGGACATCAATGTCCCATTAGGTGATGTGACTTAATCAGAGTGGGATCTGCTAAGTCAGCAGCACATAACCTATTCCACTTCTGTGACTGGGTCCTGAGTTAGCAAAGGCGCTTAGCTAACCTCGTGTTAACTGCTAGTCCAGAAGACACAGTGTGGACACTGCGTGTGTGTGCTGTGAGGAGTACTCGGTGCCTTGAATCGTTGGCTGGGCCGCTGTTTCTCACGTCAGTGCTCTGTGATTTGTGGCCAGCATGATGGATAGACGTCTAAACACATCTCTGATGAGGCTGTGGCTCTTTGTGGCCACTGGCGAGTCAAGCCCTCACCCCACTTTCCTGTGGTCTTAACTCTGGGGCCGAAGAGCATCCGTTGATGAGCTTTAGGCACAACAGCCTGCTTGAAGGAAGAAGCACTGGCCCAGTTACACCTCAAGAGTTGTCTCTTTTATCTGCATGTGTTAACATTTGTCTTTTTTCTTCTCGACCCGGTGAGGTGTAAAAATCAGAGACCCTTATCATCACTCCACAAATTAAAAAAAGAAAAAAACCAAAACACTGATGAACTGATGCTGAGGAAATTTCAGGTACTTGCCAGGGTGCTAGCGCCTTGGCAGTGCCGCATCACTGATGGGCCCAGGCTCCCTGGTGCTTAGTCCACTGACCTGCCTGGGCACTCCAGCCGAAGAGCCTGGGGCTGCCGCTGGTCCAAAACAGTCCAGCCTATAAGCAGGTGGCTTCTACTCCGAATTTGTTACCAAGTAATTGTGAAAGCCAAGTAACGTTAGTTAATCACACTGGCTTTTCCACTTGGTCGTTGTTATTTCAGGAATAAAATATTCCTGGGGTTTACTTCTAATTTAATGCCAAGATGCAAATTGTGCCCCACCTGTTCCACCCGAGGTGTTATTTATGCCCAAATAACACCTCCTCGATGAGGGCCTATTGTGCGTGTCTCCTCCTTCGAAAATTAAAGATAATAGTAGTCATCAGCAGCACACAAAGAAATTGTAGGGGGTGAGAAAGGCGCAAAAATTATAACAGCTCAGGAAAAACCAGCATCAGGGCAAAGTGCTGTGGAAACGCTCACTGCAGAAGTCAAAAATTCTGACATCTCTGCACATTCACCACCAGAGGCCAGGATAACACAAATACTCCATAAACATGAACTTCATCCTACACATACATACTGGCTACATAGAAGGCCAGAATCTAAAGCTAGAGACAATTTTATATAACAGTAACCACAGCTAAAAAATGTTTTTAGTAGATTAATTTGTTAAGAACAGTTTTAGGTTCATAGCAACACTAAACAACGGGTACAGAAATTTCCCATAGAACCTCTGCTCGCACCCCGATCCCCACAGGGTCCCCCTGACTGAAAAGGTACACTTGGTATGATTAATGAACCTGCACTGACATGTCATTATTGCCAGTGATTACATTCGAGTTCACACTTCATGCGGTGCATTCTGTGAGTCTGGATGCACATATAATAGCGTGTACCCACCATTATAGTACCATACAGAGCAGGGTCACTGCCCTGAATAGCCTGTGTTCTGCCTACGCATCCTTGTCTCCCCTTAACTCCCGGCAGTCACCCATCTTCTTCCTGTCTCCTTAGTTTTACCTTTTCCAGAGTGTCATATTGTTGCCTAGTTGCAATTATACAGTATGCAGACTTTTATGCTGAAGCTAAAGCTGCAATCCTTTAGCCACCTGATGAGAACACCCTGATGCTGGCAAAGACTGAAGGCAGCAAGAGAAGGGGACGACAGAGGATGAGATGGTTGGATGGCGTCACCGACTCAATGGACATGAATTTGAGCAAGCTCTGGGAGATGGTGATAGACGGGGAAGCCTGCAGTCCATGGGGTTGCAGAGTCGGACAAGACTGAGTGAAGAACAACAAGCCTTTTCCGATTGGCTTCTGAAACTCATTTAAGTTTCTTCTACATCTTTTCTTGATATCTAATCGCTTTTTCAGAGAAGGCAATGGCACCCCACTCCAGTACTCTTGCCTGGAAAATCCCATGGATGGAGGAGCCTGGTGGGCTACAGTCCATGGGGTTGTGAAGAGTCGGACACGACTGAGCGACTTCACTTTCACTTTTCACTTTCCTGCATTGGAGAAGGAAATGGCAACCCCACTCCAGTGTTCTTGCCTGGAGAATCCCAGGGACGGGGGAGCCTGGTGGGCTGCCGTCTGTGGAGTCACACAGAGTCGGACACGACTGAAGTGACTTAGCAGCAATCTCTTTTTAGCACTGAATAATATTCTGCTGTGTGACTGTACTGCAGGTTTTTTTTTTTAAGTCTACTCACCTTGATTTGTTGTTGCTTAGTTGATTTGTTGTTGCTCAGTCATGTCCGACTCTTAGGAGCCCCACAGATTTAGCCCGCCCGCTCCTCTGTCCATGGGATTCTCCAGGCAAGAATACTGGAGTGGGTTGCCGTGCCCTTCTCCAGGGGATCTTCCCAACCCAGGGACTGAACCTGGGTCTCCTGCATTGCAGGGAGATTCCTGAGGCAGCAGGGAAGCCCAGGTCCTCATTATTCACTATAAATTTTCACCTCCTTTGGGTAAATACCAAGGAATGCCATTGCTGAAGGGTATGGTAAGAGACTGTTCCCCTTTGAAGAAACAGCCATAGTACCATCCACAGCGCCTTCTATTTTGCATTGTTGTTGTTTAATCACCAAGTTATGTCTGACTCTTTTGTGACCCCACGGACTGTAGCCCCCTCAAGCTCCTCTCTCCGTGGGAAGAAGACTGGAGCGGGTTGCCGTTTCCTTCTCCAAGGGATCTTCCCAACCCAGGCATTGAACCCGTGGCTCCTGCATTCTCAGGCAGATTCTTTACCACTGAGCCACCAGGGAAGCCTCTCCACTCTACTTTGCATTCCTCCCCCAAGAGTAAAGAGGGTTCCCGATGCTCTCATCCTCTCCAGCACCTGGTGGTGTCTGTGCTCTGGATTTTGGACTTTCAAACGTGTGCAGTGGTGTCTCAATCTGCCGGAAGCTTCTGAGGGCTGACTACGCGGCAGACACTGGGCTAAGCACTGTAGATGGGGCTCTCATTTCATCCTTAGAAAAATCCTATTAAGTAAGTGCTATGATTTCGTCTTCCCACCTCACAGAGAGGAAAGCAGTGGCTCAGAGAAGAAAACATCACTTGCCCACGGCCCTGTAAATGATGAGCGTGTTCCAAGGAGCTCCCTGAGAATGTGAAACAGTTCATCTTGTGAGTGCTGCTGCATGCCCTCACGACCCCTTTTACAAGGACGTGGACTCCAGATCTCTGAAGGGTCCCCTGGAGGTCATGGCCGCTTAGGGACAGTAAGAGAACCAGTCCTTACAGGCCTCACCCTCTAGGCCACCCCCAGCTTCTCAGCCATCAGTCATGCCGGGACTAGCTTCCAAGATAATGTATGCAGTCCTTGACTTTATGCTTCCTTGGTGGCCCAGTGGTAAAAGAATTTGCTTGCCAATGCAGGAGATGCAGGTTTGATTCCTGGGCACAGAAGATCCCGTGGAGGAGGAAATGGCAGACTGTTCCAGTATTCTTGCTTGGGAAATCCCATGGACAGAGGAGCCTGGCGGGGCTACAGTCTATGGGGTCACAAAGAGTTGGACACAATTGAGAACGCATGCATAAAGGCCTCGGTTTTATATAGAAGAATCCTGATATATGCAGGCTATGCCAAGATCCTCAGATCCAGTGCTTATTCTGAATGTACTTAATTTAACACTGAGATTAGAGATGGAAGACCTCTCTTGAGTGCAACACATAAACTTAGTGTTGCCTTGCTATCTGCTTGAAATATACTCCCCGCCCTGCATGGGAACTCGAGGCCCAGATGAGCACCCTGTGCTATTACGGGACCTCCCTCCAAGGCTAATTGTCTTCTCAGGTGGTTTCCATCCCCAGTTCTATGCTACCCCGTGGCGTTTCTGATTTTTTCATATGTAATAGAGAATTCTTAGAACATTAGTTCCAACCCAATTCAATTTTAAAAAACAAATGTTAGACACAGAGTGACGTTTGTGGATTTATTTTCAATTTAGGTGGCTGTAATTCCCCAAATGTCAGGAATTATAAAGTTGCTCATTCAAATAAGAAAAATCATAAAAGCACTGACTGACTTTACAGATTCCTTGTGAATGCTTTGGGGTGGTTGACAGGATGGAGATGTTGTTCTTGCAAATATGAGAGCATGTAAAACTGATGGCAGAGTTAGGGTGAAAGAGGCTAGCATGGGCCGTGGGAGCATTATGTGCCATGATAGTGATGCTAGGAGCGGGCTCTGTGGGACCCCGTGGCCCAGGAGGCCAACTCGAGGGACCCCGGAACCCACCTGAGTCATGGGGTTCCCGGAGCAGCAGGGGAACTGAGCAGAGGGTGGGGATGTGCTGGTGCAGGGCTGGGGTTTGGGGCCTAAGTCATCTCCACACTAGGACTTGCTTTAGCTGCACTCTCCTGCTTGCTATTCACACGCTCCTTCACAGTGAGATCAGTAGTAAGAAATGCTGATTCATATGCAGAGATGCTCAGTTGCTGTGTGTCCAACTCTTTGCAACCCCATGCACTGCAGCCCACCAGGCTCCACTGTCCGTGGGATTCTCCAGCAAGAAGACTGGAGTGGCTTGACGTTGCTTTCTCCAGGAGATCTTCCCGACCCAGGGATCGAACCCATGTTTCCTGCAGCTCCTGCCCTGACAGGCGGGCTCTTCACTGCTGAGCCATCAGGGAAGCCCTGGCAGCGACGTCTTGAGGTGTCAGAATCCTGAGTGCACTCTGGAAACTGGTGCCGAGGATGAGGAGGTCCCTGATGGGGGTCTGCAGCAGGATTGGATCTGCAGGGGAATTTTAGGAGCGGGGATCCGTGGAGAATGGGGGGCCTGGGGCGAAATGACTGTGGAGACTTGAGCCCAGAAGAGTGTCTCAGCTGTTCAGGCAGACTCTGAGAGCCCAGCCAAGCCACTGGCACATGGAGGGCAGCAAAGGATGGATTTAGATACATCGTGGATGTGAGAAGTGAGGGGAGAGGAGTCCAGGATGGCTCATCCTCTCAAAAGTGCGTGAACCAAGCCCTGGATTCCATCTGAGGGGGGAACAGAACTTATTGTTGGGAGAACTCCTTAGAAACTCAAAGAACCTGAAGTGACGTGCTTCTGTTTCATGCTTCTGATGGGCTCGGCTTCTCAGCTGAGTCTCACCTGTTTATTTTTCTCTCTTCTTTATCTGACCATGAGCACTCTGGTCTCCAGGAGTTTTCCTTTTGCCTTTGTATTTAATGTTTGTTTCACATGGCATAAAACGTGGGTGCTAAATACATGCTGTTTTCTGACTGATTAGGATCCCCCAAAAGACTCCAGAGCTGTTTAAGAGGCTGCATGGATGTACTCTGTTGATTGAAATGGTTTGGAGCGACCTGCAGCCCACCTGAGTCCAGCACTGATTTCTGATTTCTTTGCTCCTGGCAAATTCACGTCATCCCCAGCATCCTGTCCTAAACAGTCAAAAGGCTCCTTTTCAGTTTGTTTGGAGCGCTCCGAAAGCAGAAGTGTTAGATATGACCAGCATGGCAGACGGTGTGACTGTGGGGGTAGATATCAGAACACCTTGAAACTGAAATGCGCGGTAGCTGTAGCTCATGGCCAAACTAGTCAAAGGCGGCTTTGCTAGTCTGGCTGCCAGTGCGGTGTCGCTGTTCTCAGCACGAGGCTTGTACGGTCAGAACACCAGCGATTCTCCAGCAGAGAGAGGCACGGGGACGGAGGACCCCAGACTGATGGGTGAGCGTGAGTTGCAGGGATTACAACGGGCAAAAAGATCCTCAGGGATGCTGCACACCGGGGAAAGGAGAGTAGAATTGTTTGGGGGGCGGGCGGGAAGGAGTAAAAAGGAATGGAATTCCATCCGTTAACAGTGAGAACTAGCTCTGGGTGCTTCTTTAGAAGAAAGAAGAAATTGAACTCACCCCCTTGAAATCTTAAAATAGAGGCTGTAACTTGCAAAATCGCCACTAGAGGGCTCGCTTCATCTATAATGAAAAATTTCCCTCGGAAACCCGGTATCTTTCCAAAAGGCTGTTGAGAGTCTCTGGAAGGGCTGGAAGGGTGGTGGGAACTGGGGTGGGGGCGGGGAGGACCAGGGCAGCCGGAGACAGCAGAGTTCTGTCCTTGGGTGTGTCTCAGTGTGAAGTCCCTGCGGCTTAAGAGGCTAGTTTTTCCTGATTGTTGTAGCCTCAGTACTCTCAGCACAAATTCCAGGGACGAACTGCTGCTGCTGCTGCTAAGTCGCATCAGTCGTGTCCGACTCTGTGTGACCCCATAGATGGCAGCCCACAAGGCTCCCCCGTCCCTGGGATTCTCCAGGCAAGAGCACTGGAGTGGGTTGCCATTGCCTAATCCAATGCATGAAAGTGAAAAGTGAAAGTGAAGTCGCTCAGTCGTGTCCAACCCTCAGCGACCCCATGGACTGCAGTCTTCCAAGCTCCTTCGTCCATGGGATTTTCCAGGCAAGAACACTGGAGTGGGCTGCCGTTGCTTTTTCTGCAGGGACGGACTAAAGGCTGTTTATTCCAACATAACTCTTCTGAGTGTGTGTGTGTTGGCAGGGTGAAAGGGGGCAGTACAGACCTGGTGACTGCTCCTGTCCCCCTAATGGGGCAAGGACCAAGTTGGACACAAGCATCTTTCTCAATCTTTCTGAGCTGTGTTTAGTCACTCAGTCATGTACGACTCTTTGTGACCTGGTGGACTGTAGCCCGCCAGGGTCCTCTGTCCATGGGCTTTCCCAGGCAGTAATACTGGAGTGGGTTGCCATTTCCTTCTCTAGGAGATTTTCCCAACCCAGGGGTTGAACCCATGTCTCCCACATTACAGGTAGATTCTTGACCATCTGAGCCACCTGGGAAGCCCACCTTCTGAGTTGGGAAGATGTTATTTGGGCACAAAGAATAGGGTTAGTGTCCCGGTCATCTCAACATCACACAGAGGCTGACATAGAGACCCAAAGGATAAAAGCAAAGGTGGGAGAGAGGGGATTAAAAAAAAAATGTTTGACAGACAAGGTAAAATTCCAGTTTCTTTCACAGAAAGCAAACTGTTCCCAGAAAGAAGTGAATTCCCGACAACAGGGGGACTCAGAGCCCAAATAAGAGCTCCAGCTGCAGGCACACTCTGTGGGTAATCGCTCAGTCCTTCCAACATTTTCCAGCTCTGCCACCACAGGAACTGCGTAACTGACAAATCTTCAACTCACATGAAGTTTAAGTGGTTTCCCCCTTCACCTCTCACAGTTAAAAATGCATCACATAAATTACGACCCTGCCTGGTGAAATATGCAGCGACTCCGTTGTCTGCTGTGTATTTCTAAGACATTTTGGCACTTTCTGCGGAAGTCATCTTCTGTTATGCGGAGGGACTTTTTTTCCAATTTCACTTTGTTGTTAAGTACAGTATCCCGGGGACCGCAGGATGGTGTGACGGAGGGGACTTATGTCTGCACACAGGGGCCAGGGAGAGCGCTGCACAAGGACACACGGGTGTGTCCCGTCCAGTTGCCAGTCCTGGGGCGGGGGAGGGGTGGGTGGTGGTCCTGCCCCTTTGGGACCCGGCTGGAACCCGCCCAGCTCAGAGGGCACTGGAATGTGGGTGTGAATCATCGTCCCTCACCTGAGGAGCAGCAGCTGCTGGGGGAGGGGGGAGACCCCGCCCCTTTCCTGCCCGCGCCAAGGCCGGCAGGACCTCTCGTGGGCGGAAGGTGGGACTGAGCCATGATCTCTTCCCAGCAGGGGTCACTGTGGAATTACTGAACTCGGGAGAGGCAAAGCAGCTGCATGTTAGCTAGCTGAGCCGCCAAAGACCTTGAACCACAACTGTACCCAGGCCACGCGGCAGTGACTCGGAGGAATTAGAAGCACCGCCTCCGCTGACTCTGAGGCTGGGAATCTGCAGTGACTGTTGTCTTTGATCTCTTTAGTTCACCTGCATTTTTAAGTTTTAAGAAACTTAGTCGTCCATAGGGACACTGACAAGGTAGATGCCTACATTTCCCAGTGTCTGTAACTGTGTTCCTCCTATTTGCTGATTGTCCATATACATATTTTGTTTCTTAATGGGAAGGGATCATGATGTTATGGGCTTAAAGAACCTGCCTGCCAATGCAGGAGATGTAAGAACCTCAGGTTCCATCTCTGGGTCAGGAAGATCCCCTGGAAGAGGGCATTGCAACCCATTCCAGCATTCTTGCCTAGACCATCCCACGGACAGACGAGGCTGGCGAACTGGAGTCCACAGAATCCCAAAGAGTCAGACATCACTGAAACAACTTAGCATGCGTGTACAAGAACTCAGGAATTCAAAGTCTGGGTTCAGAGTCTTGCTTCTCCACCCGACATGTGTGTTACTTTGGACAATTTACATAATTTAGAGCTTTGAGGCTCAGTTCCATGACAGGGTAATTGCGAAGGTTAAATAAGATAATATTCATGAAGGCACTTCGTATGGTTAGTTACATCTGAATCCAGATGCATTGCTGAGATACTGTTTAGATTTCATTATTATCTTAATACTTTAATTTCATTTTGAATAGATTCTGTTCATACGTTATTACCCATGTATAAATTACAACCTCTGGGATGATAACATGCTTTGCTCATCTGGGTCCAAACGCCTGCTGACAGTCTCTGCTCTGAAGCCCTGCTCGACACCAGTGTAAGATCATTATCTCTGTGGGTCAGTGTCCTTTCTGCTCTGTCTGTTTGTGTGATGGTGCTGTCCCCTTTCCCTGCCCTTGAACTGTGGGAGTCACCTCAACTTCTTAGCCAGGGCCCTCCGTTCCCAAACTCATCCCTAAAGGGCCTGTGTCCTTTTCAAAGCCGGCACCGTCTCTTTTGTCCGCTGCTTTTTTTTGCATCGATTGTTGGCAGGGTGACTGGTCCGGCTTCCTGCCTCAGAGACTCCTGAGTTGCTGGGAAGCGCTCTCCAAACCCCAGTTCCAGCTGCCCGCGCCTGATCCATGTCTTCAGAGTTGTCGAGTTCAGGGGTCCGGGAGGACATGACTGTGTCATACACTCTGGATTTTGTTGGGGACCACTGTCACATACACCTCTGACCTTGAGTCTGTCCTACCTTTAAATCCAAAGGGCGCATCACTCATAGCATGTCCTTCTTAAAGATGTATTTTTATCTTGTTCCTTCCCTGCTGTGCATCTGTGTGTTTCATAGAGAATGGACTTAACGTCATAGTCAGGTGACGTCATCACGTAGCAAAGCACCTGGTACCTGGTCCTCACTTACTTACAATAGATACCTCTCCATGGTCCCCTGAGTCACAACCATTTCCTTCTCTGGGGATGATCCCGATACATGGGAGGGCCACTGGCACTGCCCCTTGGCCGCAGCTGCTGATGCAGAGAGCAGGTCTCTGGTTCGGTGGGTGCAGAAAGACGCTACTGCCAAGAAGAGGAGATCTGAAACACAGACACATTTTGGTCTGATGTCATGGCCTCTGAGTCCCATGAATGGCAGCCCATCCCTTAAAACGCTGAGGCTTCCAGACACAGCTGGGTTCTGTCCCCCTGAGTCTCAGTTGCTCAGGTCAGCCCCTTATGGGACACCCTGGCATCCCCCAATCATGCTTCGTCATGTCCGACTCTTTGCAACCCCATGGATTGCAAAGGCTCCTAGGTCCATGGGATTCTCCAGACAGGAATACTTGGAGTGGAGTGCCATTTCCTCCTCCAGGGGATCTTCCAACCCAGGGATCGAACCCTAGTCTCCTGCGGCCCCTGAACTGGCAGATGGATTCTTTACTACTGAGCCACCTGGAAAATCCCCCAGTAACTACTGTTTTTTCTCCTTCTTATTCAAGTCTTTCAGAGTCAATCTCTCTTGTTAGCAAATTGACAGAGCACAATCTGATACATTATTGGAGATTTAATCTGTTAATGATATAGTTCCAATCACACTATTTCGCACAATCCCTTGAGAAATCTCTTCTCTAAAATTAAACAGTTCTCCTAATAAATGTCACTCTTTATGTGGAATTTCCAGTTACTCGTCTCTTGAAGCCTTTCTGTCCCAATCCCTCCTGAAACTTCTTCAGTAGTCAATAGTAACCCACTCTCCACTCTCTCCCACCATTGCTGGTATAAACCAGCACTGAACAAGAATTACCTTGGGGTGTAATGGCCATTTATCATTTCATTTGTCAATAATGCACCTTCTCAATTAGTTGCAAGTCACTTGAAGTGTGTGTGCTAAGTGCTAAGTTGCTTCAGTCATGTCCAGCTCTTTGGGACCCTACAGACTGTAGCCCTCCAGGCTCCTCTGTCCATGGGATTCTCCAGGCAAGAATATGGGAGTGGGTTGCCATTTCCTTCAGCAGAGAACAAATCTTGAGTTTGTTTTAAACTGTTTTNGTTGCTTCAGTCATGTCCAGCTCTTTGGGACCCTACAGACTGTAGCCCTCCAGGCTCCTCTGTCCATGGGATTCTCCAGGCAAGAATATGGGAGTGGGTTGCCATTTCCTTCAGCAGAGAACAAATCTTGAGTTTGTTTTAAACTGTTTTTCTCTTTAATGCCTAAATGCTTCCCTATCACTTTTATTCCTAATGCTTATTGTTCAACTGTTTCTCCCGTACCATATCATGTCTTATAAATGTTTCTTGAATGAATGGAGGAAATGCATACCTGCTTATACATATAATTAAAGGGAACTGGGGATTATACTATTTGTTTTTCCAAAAATGCTTCCAATTATCCACTCCCTCAACAGTTCACATGCAGCAGGGAAATGCAACGTTCCCTCTGCAGCACGTCCGCTTTGTAATTGCTCCTGTCAGGGTGATTAATGGATGGCGCTTTGTGACCAGGAACCTCCATGCTGACCCAGTGGTCAGCAGAGGCCACTGGTCTCAGATATTTCTATCCATATATGAGGTTGTTTTTTTTAAAAAAAAAAAAAAGAAGAAGAAAAGAAAAAGAAATGACAGCTTTAGAAAATAAGGAAGGTTGCATTACAGCATATTTGCATACTGATTCCCGGAGCCTGTCCCAAGCTAATTGTATCCAGGCGGGAGCCTCCAGACTGAAACCTCCAGACTGAAACCAGGCCACTGCCCCGGGCCAAAGGTGCTTTCTAACCAGGGCTGCCTTCTGCTGACATCTCAGGCTGAGGCTCTGCCCTGGTCCAGCCATGGCCAGGGATGGAAGCTGTAGAGCGTGAGGGGAACAGGGGTCCCCCACTCCTCTGGCATGGACTTGGTGTCCAGTTGTCCAATGTGAGGGGCTTCAGTGGTGGCTCAGCGGTAAACAATTTGCCTGCAATTCGGGAGACCTGGGTTCAATCCCTGGGTCAGGAAGATCCCTGGAGGAGGAAATGGCAACCCACTCTAGTGTTCTTGCCTGGAAAATCCCAAGGACAGAGGAGCCTGATGGCCTACAACCCATGGGGTCACAGAGTCGGACACGAGTGAAGCGAGTAAACAACACCACCCCGCAACGTGAAAGGGCACTTCACACCCAGATGTGTACACCCTCATGCTGCTACTGTGAGTGGCCTTGCTCCCCTTCTTCCCAAACCCCAAAGCTGTTCTTGCCTACAGCTGCCCCCTGGTCACTTGGTGGAGAGTGACAACTCTACCCTGAGGGGGTAAACAGAAGTGGCTGGAGCGAAGGGCCGAAGCTGCCTATGTCCTTGGAGCAGGGAAGCTGTGGTTTTAGAGGGTGATACTCAGAGACTGTGCTCCCGGGGCACCTAACGACCTGGGGAGATTCTCTTTTGATATCCTATCATTTTGCCTTTTCATACTGTTCATGGGGTTCTCAAGGCAAGAATACTGAAGTGGCTTGCCATTCCCTTCTCCAGTGGACCACGTTCTGTCAGACCTCTCCACCATGACCCGCCCGCCTTGGGTTGCCCTGCAGGCACGCTAGTAAAGTAATGCTCAAAATTCTCCAAGCCAGGCTTCAGCAATATGTGAACTGTGAACTCCCCAATGTTCAAGCTGGTTTTAGAACAGGCAGAGGAACCAGAGATCAAACTGCCAACATCCGCCGGATCATGGAAAAAGCAAGAAAGTTCCAGAAAAACATCTATTTCTGCTTTATTGACTATGCCAAAGCCTTTGACTGTGTGGATCACAAGAAACTGTGGAAAATTCTGAAAGAGCTGGGAATACCAGACCACCTAACCTGCCTCTTGAGAAATCTGTATGCAGGTCAGGAAGCAACAGTTAGAACTGCACATGGAACAACAGACTGGTTCCAAATAGGAAAAGGAGTACGTCAAGGCTGTATATTGTCTCCCTGCTTATTTAACTTATATGCAGAGTACATCATGAGAAACGCTGGACTGGAAGAAACACAAGCTGGAATCAAGATTGCCGGGAGAAATATCAATAACCTCAGATATGCTGATGACACCACCCTTATGGCAGAAAGTGAGGAGGAGCTAAAAAGCCTCTTGATGAAAGTGAAGGAGGAGAGCGAAAAAGTTGGCTTAAAGCTCAACATTCAGAAAACGAAGATCATGGCATCCGGTCCCATCACTTCATGGGAAATAGATGGGGAAACAGTGGAAACAGTGTCAGACTTTATTTTTTTGGGCTCCAAAATCACTGCAGATGGTGACTGCAGCCATGAAATTAAAAGACGCTTACTCCTTGGAAGAAAAGTTATGACCAACCTGGATAGTATATTCAAAAGCAGAGACATTACTTTGCCGACTAAGGTCCGCCTAGTCAAGGCTATGGTTTTTCCTGTGGTCATGTATGGATGTGAAAGTTGGACTGTGAAGAAAGCTGAGCGCCGAAGAATCGATGCTTTTGAACTGTGGTGTTGGAGAAGACTCTTGAGAGTCCCTTGGACTGCAAGGAGATCCAACCAGTCCATTCTGAAGGAGATCAACCCTGGGATTTCTTTGGAAGGAATGATGCTAAAGCTGAAACTCCAGTACTTTGGCCACCTCATGCGAAGAGTTGACTCATTGGAAAAGACTCTGATGCTGGGAGGGATTGGGGGCAGGAGGAGAAGGGGACGACCGAGGATGAGATGGCTGGATGGCATCACAGACTCGATGGACGTGAGTCTGAGTGAACTCCGGGAGATGGTGATGGACAGGGAGGCCTGGCGTGCTGCGATTCATGGGGTCGCAAAGAGTCGGACACGACTGAGCGACTGAACTGAACTGTGCTCCCGGGGAAGGTCTGAGAGCTGTCATACCATGCTGTCCCATCTTCTTGCCGGTCAGGGTCCTGGTCCCTGGGAGCTGCTCGTCCTGGCGAAGCCATACGCGTGTCCCAGGGTATGTGACTCAGTGACGGTGTGTGGGATTATGCATGTATAGTGCATGTTCCCACTTAACCCTCAGGACAACCATACAAGGGACTCTTATCAACCACATTTTGCAGTAATGGAAACTCAGGCACAGAGAAGTTAAGTAACTTGTCCAAAGTTGCACAGCTTCTAATAAGAATAACAAGAATTCTTATCAGAATAACAAGAGTACGCCTGTAAGTACTCTTCCTAATTAATTCTTTCCTTGTAATCATAGAGGGCTTCCCTGGTGGCTCAGTGGTAAAGAATCCACCTGCAATGCAGGATATGCAAGAGACGCAGGTTTGATCCCTAGGTCAGGAAGAATCCCCTGGAGAAGGAAATGGGAACCCACTCCAGTATTCTTGCCTGGGAAATCCCATGGACAGAGGAGCCTGGTGGGCTACAGTCCACGGGGTCACAAAGAGTCGGACACGACTGAGATAACTTGGCACGCCACTTGTACAACGTGCAAGCGCATAGGAGGAGCTTTGAACAGGAGGCAAGACTTCTCAGTTGGATCTGGGAGGAGTGGCATCCATTGTGAAATCACTAATAAATGTCGAAAACCCAAGAGACACTGGGGATGGTTGGGGGACTTCACCTTCTCAGAAGCAAAGGCCAACTGGAGGCATAGAAACACTTCCGTAGGCGCTGACGGTGAAGCTGAGCCTCAGAGAAGACACGGGAGCTGGCACAGGGAGCCGAGCAGGAAGTGGATGTCCAGGAAGAGCGGCGGGAAGGTGCAGAGCCTGGAATCAGGAGGACCGGTTGGTGAGGAAGGGGAGGGTCAGGGCCCTGATGGGGCGGAGTGAGCCAGTGGGCGGAGCCCTGGGGGAGGGGGCTTCTTTCTCTCTGAGCACCGGGTGGTGTAGACTTGCCCGGATCCTCCCAGCAAGGGCACGATTTCTGCCCATTTTAAGACCGAGGAAACCAAGAGATGAAACCCATTGCTCTGCTCAGCATCTTGGTAATAGCCAGCCTGGCATCTGCCCTCTGGGTGCTCACAAGTCTATCCTGTTTTTTTTTTTTTTCCTTAGGCTCCGCTGAGTCTTCATTGCTGCGTGGGCTTTTCTCTAGTTGCAGTGAGTGGGGACTACTCTCTAACTGTGGCTCCCGGGCTCAAGAGCACAGGCCCAAATAGTTGTGGCGCACGGGCTTAGTTGCTCCGCAGCATGTGGGATCTTCTCGGACCAGGGATTGAACCCGTGTCCCCTGCATTGGCTACACGGGCCATACAAACTTCCATACAAACTCCAGTTCTTTACCACTGATCCACCAGGGACGCTCCATCCGGCAAGTTTATGATCAGAGGCAGAGACTTTTCTGAAAGCTGTGAAGCAAAACCAATCTCCTCTCTTAAATTGAAGGAGATTGAAATACATCCAATGATTTTTGGCATCTTTTAATCACTGGAAGTGATATTGATTCAGAAACATAAAATACTTTATTAATAAGGAGAGTTACCATGACTCTGGTTATATTTGGTATGTTTACTTATGTTCCACCCACTGCCAACCTCAAGAAAAATAAAACAAAGCACCCACACTAAGAAATGTGTTTGGAGAAAAATATTTTTGTAGCTATTTTTAAAGTGAAAGTTAAAAGGAAAGAAATCAGTGTAAAAAAATACCTTTGTTATCTTTCTACCTGTTTGGAAAAATTACCTTCTCCTTCAAGCCTCTTGGGGCTTCCCTGGTGGCTGAGAGGTTAAAGCATCTGCCTCCAATGCGGGAGACCCGGGTTCGATCCCTGGGTCGGGAAGATCCCCTGGAGAAGGAAATGGCAATCCACTCCAGTACTCTTGCCTGGAGAATCCCATGGCCGGAGAAGCCTAGTAGGTTACAGTCCATGGGGTTGCAAAGAGTTGGACACGACTGAGCGACTTCACCTTCACCTTCACCTCAAGCCTCTTACCTTTTGTAAACCAATGGTTGCTCTGTGTTATAGTCCTTGTTCTTATGAAATGTAAACCAGAAAAAAAAATCAAAACTGACCTGACGCCCAATTTAATTGGAATGCTCTGGTTTGTTGTAATCCCTGTAGGAGTAGATGAGGCCTTATTGTGAGGGTGCAGCAATAAAAAAGTTGAATGCAAAATGGAATTTGAGTACAAATTCGACAAATTTTGACTTTGAGTTCGGACACTATGTTGTAGGGCTTCCCAGGTCGCTCAAGTAGTAAAGAATCTGCCTGCTAATGCAGGAGACATAGATTCAGTCCCTGGATTGGGAAGATCCCCTGGAGGAGGGCATGTCAACCCACTCTAGTAGTCTTGCCTGGAGAATTCCATGGACAGAGGAGCTTGGCGGGCTGCAGTCCTTGGGGTCGAAAAGGGTTGGATATGACTGAAGTGACTTAACACAGGTAGCATATATGTATATAACTCAAAGTTACTGATATTTTTTCCTGTAAATTAGCAGGTTTTTGAAATGAATTTTTATTGAAGTTACTTTCAAACCCATAAACGTAAGGAACATAAGGGAATAACCCTGGATTCTAGGCACCAACATTCTCCCAATCTCCTTTCATCTACTCCCAACCCCGCTTTTTCTCTGAACTATTTTAAAACAAATCCTCCATACTGTATTATGTCACTGATGGATACTGCCTATCTATAAGTTAAAGCACCCCTCTTTTACAAATAAACCTCAATATTATTTTCAGCACAATGAGTCACGATTCTTTAATATCATCTGACAAACAGGCTATAACCAGTTTTCCCCATTTGGCTGAGAAAATGTCTTGTTACAGTTGATCGGTTTGACTCAGGATTCGATGTGCCTATCCAGTGCATTTCATAGGGGAGTGTGTGTGTGTGTGTGTGTGTGTGTGTGTGTGTGTGTGTGTGATCTTAGTTCCCTGACCAGGAACTGAACCTGTGCCCCCTGCAGTGGAAGCCTGGAGTCTTACCCACTGGACCACCAGGGAAGTCCTCATCAGTATATCTCTTACCTGCCCTTTAAAGCAGCTCCCCTACTCCTCCCTGCTTCCCTACAAACTCCATTTCATTCTTTTTTTCTTCCTCCCAGTAACAAGTTGAAGAGAGTGAGTTGTTTGTCCTGAAGATCCAGGGTTCTGACTTTGGCTGGTTGAATCCTCCATTTGGCTGTAAACTGGTGATAGATTGAGACCTGGCTAGATTCTGATCGTTAGCAGGAAATCATCAGAGGGTTTTAAATTTTTTTATTTAAGTAAGTCTCTCTCAGGAATGACCACCTGGTGGCAGTGTTGGGAACAGCATCTCCTAGGGCGCTTCTCCACGTTGTCAAAGTGACCTTGCCCTGCCTCGGGCTTGATTTTCTGCATTTTCCAGGTGTCCACCAGACACAGTGCCACGTGCATGAGCAAAATGAATAGCTCTAGGCCAGCTGGCAGCTCCTTGTGCAAAACCCCTTTCCGTGGGGTCCACTCAGTGCCAGTGCCTATCGTGAGGGTGACCAACAAGAGCTGACCAGCCTGGTTTGCCTGTCTTGTCATAGAAATCACCAGTGCCCCTCCTGATTAGTTCAAAGTGTAAGAAAGCTTTTTGGTTGGAGGCTGAGGGTTTTTAATTTGAGTTGAAAGAAGCAATAAGACATTCGGGATGTTTTAGATAATTTGATAGGAAATTAAAGCAGCCACTTTCCTGGTGGTTCAGATGGTAAAGAATCTGCCTGCTAATGCAGGAGACATAGGAGATGTGGGTTTGATCCCTGGGTCGGGAAGATCCCCTGGAGGAGGGCATGGCAACCCACTTGAGTATTCTTGCCTGGAGAATCCCTGGGACAGAGGAGCCTGGCGGGCTACAGTCGCAAAGAATCGAGCATGACTGAAGGTCTAACACACACACACACAAAGGCAGCCCAAGGTGTTTATTTCAGCCACCATCACTTACCCAACTTCCCGTTTTCCCAGAAAGAGAAAAATGGACTTTGTGGGTTTCACCTTCAGTTACCAGATGGCTTCAGGGAAGCAAGAAGTGCTTAGTTTTTCATGCTGATGTTAGGTGCCTCCTGGATAGGTCAACATCTTTCCAAAACTGCTTCATCAGAGACCAGGAGCAGAAACAGGCACAGCACAGGGAATGACAGTGTCCACCTGGAGGGTTCTCCGCTGAGGCTCTGGCACCAGATTACTGATTTGTACTTTGTTGTCGTTGTTCAGCTGCTGAGTCGTGTCTGACTCTTTGTGATCCCATGGACTGCAGCACGCCAGGCTTCCCTGTCCTTCACTACCTACTGGAGTTTGCTCAAACTCATGTGCATTGAGCTGGTGACGTTATCCAACCATCTCATCCTCTGTTGTCCCCCTCTCCTCCTGCCCTCAGTCTTTCCCAGCATCAGGGTCTTTTCCAATGTGTAGGCTCTTCACATCAAGTGACCAAAGTATGGGAGCTTCAGCTTCAGCATTAGCCCTTCCAATGAATATTCAGGGTTGATTTCCTTTAGGATTGACTGGTTTGATATTCTTGCAGTCCAAGGGACTCTCAATAGTGTTCTCCAGCACCACAGTTGGAAAACATTAATACTTAACCTCAGTTTATTCACCAATAGAGTGTGATCCCCTATCTGTAAGTGACAGTTTGAGGATTAAAGGAGTAGTCAATGTACCTGTTAATTTACAATAAAACACAAGCAAACAAACTCAATTCCACCAGATCTTCAGAGTGGGAGTTTGGTGAATTTGGGGCCCTTTACAAACCTGAATGACCGCATTGAATGAGCTGCCTGACGTTCAAATGGTAGCATGGGGCAGTATTGGAACAACTGCAAAATAAATAAATGAGGAGAAGGTAATTCACAAGTAGTGATGGCACACACTCAGCTTCTGCACTGGATATCTACAACTGATTTGTTAGTTACAACTGGCTAAGAGCTATTTTACCTGGAATATTTCCTTCCTTGTAATTTAAAAGTAAACCTTCAGCCAAGGCAGGCAACTTAAATGTCAAAGGATTTTTGATTCCTGAGGTTCTGACTTCTCTCTGCGTCTTTCTGGCTGCATATTCACTGTGCTTTCGAGCATCTTTGCTGCCGAGGTCAGCTCGCTAAAGCGATTTATTTTCTTAATGATTTTGAGTGTATTATTTAGAGCATTTAAACTGCTTTTAGGGAAATTACTGACAAGCATATATAAACTCAGACCCAGGTCACAGTGAAGAAGAGAAAGAGAAAGAAGAAAAGCACTCTTGTTGGACATCCAAAAACCATAATTATGGTCATAAATAATCATATGCTCCTCTAATAAATTGTTGGATGTGAAGCCAATATAACTTGCACGAGATCATTTGAAACATTTCCTGAAGTTAAAAAAAAAATAATCATATGGTTCTTTCTGTCACATCTTGGGTTTGAACTGATTTATTTGATGATACACCAATGATGAGAAGAAAACAGGAATATTTAAGGAATTAATGATAGAGTGCCATGAGAACTCTGCCAACCACATACAAAACGAAGCCAAAATATTAGCTGTATAAAACATGTTTATATACATTCAGAATTTTAATGAGATTCCTCTGATATGTTATAAATTAAATGCCAAATTGATCTGTGCTTAAGCACAGATCACACAGGTATTAAAAAGAATTTAGGTAATATGTGTAGGTGCAGATTTAAAAGTTCATATTTAGGGAATTTTAGGAAAAATACCTTCCTCGGTTTGAACAGGTAAAAAATTCTTAGAGATTATTCTGTTTGTATCCACTGAAAAACAAAAGCTGAGAAATTTTATGGTTAGCTGAGAAAAACTGTGGTAGTTTTTTTCCATAGATCCCTTGGCCCCATTTAGAGTATTGCTGGATGACTCTCATTTCTACACTGTAATTTCCAGCTTATCCTAAATATAGACACTGGATTTGAGCCATCCTAATTAAACTGTGAAATTCTTTTGTCGTGAGGGCTGATGCTTCTGAAATCAATTTCAAGGCTTACACAAGCAGTGTATGTCACCTTCCTGGTTTTCTTTCACTTTATGAATTTATCTACAAATAATAAACTGCAAATAATATTTTAGTGGCAAATCTATGCCATCTTTTTGGTCCAGGTTGTATTTTTTTTTTAATATCGTTATCAACTTGCTTCTGTGTAATAGAGATTGAATTCCCTTTTTCCAGTTTCCCACTGTAAAGTAACTCTCCTCTTTCTACACAAAGTTTAAGTCTTTATGTAATAAGCCAAGAAAGTGAGCTAAAACGGTTTTGCCTAAGGCTACCTAGAAAAACAAGTATGGTTTCCTTCTGTTGTTACACAAAATCCATGTCTTTTCTTGACACACAGCTGTTAGAGATAATGGGATTTTCACTAAGGGAATAGAGGTGAGAATCAAACACAAAATTTCAGCTCAAATCAACTCATGGGATAAGGCAGCAGGCCTGGTACAGAATCTGGCTCAGGAGTGCCGGTGTTTCCAAGCCTTCCTGGGAGCTGGCCCCCAGCCTAGAGCTGCGCCCAGGAACTGTCCGGGGCTGTACAGTTCACCTTCTGGGCTAGCGTGTAGACCCCTCCTTCAGGGAGGGCACCCTCAGCCATGCCCCAACTCCTACCTTGGCGTGCTCCAGGCTGCCGTCACTGGGCTGGGATTGTTGGAGACCACGTTTCCTCAGCTACAGCATGGAGCAAAGCAGGAAATACAGGAGACGGTAACAGTTCTGTAAGAAGATTGCAAACCATTTGTTTTTATTTGCCTGGGCTGGTTCTTAGGGGCTTCGTAGGGGGCTCAGTGTCAAAGGCGTCCCCGAGAGTCTAACGCAACTGAGCGCACGTTCATGCCAGGCCTTAGTTGTGGTGTGTGGGAAGCTGTTCCCTGACCGCGGATTGCACCCAGGGCCCTGCATTTCGAGTGTGGAGTCTTGGCCACTGGACCCCCAGGGAAGTCCTGCAAATCACTTTAAATGCCCCTGGGGGTGCCGTCTGCGCGTGATTTTAAATGGACTCAGATTTGTTTTTGGACTTCAGCTTCCAGAATGTCATCTTACTAGAAGTCTTCCTGATGGTTCTGAGGTATTGGTAGTGTGTTTGTTGTTTAAATTGCCTTTGAAAGGCAGAAATACTTGGAATCATGTGCTTGTTCTGGGCTTCTGGGGTCAGAGAGCAAAAACCAAGCACTCTGTGAGCTGAAGTGGGCCTCACAGTGTTTCTCAATCCTAGAAAGCCACCTCGGGGCTTTTGAAATAGACAGAACCTAGTCCCACCTCAGACCAACTGGGTCGTTTTCTTTGGGGAGGGAAGCAACGTATGCTGCTGCTGCTGCTAAGTCGCTTCAGTCGTGTCCGACTCTGTATGACGCCATGGACTGCAGCCTACCGGGCTCCTCTGTCCATGGGATTTTCCAGACAAGAGTGCTGGAGTGGGTTGCCATTGCCTTCTCCAGCAATGCATGCTGCTGCTGCTGCTAAATCATGTCAGTCGTGTCCGACTCTGTGTGACCCCATAGACGGCAGCCCAATGTATGAGTATTTTAAAAGCTCCCAGGGCACTCTAAGGGCTAGTGGTAAAGAATCTGCCTCCTAATGAAGGAGATGCAAGAGACGTGTGTTCATTCCCTGGAGAAGGAAATGGCAAGCCACTCCAGTATTCTTGCCTGGAGAATCCCATGGACACAGGAGCCTGGTGGGCTACAGTCCCTGGGATCACAAAGAGTCAGACACAACTGAGCATACACACACACACACACACACACACACACACACACATACACACACACAGAGGACTCTAACTTGTCCCCAAGTACTGACCAGAGTGGGGATTCCAAATCCTGATGTTGTCAGCAGACCATGGAGGTATCCTGGGGATTTCCTGGAGAGTTGCAAAAGTTTAAATATTAGTGTTAATATGCTTTATTTAAAACAAAGTTATAATTCTAGATAGCTATCTTAGAAGGTAGAAGAAGCCAGAAGGATGCAACGAGAGGTAAAATAAACACAACAGGATGGTCCCAAATTTAGTTTTCTCTGTGTTGGTCTAAGTTATGAAGAACCAAAATAAAGGGAAATGGGGGTTAAGCTATAGAAATCATGACAAGTTTTGGCATGCAGCCTTTTTTTCAGTTGTAGTAGTAGTGCCAGTCACTCAGTTGTGTCGACTCTTTTTGAGCCTGTGGACTGTAGCCCACCAGGCTCCTCTGTCCATGGGATTCTCCAGGCAAGAATCCTGGAGTGGGTTGCCATGCCCTCCTCCAGGGGATCTTCCCAGCCCAGGGATCGAACCCAGATCTCCTGCATTGCAGGCAGATTCTTTAATGTCTGCGCCACTAGGGAAGCCCATAAGAATACTGGAATGGGTTTCCATGCCCTCTTCTACTTCTGGGTCATGTCATTTTCTGGACCACTGGAGCAGCCAGCCTCCATGGACCTAAGCCTGCCAGAGGACAGGTATGGCAGCTGGCACCACACAACAGGCTCATAGGTCCAAAGGCTCCCAGCATGAGGGACCCATTCCAAGATCCAGTCCAAGGTTTAGCTGTTGCTAGCGTAACTTCCACTGAGGGAAGGCAGGGGTGCCAATCCAGAGTAGGGCATGAGTGGACACTGTCAGCAATTAGTGCTTCTCAGATTATTTGCTGTGAATGCCGTGTTTTAAATTTTTTCATTGACTCCTGGGCTGCTGTCTCAACAAGTCCTGCTGCACCAAGCTGGCATGAGCCTGGTCACATGTAACTCATGCCTGAGCTCAGCAACTCCAGATTCGGCCAAACCCCATCCAGCTGAGGAGACCCTGATCACACAGCTGGAGCTCATGGAGATGCCAAATTGCCCCACAGGTCTCCGGATGCTGGCTTTCAACTTTCTGTCCTTCTCTTCCTGTGAACTGGTGACAGACAGCAGACCAGGAGGCCTGCAGACAACTCTGAGCAGCGCGAGTATAGATTATTCTAGATCAGATCCTGCTGTTATGGCTTCACACCTCCCTTTCTTATGATGTCATATATCATAAGAAGCAGAGACAGCAGTTTATCAGAGGCTCAGCAAAACCAGAATAGTATCTAATGTTCAGTTCAGTTCAGTCGCTCAGCTGTGTCTGACGCTTTGTGACCCCATGAGCCACAGCATGCCAGGCCTCCCTATCCATCATCAACTCCCAGAGATCACCCAAACTCATGTCCATTGAGTCTGTGATGCCTTCCAACCATCTCATCCTCTGTCGTCCCCTTCTCCTCCTGCCCTCAATCTTTCCTAGCATCAGGGTCGTTTCAAATGAGTCAACTCTTCACATCACGTGGCCAAAGTATTGGAGTTTCAACTTCAGCATCAGTCCTGGGTGTTCATTGGAAGGAACTGTAATTCTAAGCAAATCGTAACTATGAATCTTGTGTTTCTGTATCAATATGTAGAAATAGGGACAGAAGAATTACCACTTTTAAAGTGAGTCATAAATGCGGTGTCATATAATAAACATGTACATTTGGAAGAGTTACTCACAAATGTTAGCTCTGGTCCCTTTCTGTATGATCCAGTGAGCTTCCTACTGAGGTTTTAGTAATGACAGCAGCATCTATTTTGTGTTTTGAGATTAAAGGAAGGGCAGAGGTCCAAAAAATTGGCATTGGCTTTTGGCCATCTTTTCTCCAAAGGATAACTAAGGGTTCAAAAGGCAGAAGCTGAAAATGGGAGAGGCTGAACATTGCTTCTGCCAATATCTAGGACCTAAGACTCCAAGACTGGCATCCAGGACCTGTTGAAAGGGGGCTTGCTCTGATGAACCACCTCAGTCTAGGGTTGGAGCTCCCAAGTGTTGCATTGCATGCATGCACTCCCAGTCCTGTCCTGTTATTTTCAACCTCATGCACTGTAGCCCACCAGGCTCCTCTGTCCATGGGATTCTCCAGGCAAGAATACTGGAGTGGGTTGCCATGCTCTCCTCCANCTTGCTCTGATGAACCACCTCAGTCTAGGGTTGGAGCTCCCAAGTGTTGCATTGCATGCATGCACTCCCAGTCCTGTCCTGTTATTTTCAACCTCATGCACTGTAGCCCACCAGGCTCCTCTGTCCATGGGATTCTCCAGGCAAGAATACTGGAGTGGGTTGCCATGCTCTCCTCCAGGGGATCTTCCCAATCCAGGGATTGAACCTGAGCCTCTTGTGTCTCCTACATTGGCAGGTAGATTCTTTACCACTGAGCCATCTGTTCTACCCGGAAGTAGCACTAACTTGGAGGCATCTTACACTCTTCCCTCTGGCCCCCAGTGATTTCTGTCTCTTTAACCTATGAAACGCATCGACACTCTCCAAGGCCCACAGCAGTTTCATCGCATTCTAAACTCAGCTCAAAGTTCAGGATGCCATTATTTGACTCAGGTTCAAGTGAGGATGAGGTTTCTCAGGAATAGTTCTTAAATGCAACTCTGATGGGGAGCTCATTTCTATCTGTAAGTCAAAAGAGACAAGTTATGTGTCCTCTACATGTACCTACAGTGGTGGGACAGACACAGGATAATCACTGTAAACATTCTTGTTCAAAAATGGGAAAAATGCGGGCCAAGAAAATAAGTCATTGGTCCATAGCAGTTTTGAAATCTTGTTGAGAAAAAAATCTTGGAAGTTCTGGAATTAGCTATGAAGGCCTGGAAAAAAGTCTCCTTGACTCTTGACTTCATCCCCCAAGCCATCCTCCTTTTTTAAGAAATGTAGCACTTGTTTGCGGCTGAGTAATTCTACTGCCTCATGCCAGTAGAATTTCAGGAGTCCAAATGCCTCTTTTCATTTTGTACTTTTTAAATATTCATTCCAGCCCAATTATATTTCTCCTGACAAAATCCTCTCAAATTTTGTGGGCTGCCTTAGAATCTCCTTGTGGTTCATTCCATTAAACAAAAGCCATGCCTCCAAACCCCTTTCTGATGAGACCTCAGGCTTTTCAGGGTCTGGTTGTTCAACAGAGAGGATCTGTCTCATATACTCCTACTCTTTTAAAGGACCTCCTGTGTGACCAAGTAGTGCTCGGGGGCATCGACTTTGATTCTTCTGTAGATGTTAACAGAAGACTTTATACTCCTACCTTCAGCGTCGTCTCTGGGCCATATTTTGCTGAGAGTGCCCTGGATTTGACTTTTACCTGGAAACCATGTTTAACTTTCAAAAAGAGAGTGAAGGTGCTAGTCACTTAGTCGTGTCCAACTCTTTCTGACGTCATGGACAGAGGAGGTTGGTGGACTACAAGAATACTGCTGCAAGAAATACAAGAATTCTGGCAGACTGCAAGAATACTGGAGTGGGTTGCCTTTCCCTCCTTCAAGAGATCTCCCCAGCCCAGGGATTGAACCTGGGTTTCCTACAATGCAGGCAGATTCTTTACTGTCTGAGCCACCGAGGAAGCCGTTTTAGCTTTAGCAATAGCTATTTGTTATCTTGAGGGTCTGAGAACTTTCAAATCCAGCAAGTCCTGGCTCCTTTGTGACGAACAGTCCTTCCCACAATTTATGTCTTTTCTCTCGCATGTACTATAAACAGCAAAAAGAAACCATTTGGTACCTTCAACAACTTGCTTGGAAACCTCCTTAGTTCATCTGACATATGTTCTACTTTCCACGTTTCTGCAGGTGATAATGTTGCAAACCTATCCACCGCTATTTAACCAAAATCCCCTTCCTCCGGTTTCCAGAAATACATTTGTGATTTCCTTGTAAGTCCTAACTCAGAGTCCTCAAAACCTATGGTGCTACTAACAGTCTGTGCAAGGAAATGTATCCTTCTCTAACATTTTCCAAAAGTCCAGCTTCCACCAACCGTCTTATTCCAAAGCTACTCCCACATTTTAAGGTATTTTTTCATCATGACATCAGACAGTAAAGAATCTGCCTGCAAATGCGGGGGACCCAGGTTCACTCCCTGGGTCAGGAAAATCCCCTAGAGAAGGAAATGGCTACCCACTCCAGTACCCTTGCCTGGAGAAGTCCAAGGACAGAGGAGTCTGCCGGGCTATAGTCCTTGGGGTAGCAAAGAGTCAGTCATGACTGAGTAACTAACACTTTCACCCCATTTCCAGGTACCAAAGTATATGTTTTTTAGCTATTGCTATATCACTTAGTCAGGAAAATGCCCTGGAGGAGGAAATGGCAAAGCACTCCAGTGTTCTTGGCAGGAAAAATCCCATGGACAGTGGAGCCTGGTCCATAGAGCATGCACCCATGCAAATTTTCACAAAATGTTACCTGAAAACTTAGTATCTTAGATCAGAAAAACATTTCTTATTTCATAGTTTTCTGTGGGTCAAGGGTCTAGGAGTGGCCAGGCAGGAGGGTTGTTGCTCAGTGAATCTCATGTGGCTACATCACAATATTTTCTGAAGCTAAAGTCATCTCAAGTGTCAACTGGGACTGCAGAATCCACTTCTTAGCTCACTTCCGTGCCTGCCTTAGAAGATCTGCTTCCAAGCTCACTTATGTAGTTGCTGGCAGGCCTCAGGTCCTTGCCATATGGGTCTCTGTATAAGTTGCCTGGATGTTGTCATTGATGTGGTGGGTGCTGATGAGAGAGAGAGAGAAAGAATCAGAGGCTAGGAGAAGGTGGCCACCACGGAAGCCACGGTTGTTTTGTAACCTAATCTCGGAAGTGATAGCCCATCGCATGTGCTGTATTCTGTTCCAGGAAATGAGTCTGTAAATTCTGAAGGTGAGGGATTATGTCAGGACATGGATTCCAGGAGGCACAGGCCCTGGAGGGCTGTCCTTACGTCCCACCACCCTAGATTGTGCTTCGGTCATAAATGACCCCAAATAGCATTAAGAATGCTCTGGTTCTTCCTCATGTCTTCGTTATATGACCCGACATAGCAGAATGATTGAAACTGTGAAAGACGGATAATGTGTTCCAGGAAAAAGAAGGAATATTAATACTTTTACACTGCTAATGATGGCAAACCTTAGTAGAATCACTTTGGAAAATAGTTTATAATTATCTAATAAAATTTAAAATTATCTAATAAAATTATAAAAGTTTATAATTATCTAATAAAACTTCTGACTCGGAAATGACATACCTAAAAATATACCCCTGAAATGCATACATATGTGCACAAAGAAATATCTGTTTCTCTCTGTATTTATCTCTTTACCTACACATACAAGAATATTTTAACAGCTTTATGAATATTATCTCAAGCAGGGAAAAAAAGTTACCATGATCAATAAAATGGATAAATAAATTGTTTATCTACACAGTGGCATGATACACAGTACTGAAAATTAACAGATTTAAGGCTGGACAGAAAAGCAGGTGAAGCTCACAAACATAATGTTGAGCAAATGTTCCCACACAGGTGAAGCTAAGCCTTAGTGTTTAGGAAAATGCATGTTCATAGAAGACCCTGATGCTGGGAAACATCAAAGGCAAAAGAAGAGGGCAACAGAAGACGAGATGTGCAAACTATGGGAGATAGTGAAGGACAGGGAGGCCTGGCGTGCTGCAGTCCATGGCGCTGCAAAGAGTCGGACACGACTGAGTGAACGACAAGAATTAAAAAGTGACTTCCATGAAAGTCAGGTCTGTGATCACTTTTGATGAGGGCAGGGAGGGGGCTCCCGAGGAGATGTAGTGACCTGTTTCGTCATCAGGCTGCGGTAAACATATTTAAATTTATTAAACTCTCATGTTTAGTTCATTGAACCCCAGAGTGTGGAGATGACATCACAGTTTCTCCTTCTAAACCTTTCACATCCCCCCTTGGAGAACACAGAAGCCAGAGGGAAAGAGGCTGATGCAATATGGACGTTAAAATCTGGCTGTCGTTCCCCGAGAGGCCCTTCCTCTCTGAGCGCATCTGGGTCCCCGGAGCTTTCTTGCAGCTGATGTTGCCACACTCACTGTCATCTCCACCATGACCATCGTCACCAGTGGAGTTATTCTAATGCCCTGGGACCTAAAAGAGCTGATGCTTCCTAGTCTTTCATCACTAGCATAGAATATAGTTGGAATTGTTGTTCAGTTGCTAAGTTGTTTCTGACTCTTTTTGACCCCATGGACTGCAGCATGCCAGGCTTCCCTGTCCTTCACTGTCTCCCACAATTTGCTCCAACTCATATCTGTTGAGTCAATGATGCCATCCAACCATTTTGACCTCTGTTGCCCCCTTCTCCTCCTGCCTCAATCTTTCCCAGCATCAGGGTCTTTTTATAAGAAAGTAAATATTTTATGTTCAGCTACCTAGTAATTGGAGAAGGAAATGGTAACCCACTCCAGTACCCTTGCCTGGAAAATCCCATGGATGGAGGCGCATGGTAGGCTATAGCCCATGGGGTGGCAGAGTTGGACATGACTGAACAGCTTCACTCACTCACTCAACTAGTAATAATACATGGCTATAACTGAAGTCTTCAACTTCCAGATGGATAACTTCACAACCCATTTTTAGAAGTGAAGGCTTTAAACTTAAATTCTTAATTTAGGGTTTCCCTGGTGGCTCAGCAGTAAAGAATCTGCCTGCCAATGCAGGGGACATGAGTTTGATCCCTGGGTCAGGAAAATACCCTGGAGAAGGAAATGACAACCCACTCTAGTATTCTTGCCTGGGAAACCCCTTGGACAGAGGAGACTGGCAGGCTGCAATCTATGGAGTCACAAAAGAATCAAACACAGCCTAGTGACTCTTGAGAATCCCTTGGACTGCAAGGAGATCCAACCAGTCCATCCTAAAGGAGATCAGTCCTGGGTGTTCATTGGAAGGACTGATGCTAAAGCTGAAACTCCAGTACTTTGGCTACCTCATTCGAAGAGTTGACTCATTGGAAAAAACCCTGATGCTGAGAGGGATTGGGGTAGGAGGAGAAGGGGATGACAGAGTATGAGATGGCTGGATGGCATCACCAACTGATGGACATGAGTTTGAGTGAACTCCGGGAGTTGGTGATGGACAGGGAGGCCTGGCATGCTGCGATTCATGGGGTCGCAAAGAGTCAGACACGACTGAGTGACTGAACTGAACTGAACTGAACTGAACTAGTGACTAAATGATAAGAAACAACAATGTATACTTTTAAGTCAGGAGTGAGACTGGTACTCTGTGTAATTAAACCCTGTGAGTTTTAAGGAATATAACTAAATAATTTGCCCTCACTGTATAACTCTTGTGCATTGACTGGTTCCCTCATCTGTTAAAAAGAAAAGTTTGCTTTCGATCTTCAGGCACTGAACAGTGTGCTTTTGGCAGGAGGAAGCCACGGTGCTGGATGCTCAGGTGGAGAGGAACAGGGCAGGGTGGTTCCTACTCGCTCAGGGAGCCTCCAGTTAAGGAAACAGGAGAAGCGCAAACGAGGCTGGATCAGAGCAAGGGTGTGATGGCTTTAAAACTCTGTTTGGAAATAATCAAAGTACTTGGGTGTCCACCCGTGTGGTCAGAGAAGCTTAGCTAGCCTTCATGGGCACAGTGACTGGCTTGCTCGGCCCTGAGCCACGAGCTTAGGAATGCTGTAACACCGTTCTTCATGGTCACGATGCTCCTCTGCACGATAGAAATTCTGATTCCATAACTACACGAGGGGACATTTTCTTTAATGATCGCCTGAGTGTGATGCCCTCATTTACACTGTGCAAATAAATGAACTTACTCTACAGGGACAGGTTGCCACCGCTAATGTCCCATGACACTGGTTTAATCCAATATTTCAAATAAATATTTGCAACACTCTGACAGGTGCTGTCAGGCTCTAATGCCTCCTTTCTTGTCATGGTGCTCTAACAGACTGAAATGACATCACATTCATGTGACGGTAGATGGCAGGGGGCTGAGGAGGTGAGGCACTGGTCCTTCAATCCATGTGACGAAAGCTGAGTGCAGAGAGGAAGGGCTGCACCGTCACTCAGCCTCCCAGGCCGCCCATCCCACTGGAGTGCAAGTGCGGGCGCAGAGTCCCATCACTGATGTACCTGCTGCAGCTGAGAAGGAAGAAGGGCCCAGGGAAGCTGCAGGATACAGACAGAATGGTCCCTCAGGGCGTATTTTTTCCCAGGGTGACTCAAAAGGGATCGTCCTTATTGCTTCTTAGTCATTCAGTGCAACTCTTTGCAACTCCAGGTACTGTAGCCCGCCAGGCTCCTCTGTCCATGGGGATTCTCCAGGCAAGAATACCGGACTGGGTTGCCATTTCCTTCTCCAGGGGATCTTCCTGATCCAGGGGTCGAACCCATGTCTCCTGCATTGGAAAGTGTTTTTGTTTTTTACCACTGAGCCAACAGGGAAGCCCAGTTTATTATTTTGTTAAAGAAATCCTCATCACCACATGTTTAATTTTGCTATTAGAGTGTTTAGGTCATTTTCCGTGTTCACATAAAGTGATTTTCTAATAGACATTTTCAGGAGTCACAAACTGAGGTTTTTCTTCCATATTTTCAAAAGATACAGTGTCAGGAAGATGGAGGAGAAAACAGTACAAAACAGAAGCTGTCTGAGCCCGAGTAAAGAAGAGCAGTGGGTACTGTCTCCCAGTGTGATGTGTCTTCTGAACCCAATGGACGAGAGCTTAGAGAGCAGCCTCGGGCTAAAGCTGAGCAGCGCCCATTCCAGAGTACGCAGACTTTTTTTTTTTTTACAAACCTGAGTTAGGATAGATTCAGAGGTTAATTTGTCTTCAAAATCATTGCATTAAGGTCCTGTCTATGGGGTGCTGAAAATACTGGAAGTGGGTAGATTTTATCAGTAAAATATGAAATGAGTGTTTGATGTCCTATAGACAACCTACCTTGGGGACTCCCTGGTGGTGCCAGTGGTAAGGAGTCCACCTTCCAAGGCAGGAGACACAAGAGACATGGGCTGGATCCCTGGGTCACAAAGATTTCCAGGAGAAGGGAATGGCGACTCACTCCAGTTGTCTTGCTTGGAAAATCCTGTGGACAGAGGAACCCGGGGGGCTACAGTCCATAGCGGGGCTACAGTCCATAGGGTCAAAAAGCACTGGAGAGGACTGAGGGAACTTGGCACAAGCACCCACCTAGGGTCTCTGTGACTATGAAGAGCCCCAACGCTGTGTCATTGACCAGCTCCCGGTGTCCAGAGTTCAGCCCTGACTCCCTGTAACTGTGAGACCAGCCAAGTCCCTGGTCCTCTTGAGATCTCACCTCTTTTTCCTCTAGAAAGACAGCAGATGAAGTCATTAGTAAGACCACTTCCTCACCTAAAATTCTGTGGTTCTTCTGTCAAATCGCAAATTACCATGAGTGAAGACTCAGATATCATTTCTGGAAGGTTGCTGACCTCTAGTGTCAGCACAGATCCGGAAAGGAAATTCAGACCTCAGTGTTAATTTCCTATTCCCTGGTGGCTCAGAGGTCAAGAATCTGCCTGCCAATGCAGGGGACTTGTGTTTGATCCCTGGGTCAGGAAGATCCCCTGGAGAAGGAAATGGCCACCCACTCCAGTAACCTTGCCTGGGAAATCCCATGGACAGCAGATCCTGGAGGGCTACAGTCCACGGGATTGCAAAGAGTCAGACACGACTTGGTGATGGAGCACGCCGCCTGTGCTAATTTCACATTCCTATCAAGACTTCTCCACCCCTTTTCCGGTTTCCTTATGGAGGAGAAGAAAATGTAAAATACTTCAAATTAAAGTTCTATTAACTAAAGCTTCATTTACAGAATAAATATTTCTGCTGACATTTGACAGATTACATCAATTTTGAACCTCAAATTTTAATAAGGTATTACCAAGCCCAAAAATAAACAAGCTAATCAGGCCCACTTTCCTATTTCCTCCTTTGTATTAAATGATAAGTGAATTTAAAGCTATGCTTTGTCTTATTAATATCTGCTAAATATGGATGATATACTGAATATATATTTATTCTTAAACTCATTTGGAGGCAAATATTTACAAGGCTTTTCTGTTATAATCTGATTTTAATATCTCAACTGAAACTGATTTATAGCACGTGACTTCAAATGTGGTGTTAGTTAAAGAGGCCAAGAATTAATTAGCTGATTCTATAAAGAGTTTTTTGAAACTGATTTTTAAAGGGAAGAGGGACAAACTTTTTTTTTAAGTCAAATTTTAATTGTAGGAATTTTCATGGCAAATATCAGAGTTCCAAGTAAACAGATCTTTAATAATTTGCCTGCCCGTATTTGGTTTTATATAACGTTAACTGAGTGAGCACCTCACTTTAATAGCCTCTGCATCCCGTGAAGACCATTTCTAGCATGCAAGCGGATGTTGTGTATGCTGGAATTAGCTCCTGAGGAAGTCAGTCAGTTCTGTTTCTTGGAGTTCTTTAAAACTTGCTGGATATGAAACACGGGTGGGTGGAAGCTGGTGAAAGCCAGTCAAACGTCTCTCCTCTTCCGGCTATCAGCTAAGGAATGCTGTACACCTGCCACATTGTGTTTAGAGACCTCACATCTTGTCTTGTAGATACATAGAGAGGATACAGGCCTCTCTGTCTAAACAGATTAGTTACATGGTATGTGTGTGTGCTCAGTCGTGTCCGACTTTTTGCGACCCCATGCTTTGTAGCCTGCCAGGCTCCTCTGTCCACGGGATTTCCCAGGCAAGAATACTGGAGTGGGTGGCCATTTCCTTCTCCAGGGGATCTTCACGACCCAGGGATCAAACCCACATCTCCTGCATTGGCAGGAGGATGCTTTACCACTGCGTCACCTGGGAAACCATATCCTTGTAATGCAGGAAGATTAACTGGTAAACCTGAGCCACTCAAAGAGTGCTTGCTGTGTGCAAGGCACTAAACAGATTGCAAGGCAATCTCAGTTTCTTTTTCCAAGAGTTTTGTGCTGGTCAATTATGAATTTAACACAGAAAGTGAGTTTATGAATTTAAAACAGAAGTGTTAAAGTTTGTAACAAAGTTAAATAAGTGTTAATATATACATTAAACATAAAATATAAGGATTCTTTATAGAATAGCACACCTATTTTAGAGGAGAAGTGTTTCAGATACTGGGCCCGTTCGTGCCATAGAGGTCTCTACCACTATATTAGTCATGGTTCTCCAGAAAAATAGAACCAATAGGATGTACACACACACACACACGCACACGCACACACACATCCTATTGGGCTTCCCTGGTGGCTCAGATGGTAAAGAATTTACCTGCAGTGCAGGAGACCCAGGTTCAATCTCTGGATTGGGAAGATCCCCTCGAGAATGGGAATGGCAATCCACTCCAGTGTTCTTGCCTGGAGAATTCCGTGACAGAGGAGCCTGGTGGGCTACAGTCCATGGGGTCATGTAGAGTCTAACACGACTGAGTGACTCACATTAACACGCACACATACACGCATAGAGAATGAGTGAGAAAGAGAGGGTGAGAGACAGGGAAAGAGACAGACAGAAAGATTTGCAAAAATGGGCCTGTGTGAGTACGGGAGCTGGTAAATTGGGCTGATGTATGGCAGGTGGGCAGGTTGGACATTTGAGCAGAACTCACAGTTTCCAGTCTAAAGGCAGTCCGGAGGCAGAATTTTCTCTTTCTCAAAGGACCTAAGACTTTTCTCTTAAGTCCTCCAACTGAATGAATGAGGCCCACCTACACTGTGAAGAGTCACCTGCTTTACTCGGAGTCTGCTGGTGTACGCGTTAATCACATCTGAAAATACCTTTGCAGCCTTATCTGGACTGGTGTTTGACCAAACATTTAGGCACTAGAGCATAACTAAGTTGACACATACGATTAACCGTCACACCCTGTAACACTACTATACACGGGCTTGATTTAATATTTTATTAAACGATCTTTTGCTTTTCTCATGGAGTGCTTCACTTGACCCAGTTTGAGAGAAGCTGAGATGATGAAATGATTTTACTTTGTGAAGAAATTGCGCATCATGACTAGTACCCACCTTGGTTTTCTTCTCTGCTTCGTGTCTGGGACTTAGGAGCGTCCATTTTTATTTGCAGATTTATTTCTTTTATCTTTTCCCTATAAATGATGCTGTGGCTCCTTGCCCAGATAGTCAGTCAACTGGGTCTTAAGTATCGAGTCCATTTAGAAACCGTGACGGTTGATTCTGCGCGTTAACTTGGCTAGGCCACTGGGGACAAATGCTTAGTCCCACATACTGCGTGTTCCTGTGAAGGTGGGTTTCGGATGGGATTAATATCTAAATAAGGGCCTCCCTGGTGGCTCAGATGGTAAAGCATTCACCTCCAATGTGGGAGACCAGGGTTCTATTCCTGGGTTGGGAAGATCCCCTGGAGGAGGGCATGGCAACCTACTCCAGTATTCTTGCCTGGAGAATCCCATGGACAGAGGAGCCTGGCGGGCTACAGTCGGATTGTAAAGAATCGGACGCGCCTGAGCAACTGAGTACAAACCAAAAGCAAACAAACAAAAGTCTAAATGAGTGGACTCTGAGTAAAGCAGATGGCTCTATAATGAAGGTGGGATTCTTCCAGTCAGTCAAAGGCCTGAGTAGGACGAAGACTGACCTCCACCCAGCAAGAAAGAATTCTGACAGCTGTGAGGCCCTTGGACTTCCCATCTCCTCCTCCCCCCTGCCCTCCTCCATTGCAAGCCCTTGGAAATTCAGCGTAACTATTGATTGATTTCCTGTTGCTTCCTTATCCCCCAGACCTACTTTGCTTGAAGAAGTCTATATTCTTTTGTTCTTTGGTATGTCTGTTTCATCATTCATAGTCTTTATCACATAAGCTTTTTGGGAATCTAAGGAGTTAAATTAACCTGTCCATGAAAGTTTGCTTCCCAGGAGAATGCAATAACCTCCAGAGAGGGCTTTGAAGACATTTTCCCATCACATCTTTTTTCTTTATAAATTAAAAAAAAAATAATAAAGATGCTTGCTCCTTGGAAGGAAAGCTATGCTAAACCTAGATAGTGTATTAAAAAGCAGAGACATCACTTTGCTTACAAAGGTCCACATAGTCAAAGCTGTGGTTTTTCCATTCATCATGTAAGAATGTGAGAGTTGGACCATAAAGAAGGCCAAGCACTGAAGCATTGATGCTTTCAAACTGCGTTGCTGGAGAAGATTCTTGTGAGTCCCTTGGACTGCAAGAAGATCAAACCAGTCAATCCTAAAAGAAATAAATTCTGAATATTCATTGGAAGGACTGATGCTGAAGCTGAAGCTCCAATACTTTGGCCACCTGATGTGAAGAGCCGACTCACTGGAAAAGAANTGAGTCCCTTGGACTGCAAGAAGATCAAACCAGTCAATCCTAAAAGAAATAAATTCTGAATATTCATTGGAAGGACTGATGCTGAAGCTGAAGCTCCAATACTTTGGCCACCTGATGTGAAGAGCCGACTCACTGGAAAAGAACCTAATGCTGGGAAAGATTGAAGGCAGGAGGAGAAGAGGGCAGCGGAGGATGAGATGGTTACATAGCATCACTGGCACAATGGACATGAATCTGAGCAAACCCCGGGAGACAGTGAAGAACAGTGAATCCTGGCGTGCTGCAGTCTGTGAGGTCGCAAAGAGTGGGACAGAAGTGAGCGAGTGAACAACAAAAGTAACAGTACTTTTTACATGTTTATTTGGCTACGTATGTCTTACTGACCAGGGATCAAACCTGGACCCCCTGTATTGGAAGCACAGAGTCTTAGCCACTGGGTCACCGGGAAAGTTCCCCCCTCCCGCTTTTGTAGCTTTAGTCTTTCTGGTCTCTGACAGTCTCCTCCAGTGTCTGCATCGATTGGAAATTTTTTGAAGAGCAAGTTTAGAAATTAAAGGCAGCTCTTGTTGAGGCCATTGGAGAGGACCATGGGAATGACTGGAGCCATAACTGAGACCTTGGCAGGCCTTGGTCTGTGAACACTGAGCCAGCAGGTTCTAGTGAGTTCCAATACCCAGCTCAGAGATCATGCCTCCAGGATCTGTGATGGACACAATCCAATTCTAATACCTTGTGTCAGGCATTCCAGCTGCCCTCTAACCATTCTTAATAATAAGACAAAAGTGATATTTTAGGGTAACAGTTAATAAATAATGTGACTTATCCAATCACACCTTTCACTAAAATATTATTATCTTTTGGCAGATTCATTACTGTAGAGACATCAGGACCTGATGAAACATCCTCTAATTCTACCACTAGTACATTTTCCAGAGTTGTCTTTCTTTTAATTTAATTCTCCCACTCTGAAAGCATACTGTCCGTTGCAATTACTGAATGTGCATTTAATCTCGCATAACTAAGGCATTTTAATCTTTTCTTATGGAGAGATGATTAAAAGGTCCTAATATTGCTATGATATGGATACATTTCATCCCAACTGAATGAATCAAAGTTTCCTTTGTTCTCATAACTGTGAGTGAAGACAAATGAAATCTCCAGACACTTTGTTGCGGAGGTGAAGCCACCTCTCAAGGTGTGATAAATAACTATTTGTAGACAGAGTCTATTGAATAGAAGGTTTCCAGAGCTTCCGTGGGCAGAGGTGAGCCTAGAGGTGTAGAAAGGTAAGAGAAATTTTCATAGTTGTTATTGTAGCTTGATTTATAGTCTATTGTATTTTCCCAAAGCAATAAATCTTGGCACTTTTTAAAGGCTGTGTTGCACAAGAGAGCTATTGGATCACATTAAAACTTCAAGGGGATTATTTTGTTATATCATGGGGTTGCAAAGAGTCAGACACGACTGGGCGACTTTCACTTTCTTTCTTTCTCTTCCAATCCTAAAGGAAATCAACACTGAATATTCACTGGAAGGACTGAGGCTGAAGCTGAAGCTCCAATACTTTGGCCATCTGATGTGAAGAACCAACTCATTGGAAAAAGACCCTGATGCTGGCAAAGACTGAGGACAGGAAAAGAAGGGGCAGACAGGATGAGATGGTTGGATGACATCGTTAATGCAATGGACATGAGTTTGAGCCAACTCCAGGAGATAGTAAAGACAGGGAAGCCTGGTGGGCTGCAGTCGGTCAGGACTAAGTGACTGTAAAAAACCAGTATTTTTACACTGATAGTTTCAAATTTTAGTTAACATGTCAGTAAACTAGTATAGAATAAAAGAAAGCTAACACATTGTTTAACTTCTTCACAATCAGCACTTTTTTTTTTTTTCGATTCTCACTGTCCTGTATCCTCGGCACACAGCATGTCTCATTGAAAAGATGTTATAGCTGGAATGTTTGCCATTCCAAACCTTAACCTATTATCAGCTCTAGTGAAAATACATAAATATACATCTGCAGTGTGTTATTTATCTCAGAAAGTAATCTCCCCATGACTCTTTTTCGTGGCCTTTAACCATTGACATTGGTATATTCATTATAATTGTACTGGTCACTGTTTCATGAGGAAGGGCATCACACTGCATTATGTATTTTCATAATACCTTGTGCTTGGTTGAGGAATGTCATATCCTTTTTATTCAACCTCTGTTTCTCAGACACATCCATTCATGACCTAATTCTTCCTTTCAGAACTGTGGTTTCTAAACAGGCTGCAGATGAACAAGTTTGCATTTGGGAAACAAAGCAACTCCAGCTGGACTTTTATTGTGCATTTATTCCTCCAGGATTACTTCATATTTATTGAAAGCTGGTAAAACAACAATCCTTTCCAGACTGAGAGTGATCTGATACTCAGTGTGAAGTATATTTGCAAAACAGGTCAGGAGTAACCTGTTTCTCTGTGAAAGAAACATTCAGATTGCTGAAACAGCCATGTTCATGGATACACTTGAGCTTTTAAAACAGACTTTTTTAAAAATAAATTTAATCCCTCTTCTTTTATTGGGATTAGGACTCTTTTGTTTGTTTAATCTTTATGTATTTAATTATTAATTTTTGACTGTGCTGCATCTCCGCTGCTGCACGTGGACTTTTCCCTAGTTTCCACGAGCGGGGGCTCCTCTCTGTTGGCGTGTGAGGGCTTCTCCTTGCGGCGGCTTCTCTTGCGGCGGCTTGTGGGCTTCAGGAGCTGCGGCGCACGGGCTTAGCTGCTCCACGGTACATGAAATCTTCCTGGATTCTTCTGTGAAAAAGCACACATTTTCTTTCCATCCTCTGTGTATGCTGCTTCTTTACATTTTCTCATGAAGCTTCTTTTAACCTTGTATGAAATGTTTATTGAATACATTTGTAGATCATGAATAAATGGTATAAACAAGCATAAGAAACTGTTCAAGGATGTTTCACTCTTGTTTTGGGCCAGTGTAGAATATTGACTGAATCCAAAGTCCATAGAAAGAGTATCTAAGAACTTTGCTGCTAAGTCACTTCAGTCGTGTCCGACTCTGTGCGACCCCATCGACGGCAGCCCACCAGGCTCCCCTGTCCCTGGGATTCTCCAGGCAAGAACACTGGAGTGGGTTGCCATTTCCTTCTCCAATGCATAAAAGTGAAAAGTGAGTGAAGTCACTCAGTCGTATCTGACTCTTAGCAACCCCATGGACTGCAGCCAGGCTCCTCCGTCCATAGGATTTTCCAGGCAAGAGTACTGGAATGGGGTGCCATTTTGAGCCATGCATAAATTCATGAGGCTATAGAAACACTTTGTTTGCATATTGTTTCTTTGTTATCCAGGAACTGCTTTGATTATTTGGGCTGAGGTGTTGACAGCTTGGGGTGTATGCCTTGATTACATAGGTAAAGGAGTATACATTAAGCTGAATAGAAGCTGATGGCAGTGTAGGCTAAGTGCATTTAATTAGCTTCGTATTCAACTACCCTATTCATTATTTCTCCCTCTAAAGATGAGATGGGTGTGTGTTCACGTGTGTGCCCGTGTGGGTATGTTTATGGTGGGAACAGAAAGTTGATGCTATTGGCACAACTTTTTGGATGGGCTCTGGGGAGTATAAAAGAAAGCTTTTGTTTGTAAAATGTAAAGCTCCATTTACAAAAATGTAAAGCCTTGAACATTTCCAAGGGGACCTAAAGGGTTGAATTGATAATGCAGCATTTCTACACTGATGAATGTGAATTTTCTGGTTAACAATATTAGTACTACACCAAGGTATATAGACAGCTATTCTAATACCAACATGTCACTACTAAGCTCTCCTGGATGAGAAGAGCTTTGCTTAGGTGAGATTGGGGAGTGGCCAGTGTCTTCCTTAGTTATGCAGATTCCCTGTAGGTGAAATAGAACTGGGGAAAAAAACCCATCATTTGAGAGTTTTTTGAATTGCCTTTTGAAACAAAACTTTTTATTTCATGAGACTCTTAGTAAAAGTGAAGAAATTGACAAGGCAGTAAATATCTAGTAGAGTGTTGTTTTTATTTTATTAAGTATTTTTTTGGCAGTTCTGCGTGGCTTGTGGGATCTTTGTTCCTTACTCTGGGATGAAACCCCAGCCGACCTCAGTGAGAGCTCAGTTTTAACCACTGGACCACTAGGGAAGTCCCTAGTGTTGTTTTTAACTATTATCCTTTGACTGGACATGATAATAGGGAAGGAAATGCAAACCTCATTTTGTTATCTGAAGTAGTTCACCTCTGGAAAGCAATTCAATTGCAGAATTACTCAATAATTAAGATAAAGAGATTTAAAGTCAGGACAGACCTGAATTCACACCTCAGCTCTGTGTCTTACTGGTAACAGGACTCCTGCAAAGGGTTTGAAATTTTCTAACCTTCAGTATGTAAACAGAGAATGGTAATGAAATTTCTTCATATGGTTATTGTGAAAAGTAAAACATATATAAAGTTCTTAGCAGGATACCAGGCTTATAATAATAATAATCCTAAACATATGGCTTTAAAAAAATCTCAAGGTGAAAAACTAATAAAATAATTAAGAAAAACAACATCGCCCCCCTCTGCACCATTTACCATCTCTTCAAATTGGACTATTAGAGTTTTCCCTAAAGTTATATACCTGTTTCACCCTCTCTCAAAAAAAAAAAAAAAAATCCCCAAACATTTTAAGAATAAATGACCTGTTAAAAGTACAGAAAAATCATGCCTTGACCTTGAGGCAGAGTTTATGAATTCTGAAAGGGTGAAGAAAAACATAATAATTAACTGTACCTAGCCATGCAAACAGTTATTGTGGAAGTCCTGGTCCAAGTGTTTTTATCACAGCTGTGCAGGTTTCAACAGGCTCTGCTACATTTAGTCACAGGATAGCCTTCAGGGATAGGATGGCAGTGAGCAGGATGGAAGGCATTTTTCCTTCTCACTTAGGGACTCCAAGTTTTTTCTGGGGAAAGGAAGAGTCGTTGAGCTGAACTGTCTGCTTCTTACTGAGTTAAAGTCCAAGACGCTCAAGTCCTACTGTCTGCAAGAGACACTTCTTTCAGCCCTGTTATTGGCTGCTGGCTTGGTTTGCATCCATTTATGATAAATGTCTACTGGGTACCATATCATTATAAAGACTGAACCCAACACTCCTTACGTTTGACTGAATTACTGACTTGCTCTGTATTTATGTCAGTGTCCAAGACGCAGAAATAACGGGGCTTGCTTTGCCCAATACTATAACTTTGCTTGCGTTGTTGGTTTTGTTCAGTCATTAAGTCATGTTTGCGACCCCACGGACTGCAGCATGCCAGGCTTCTCTGTGCTTCGCTATCTCCTGGAGTTTGTTCAGACTCACGGCCATTGAGTCAGTGATGCCATCGAACCATCTCATCCTCTGTCACCCCCTTCTCCTCCTGCCCTCAATCTTTCCCAGCATCAGGGTCTTTTCCAATATGTTGGCTGTTCACATCAGATGGCCAAAGTGTTGGAGCTTCACCAATAGTCCTTCCAATGAATATTTAAGGTTGCTTTCCTTTAGGATTGAGGGCTTTGATCTCCTTGCTGTCCAAAGGACTCTCAAGAGTCTTCACCAGCACCACAATTTGAAAGCATCAGTTCTTCAGCAGTCAGCCTTCTTTATGGTCCAACTCTCACATCTGTACATAGCTACTGAAAAAAATCATAGCTTTCTATACAGACCTTTGTCAGCAAAGTGATATTTCTTGCTTGTGTAGACATTGTCAAATTAGAAAACATTTTATAGAAATTTCCTTCAGCTCTACCCTGGTTGAATAGGCAATGCCCATCATCCCCTTTGCATTTAGGATATCACAGTTCACCCTATACTCATAGAAATACCAGAGCCAGATTCTCCTTCAGCCCTATGCCCATCACTGCTCGCTGAATTACATTGGACTGATTTAACATAATGTTTCATAAACATACATGGGAAGCCCACCACTAGATTGGAAAGGAGCTAGGGATCTCCAGTACATCAAGGTAGGGCAATTTGGTATGTGTGTGATTATGAATATAGTTTTCCTCTCTTCTCTCAGCTAAAGGCAGAAACTATAGTGATGTTTCTGCCATATGACTTTAGAAAGTTTATTGATCCTTTGAGACAGCCTTCACATCCTTTTATTTTTTTTAATTATAAACAAAATATGTGTCATTTCTATGCATCTAGACTTTTGTCTTTGATTTAAATATTTATTTTATTTATTTGGCTGTTCCAGATCCTCATTGGTTCCCTGACAGGGATGGAACCTGGGCCCCCTGCATTGGGAGTGTGAAATCTTAACCACTGGACCACCAGGAGAATCTCCTTTTGTCTTTGATTTTAAATGATTAGGAAGAGACCCTAATTGTTTCTTAAGTCATAATAGGGATATACTTGGGGCTTCCCTGTGGCTCAGTTGGTAAAGAATCCGCCTGCAGTGCAGGAGACCTGGGTTCCGTCTCTGGGTTGGGAAGATCCCCTGGAGAAAGGAGAGGCTACCCCCTCCAATATTCTGGCCTGGAGAATTCCATGGACTGTTTAGTCCACGGGGTCACAAAGAGTTGGACATGACTGAGCGACTTTCACTTTCAATTTCAAGGATATACTTATTGGTAACAATATCTGTTTAGAAGATCCTCATTTTCATTTGACACTTTTTTTTTTTCTTATGGGCACTAATAAATGATAGAAAAATGATTTGGAAGAAGGGACAGTAACACGTAGAATAGATGAAGTCACTTTGACTCAGAAGATTCTTTCTTCTCTCTCCTCTTTCTTGTGCTTCTCTTTACTCCCCTCTTTCCTGTCACACATACACACAAAACGTATGGGGTACTCAAAACTTCCCAATGAGTTAACACTGGACAACTCTATAATTAATTTGTGGTTTAAAAATAATCTCCATTATTTACACAACTTCTTAATACCAGACACCTGATATTAAATGTTGAGGTGAAATATAAAACTTTTATTGGCAAGGCAGACCAAAATTTTAATTCTATTTATTGTCATAAATTGACAAGTTAGCCTATACTCTTCAGTTTTTTGCAATATTAAAACACACAAGCGTGGGACTCTCCTGCATGAATAGACTCTCCTGGTTTTGCAGAAGGAGATCAGTAGTGTTGCCTTCGATCTCTGGGTTGAGCTGTGGTCTCCGGTTGGCCCGGGCCCGGCCATGTGGCTGGCAGAGGGGCATCTCTGACTCTGACCTCCTTGTGTCCTGCCTGCGTCATCTCCTCTGAGCCTTTCCTTCCTCCCCAGCAGCCCCCTGCTCTCCTGTCCTTCTCAGGGCAATTCCTGGGAGGAGGAGGAATTTGGTTCCTGGGCTCCTCAGCCTTCTGTTTGTCTCCCCTCTTTCCCTTACCTTCTCTATTCTCTTGGTCCTTAGGAAAAAAAAAGAGAGGCCCAAATGTGAAGAAAGTGACCTTCTCTGAGCTACTGGTCTTTTTTCCCCTTCTCTAAAAAGAATAACTTCTCTAGGGACATGTACAAAATATTTCACCAATAATTCTCTTTATGTTTAGTAGTGGTTTTTTGTTGTTGTTGTTGTTGTTGTTGTTGTTTTGTGAACTCTGGAACCTGAGTCGATTATGCAAAGAACAGCAACTTCGTGGATGTAGAAGACGCTACAATTCTGGGTAACATAGTCATGCCAGAAGTGAACTACGGGTCATCCCATGCCATCTTGGGAATCCCAGGTGGCTCAGTGGTAAAATTATCTGCCTGCCAATGCAGGAGATGGAGGAAATGCTGGTTTGATCCCGGGGTTGGGAAGATCCCCTGGAGAAAGAAAGGGCAACGTACTCCAGTATTCTTGCTGGGAAAATCCCATGGACAGAGGAGCCTGGCAGGCTATGGTCCGCGATGTCTCAAAGAGTTGGACAGGACTGAGGGACTGAGCGCGCACGTGCAAGCACGTGCGCGCATGCACACACACACACACACACACACACACCCCGTCTAAATACCTCTGAAAGAATGTAAAGACCATTCTTTTGTTTTCTTTTCTGTTTTTCTTTTTATTGAAGTATAATCGCTTTACAGTGTGTTAATTTCTGCTGTACATAAAACTGAATCAGCCATATGTATGCGTATATCCCCTCCCTCTTGAGCATCCCTCCCATACTCCTCCCCGCTCCATCCCACCCCGCTAGGTCATCACAGAGCACCGAGCTGAACTCCCTGTGCTGTACAGAAGGTTTCTGGAGCCACTGACCTTTAAGGTGACCTGAAATTCAATCCACTTTTAAAGAGAGAAAAAAAAGAGCGTTTCTTTATACAAACACGATCTGGCCGGCTGTAGGTGTTCAGGAAAGAACAAGTACTCAAAATACTTGGAAAACTGCTTATAAAGGATTGAACAATGACCCTCAGGGTTCAGGAGATTTCCTGGGGGTTAATAAGTAGCTGGGAAGAATTGCTGGCCTTCAGCTGTACTCTGGGCAGTTAACCTCAGCCAGTCAGGCCTTGCTAAGAAACACCCTGCACAGTGGTGGTGATTGCTATTGTGAGATGTAAACACAGAGGAACACTTTTGGGCTGATTTTATTTCAATGTGCCCTTTGCTTCTGAAAGACCATGCTGTACTGCTTAAATAGAGCATGGGGTAATAATACAGCTCTCCTTCCCCGACCACATGCACCTCATCACATTAACCAAGCGGATTGGAACAATGTTTAAAGGGGGAAGAAATTAGTATTTTATGAAAGTTAAAAATAAAAAACCTGGAGAAAAACTGTTCAACTGCTTAATACACAGCCAAGATTGTACTGAATTTAGAGCAAACCAGTTATAATTGTATCCCGCATACAGTTATAAGATTTTTCTTAAGAGAGAGGGTCTTTTCCTTTTTGCTGTGAGAGGATGACTTCAAAAACTTAAAACGGTTTCTGTCCTTTTCTGGCTAAACCTCCTGCTAGCAAAATAGTTCGTTAACTAAAACATTCATGAAGGAACAAAATAGTTCGTTCACTGGGTTTTAATTTCAAGGGGGAAACAGGGAAAATTTATTTTAACCCTGATGCATTCAGATAGATACTTAGATGACTTTGTCATTTCTGTTATTTGCCTCTTAAATGAACCAACTGAGAAGTTGGGGTTTGGTGTCGTGTCAGACTGACCTCGGGGAGGACTGGGGCAGCTATCATGAACATCTCCACCTTGGTGTCGCTGTTCAGGGTGCTAGGGAGTCAGCTAGCTTCAGGCTAGTTCCTGACACACCCACACTCTCTTTACTTCCAGCCAGTGGCTTTACTTCAGGAAGGAAAGGGCTGGTTTGAGCAACCTTGAAGGTTTATAGCACACCCTCCTGGTTGGAGTGAGAATTGCAGGAGGAACGCTTCCCTCTCATCCTGGTGATCTGCTCACAGAAGCTCTTGTTTGGGATTTGCTGTTGCTGGTCTGAAATTCATTGCTTATTTTTTTTTGTTCTCCTTCTTTGGAGATTGTTTCTTTTACTTTTGATGCCATTATTTTTGTATGTAGTTTTTTTTTTTAAATTTATCCTTTCAGGACATTGCACACTGATGAACAGGCTAGAAAAGAATGAGTGAGTGAGTGAAGTCGCTCAGTCATATCCAACTCTTTGTGACCCATGGACTGTAGCCCACCAAGCTCCTCCGTCCACGGGATTCTCCAGGCAAGAATACTGGAGTGGGTTGCCATTTCCTTCTCCAAGAAAAGAATAGTGAGTTCAAATTAGCCATTTTCATGCAACAAGCTAAAGGAGAATTCTAGGGAACACAGAGCTCCATATTCTACTGAAAAGCTATAAACAGACTGAATGTTAGTGATAATTTAAAAATTTATTATTAAAAATGTTTAGTTCCAGTATTCTGAAAGAATGTCCCTTACCTTTTAACTTTTAGCACAATAATAGACATCAGGGTTGTATTTGTTGTTTTTATGGCAGTATACCATTTTTTCATAGGATTATTTCCTAATTTTATATGCCATCACAGGACTTATGCAGTAAAAACCTGCTAGTTCATGTTATTCCTTTTCTTTGTCTCTCCATTCAGTTTACAACCATGAATATGCTGCCAACAGATCAAACTAAAGAAATCTCTAAATAGATGGTACACTGCTTCCTCAATAAAAGTTTGGAAGCTCTTTGTCGTGGAAAAGAGGTTGGGATTTTGCAGGCGAGGATTCAAATTCTTGCTCCCCATTCAAAATTTTGTTGAGGGGACTTCCCTGGTGATCGAGCAGTTAAGACTTTGCCTTCCAATGCAGGGAGAGTGGATTCGATCCCTGATTGGGGAACTAAGATCCCATAGACCTCACAGCCAAAAAAACAAACAAACATGAAATAGAGGCTATATTGTAACAAATTCAATAGACTTTTAAAAAATGTTAAAAAGGATTTGTGCTGACTTAGGCAGATTCCCCGGGGTTCCCTGGTGGCTCAGCAGTAAAGAATCTTCCTATGATGCAGGAGACTTGGGTTCAATCCCTGAATTGGGAAGATGCCCTGGAGGAGCAGGCTAAAGATTGTTTATACAGCTTCTGTGGCCACATTCTGTGAGTGCCTGGTGGAAAGACTCTTACCATATCTGCATTTTGAATAGCTTTTGACTGAATGTAAGCATGGCAAGGGCTTCCTAGGTGACGCTAGTGGTGAAGAACCTGCTCACCAGCCCAGGAGACGGAAGATATATGGGTTGGATCCTTGGATGGGAAGATCCCCTGAGAAGGGAATGGCCACCCGCTCCAGTGCCTGGGAAATCCCATGGACAGAGGAGCCTGGCGGGCTGCATTCCATGGGGCTGCAAAGCATCGAACATGACTGGGCACGCACATCTTGGCTTGGTTAAAAGTCCAGACTTTACAAATGCGTTCCTCTTCCCCTCCCACAAAGCAAGAAGCTGCCAAGCTCTGTTGGAGACCCCCCAGCTTGCCTGCCAGTGTGCCTGCATCCCGCCTCCCTTTAAAAGTCACTCTCTTTCACCCAGCAGGGGCCTTCCCAGAAGGCTACATGCTGCTACTACTGCTGCTAAGTCGCTTCAGTCGTGTCCGACTCTGCGACCCCATAGATGGCAGCCCATCAGGCTCCCCCATCCCTGGGATTCTCCAGGCAAGAACACTGGAGTGGGTTGCCATTTCCTTCTCCAAAGTATGAAAGGGAAAACTGAAAGGGAAGTCGCTCAGTCGTGTGCGACTCTTAGCGACCCCGTGGACTGCAGCCCAGCAGGCTCCTCCATCCATGGGATTTTCCAGGCAAGAGTACGGGAGTGGGGTGCCAAAACTGCTTCACCGCCCACCAAATACTGTGTATTAGTTACATATCGCTGTATAACACCCTAAAACTTAATGGCTTAAAACAACAGCATGTTATCTGACAGTTTCTCTGGGTAAGGAGTGGAGGGACAGGTTCCCGAGTCCTCTGCTTCCAGCCTTTCATGAGCCTGCAATCAAGACGTCAGCTGGAGAGACTCGAGTCCCAGCAGCTGGATCTCTGAGCTTCCGCTGCAGGGGCCACGGTTTTGGTCCCTGATGAGGGAACTGGGATTTCACATGCTGGGACGAGCAGTGGGCAGAATGGAGTAAGCCCCTGGCGCTAGGGAGCCGGCACTCCCGTGGGGAAGGAGGCAGAATCGCACACACTGGGAAGGAGGCAGGGCCTGTGGCAGACGGGGCAGGGGCCTGGGGCGGGGAGCGGACCTTTGACAGGGAACTCCACTCAAAGCTCCGAGGTGATCTGCGGAAGGAGGCCCCAGGGTGGCATGTACGCACACACGTGGCTGATTCGCTTTGTAAACAGGAACGAGCACCTTGTAAAGCAACTATACTCCAATTGAAAGTTTAACACTCGGAGCAGAGTGATGAAAGAAGTGAGGGAGCCATCGTGCCAGTGTTTGAAGTAAAGATGTCCCGGGCAGAGGGGACGGCAAGAGCTAGGGGGACCGACGGATTCGAGGAACAAGAGGTGCTGCAGAAGCTGCAAGGGCAAGGGAGGGAGTGGATGGAGGTGAGGTCCAGAAGGAAGAAGGCTACATGGAAAGACAAATAATCTCCCCTTTTGTAACTATTTCAGCCCTGTTCATCTCAGAAACGGGAATCAAGGTGGCAGATTTACTCATGTTTTTGTTGTCAGTCTTCCCCACTGGAGTGTGACCTCCACAAATGCTCGGGTGTGTGACAGTTTCGTCTCCTGCCAGATCTGACGTGCCTAGAAGAGTGTCTGGCAGAAAACAGGCATTCAGTAAACACGTGCTCAGTAAATTAAGATCCTGTTCATCCACAGGAAGATTCTCAGGAGTGGGATGCAAGGCTCACAGGTTACTGGCTAATATGACGGGCTTTAGGGAAAACTAGTCCTGGGTTTGAATATCAATCCTCTCCCTTAGTAGTCATGTGCCCTTAGACATTCATTTCATCTATAAACGTCAGTTTTTCCTTGTAAAAGGCAGATAATCCTAGTGGATTATTTAGGGGGGGAAGTATAGGAGATCTTATCTATAAAATATCCAGTGCAGTCCTCGATGCAAAGCAGGTGCTCTGTAGGCTGTAGGTACTGTTATTATTACTACCAAGTTGCAGGAGAAGGGGAAGCATGGCTCTTTAGGGCTGAGAGTGGGGGAGGGATACAAGGATAAACTGTGATGAATGGGGAAGTTCCTACCAGGGCAGGGAGAAGCAAGGGAGACCCAAGTACTTTTCCAGGTAGCTCTGGAGTTTTTTTTTTTTTTTTTTTAAATAAAGGATAAAGGTATGTGATCTCCATGCATGCTCAGTCACTCAGCTGTGTCTGACTCTTTGTGACTCTATGGACTGTAGCCCGCTAGGCTCCTCTGTCCGTGGAATTTTCCAGGCAAGAATACTGGAGTGGGTTGCCATTTCCTCCTCCAGGGGATCTTCCAACCNGGTATGTGATCTCCATGCATGCTCAGTCACTCAGCTGTGTCTGACTCTTTGTGACTCTATGGACTGTAGCCCGCTAGGCTCCTCTGTCCGTGGAATTTTCCAGGCAAGAATACTGGAGTGGGTTGCCATTTCCTCCTCCAGGGGATCTTCCAACCCAGGATCTAACCCAAATCTCCTGTCTCCTGCATTGACAGGTGGGTTCTTTACCTGGTGAGCCATCAGGGAAGCCCTCTATAGGTACATTTAGAAATATACATATGCAGTTATATGTGAAAATGAATATGTGCAGTTACACCAGCATACATATATATAGGTATATGTGAAAAGTGAATTAAAACTATTTGTATTTGAAGACGTTTTAGGAAAATTTAAGAAAAGCTTCAGGTCTTAGGAGAGGGTAGAGGCCAGTGGGTTGGGAGGAGGGGATCCCAGGATGTCACAAAACCAGAAACAGGAGGCTCAGTGATCCGAACACTTGGCATGGTTTCAGAATATCTAGTCATCCTTATTTGCGTGCCACAGAAGGAGCTGAGCCTGTTTCCTGCTAATTAACTGTTTGTTGGCCTCATGACTAGCGACTGAGTCTGCAACAGAGCAGTCTCTACCTGGATGCAAAGCAGAAGAATGAATGAGGTGCTAGGGATGAGGAGGTTACTTGGAGAGATCTGGCTGTTCCATGCCTAAGCCGCGTCCTCTGGGGAAGGAGAGCTGCGTGGATCTGCAGATGTCAGAGATGCGAGCCATTGACCCCCTTTGGACTGCTGCTGTTTAGTCACGCAGTTGTGTTCGGCTCTTTGCAGCCCCACAGACTATAGCCTGATAGGCTGCTCTGTCCATGGAATTTTCCAGACAAGAATACTGGAGTGAGTTGCCATTTCCTGCTCCAGGGTTCTTCCCAGCACAGGGGTGGAACTTGCGTCTCCCGTATTGGCAGGTGGATGAATACGTTAAGACAGACTGAGTGGCTGAGTGAGGCAACTTCATCTTATCGCCTGCACTGTTTCATTTTAATGCCGTTGGTACTTAGAGCCCTGGATATGTGTGAGGATTAAGTAAGATGACAGATGCGGAAATACACGGGCCAAAACTTGCTGGCCGTCCTGAAGGACTGTTGACTCTCTCCCTCTTCTTGTTCTTCTCGACCTTCTGCTAATAGTTCCTTCTGACCCCCTTCCTCTGCCTCCCTCTTCCTCTTGCCTCCTCTGTTGAGACCCTCATTCCTTGGGAGAGAGAAGTTGGGGAGGGTTGCAGTCAGAATCCAGTGCCTGCTCATGGAATTGACTTTGTTCTTTCTGTTCTCAAGGGGAACAGCAGGGAAGGGAGCCTCAAGGTCATCTAGGCAAGTTGTGCTTAGCTGGAGAAACTGTCTTTGCTGCTAAGTCGCTTCAGTCATGTCTGACTCTGTACCACCCCATAGATGGGGGGCCCACTGTCTCTGGGATTCTCCAGGCAAGAACACTGGAGAGGGTTGCCATTTCCTTCTCCAACGCAGAAAAGTGAAAAGCGAAAGTGAAGTCACTCAGTCATGTCCGACTCTTCGAGACCCCATGGACTGCAGCCCACCAGGCTTCTCCGTCCATGGGATTTTCCAGGCAAGAGTGCTGGAGTGGGGTGCCANAAGAACACTGGAGAGGGTTGCCATTTCCTTCTCCAACGCAGAAAAGTGAAAAGCGAAAGTGAAGTCACTCAGTCATGTCCGACTCTTCGAGACCCCATGGACTGCAGCCCACCAGGCTTCTCCGTCCATGGGATTTTCCAGGCAAGAGTGCTGGAGTGGGGTGCCATTGCCTTCTCCGGAGAAACTGTCTTTAACCCTAAACAAATCTTACCTAGAATCTGGTATATAAAATAGATGTCAGAACAGAGACACTATATTTTGAGTAGGAATGTAAGGGTCTTCCCAGGTGGTGCTAGTGGTACAGAATCCACCTGCGAATGCAGGAGACGCAGGAGACCAGGGTTTGCTCCCTGCATGGGGAAGAGCTCTTGAAAGAGGGAAAGACAACCCACTTCAGTATCCCTGCTTGGGAAACCCATGGACAGAGGACCCTGGTGGGCTACACTCCATGGGGTCGCACAGAGTGAGACATGACTGAAGCGACTTGGCACACACACACACACACACACACATGCACACACACACACATGCACACACACACACACACACGGATGGAAGAGCCACGTTCTCCAGTAAGCTGTGTGAAGACAAAGCCTTCTCCAGTTCCCTCATTTTATAAACTGTAAGAGGACATAGAAGACCTGAAAGGCAACGTGACTTGAGGGCAAAGAAAGAACACCAGGGGGCAAGGCTGCTTTCAAGACTGAATGACCATGAAAATTCACGGCTCGGCGCTTTGGTGAAAGGAGAAGCATCCCAGACATGGTATATAGGAGTGCGCTGTTCCATGGGAATATCTCCTTAAGGCTGTGAAATCTTCATTGCTTAGCCTGCCCTTCACAGAGTATATTGACCTCTCTCTGAGCCTCGGATGGTTCCTCATTTGCGAAATGAAGTGGTTGATGAAATGAAGGCTTTTGTTGTTGGAATGCCATTGCTAAGTCCTATCTGACTCTTTGTGACCCCCTGGACTGAAGCCCCAGGCTCCTCTGTCCTCCACTATCACCAGGAGTTTGCTCAAATTCCTGTCCATGGAGTCGGTGACGCTATCTAATCATCTCATGCTCGGCCACCCCCTTCTCCTTTTGCCTTCAATCTTTCCCTGCATCAGGGTCTCTTCCAGCGAGTTGGTTTTTCCTAGAAATGAGAACTAAGATATTATAATTCAGTAATTCCAGCATGCTTCTTTTTAAAAAAATATTCATTTAGTTGCACCGGGGCTTAGTTGCAGCGTGCAGGATCTTCCGTTGTGACTCACGGGTTTGTGATGCACCGGCTTAGTTGCCCCATGACATTCGCAATCTCAGTTCCCTGACCAGGAATCAAGCCTGTGTCCCCTGCATTAGCAGGCAGATTCTTAACCACTGGACCACAAGGGAAGCCCTGTCATTCTTCCTTTTTAAATGAAGAAAGCTTTATAGAAGCAATATACAGTGGAGTGAAAGGTGCTTTAGATGGGGACAGCAGGCTTGTCACCCTCACATATGTTTACCATTGTGGGTTAGTCACTGTTTAGTTTTCAGGGAATGAATCAGTTGACAAAGTAGAAAAAAAAAAATGCACAGGTTTCATGGGGTTGACAGTTTACCAGAGTGCAGCTGTGTGTGTGTGCATGCATGCTCAGTCGTGTTTGTGACCCCATGGACTGTAGTCCACCAGGCTCCTCTGTCTGTGGGATTTTCCAGGCAAGAATAGTGGAGTGGGGGGTCATTTTCTCCTCCAGGGCATCTTCCTGACCCAGAAATCTAACCTGGGTCTCCTGCATCTCCCGCCGTGGCAGGAGGATTCTTTGCCACTGAGCCGCCTGGGAAGCTCGTGCCACGTGTGTCTGGGTGCAGTTTACTCCAAGGAGGCCCTTTGTGCAGACTGGCCACACCTGCACTGCTGACGGTGGTGATCTCCAATAAAAACCCCAGCGACTTTTGATGAAATGTCCACTTGTGTTGGGGGCTTTCAACATTTTACTTTAATCCTTAGCCCTGTAAGGTAGGTGTGGTTATTTCCTTTTATAGGCAAGAACACTGAAGCCAGGGCTTTCACACAAAGCTGTCAAAAGTGCAAAAGTCAAAGTGTTACTTGCTCAGTCCTGTCCAACTCTTTGTGACCCTATGGGCTGTAGTCTGCCCGGATCCTCTGTCCATGGGATTCTCTAGGCAAGAATCCTGAGTGAATTGCCGTTTCCTCCTCCAGGAGATCTTCTTGACCCAAGGATTCTGAGTCTCCTGCCTTGTAGGAAGATTCTTTATCATGTGGCCCTAAGTCTCCTTTTTAAAAAGTGCAGAGAAGCTGGGATTTGCCCCAAATCCTCTGACTCTTCCTCCTGTGTCCTTCTTCTTGGTCCTCAGTAATGCAAGCCTTCTTGCAAGGGAAAACCAGGGAAACACTTTCAGGGAACAACAGGCCAGTATAAGGAGTCGTATTTGGGCTTCCCTGGTGGTTAGTGGTAAAGAACCCACCTGCCAACGCAGGAGATACAGGTTCGATCCTTGGGTCAGGAAGATTCCCTGGAGAAGGGAATGGCAACCAGTATTTTTGCTTGGAGAATCCCACGGACAGAGGAACCTGGCAGGCAGAGTCAGACACGACTGAGTGACTGAACACATTTAGTCATTCATTTAAGCTAATTCGACAAACACTCTTTTAGGAAGTCTAGGAATCACGCCGTGGCACTTTACTCTGCTTTTGGAGCAGTGCTGAGTAAGTAATATTCCCCGGGTGTGAAGGAGCCTGAGACTTGGCATCGCTTGCTGTCCTCACTATGATAGCGCCAACGGAGTGTAAGGTTGAGCTGATCCACAGTGACGGTCATGCCGACCAAGTGGCTGGTGTGCCCCACCAGGACTTCAATACCATGGCCAGCCGCTCCCACTTCACTGTCTTGGAGACGAGCCCCGACGTGCTTCTGTGGTCCTCTGTCTACTGATCAGCCCCTGTCATCTCCGAGATGGTCCTCACACGCAGTTGAACCTTCCACCCTCCAGACCTGCCTCCCCGCCTCTGTGCAATCTCCGGACAGCCTTTCACCTGGGCTGTCAGCATAATGAAGGCTTGATTTCAATACGCTCCCTCATTTCTCTGCTCACTGCTCTGCGGGTTAATGCAGATTCCAAACTTCAACAAGCAGCTGTTAAACATGTCATTAACACTGCTTGGGCTGCAAATGAGACGCTGCTACTGGGATTACTCTGTGAGCTATAGTTTTGTGATGAGCTTTGTCACTCACAGCTGACCCACTGTGTACCGAATGGAACTCAGATTATCTCCTTTCTTCCTCTGACTCTTGTCATTTTTTTTTTCCCACAAAGAATTACTATTCTACTCCCCGAAAGATTGATTACTTGCACAAATAAGAGAGTCTGAGACATTAATACAAAATTCACAGGCTTTTCTTTATCTCAAACCTGCAACTCCCTCCACATTTCCTCCTGGTAATTATATTAGAATTGTGTACACTAGGAATTGCCATCTGATTATTAGGAAACCAGTTTTGTCATGACAAAAATGAGCTTAAGTCTTGTTTTCCTGGAAAATGATCAGTGCAGTGCCCTGGATGAGAGAGAAGGAGATTAAATCCAACTGACTTTCATCCATGAATGCTTTCATCTCTTTTTCAAACACAGGAAATGATTACCACTGCTATAAGCTGCAGTTCATATGAGTGAAAAAGGATAAGGAAATATTGAAAATTCTGTAACCAACAGTAGGACATAATATAGGTCCTGGGTACCTGCTGAGCGACACGTACTTTATTTTTCCATACTGCCGATGTCAAGAAGTTTCATATTTTCAAGGGAGTCTTACCTTGAGGTGTGACATTACAAACTGAGGAATAAACAAATTGACTTTTCTCTCATTTGGACCATTTGGTTTTTCATAGAGAATTAGAAGATAGTATTTATAAAAGCTAAACGCTAGGTGCTAAAGAGCACCATTAGTTCATTTTATAATTTTCAAAAGAGAGAAGGCAAAACACTTATTTCATTATATTTTCCGATGTGTCATCAGGTTGATAGAAGGGTCTTCAAGAGCAGGGACCACATCTTACTGTCTTTGCACCCTTGATGTCCTGATGAGAAAGTGAAAGTGTTAGTCGCTCAGTCGTGTCTGACTCTTTGTAACCTCATGGACTGTAGCCTGCCAAGCTCCTCTGTCTTTGGAATTCTCCAGGCAAGAATACTGGAGTGGGTAGCCGTTACTTTCTCTAGGGGATTTTCCTGACCTAGGGATCGAACCCAGGTCTTGTCCCAACCCAAACAGGAGGGTTGGAGGAATACACTCTGCCTTCATAAGGACTCCAAAGTCACATGACAAAGGGCATGGTTAGAGGGAGGGTTGAAGAGTTTGGGCACTTTTGGAAATTAAACATTTCCTATTAAATGGATCCCTTAAAGGGCTTCCCAGGTGGCACTAGTAGCAAAGAACCTGCCTGCCCATGCAGCAGATCCAGGCTTTGATTCCTGGGTCGGGAAGATCCCCTGGAGAAGGGAATGCAACCCACTCCAGTATTCTTGCCTGGAGGATCCCATGGACAGAGGAGCCTGGCGGGCTACAGTCCACGGGGTCNATTTCCTATTAAATGGATCCCTTAAAGGGCTTCCCAGGTGGCACTAGTAGCAAAGAACCTGCCTGCCCATGCAGCAGATCCAGGCTTTGATTCCTGGGTCGGGAAGATCCCCTGGAGAAGGGAATGCAACCCACTCCAGTATTCTTGCCTGGAGGATCCCATGGACAGAGGAGCCTGGCGGGCTACAGTCCACGGGGTCACAAAGTCAGACACGATTTAGTGACTAAACCACTACCACATACATATAAACATTTTACCTATTGCTAAGTTGCTTCAGTCTTGTCCAACTCTTTGCAACCCTGTGGACCATAGCCCACCAGGCTCCTCTGTCCACAGGATTCTCCAGGCAAGAATACTGGAGTGGGTTTCCATGCCCTTCTCAAGGGGAACTTCCCATCCCATCAACCAAACTGGTGTCCCTTATGTCTCCTACATTGGTGGGAAGTTCTGAGCCACCTGGGAAACCCTCTTACCTATTAACATTTGGTAACTCAAGTCCTTTATTCCACTCAAGCCTGCTCTTAGCACTATATTTACAGTGGATGTGCGTGTGGGGGGGGATCCTATCTCTACAGATAACGTATATTTAATGTCAGTATCATAACTGTCACACATTGATGCACTTGATTAAACTGGAGTTTCACCTTTTGCTAGTATTGTCTTTTGAAGTGCCTTAAATATATGTGTTCATTAAAGTTAAGGATTAACTATAAGTTGCACATTTATTGTTCAAAAAGAAAATAACGTTTCAACAAAGTTGATCAGATGGTGTTCCATTATGCTCAAAATAAAAAGAGATAAATGAGCAAGTTAAAAGTTAAAAATGTAGAACTCTGTCCTGTTAAAAACACAATTGGCATTTTTATTTTTGCATCATGTGCCACATTAATTTTGTTAAATGTACTTTTATTGGTTTGTGGTTTTGTGTTTGATTTGAGCTTTCTACAGGTAAGAGGTTATGAACATAAAGAGTTGAGATCTACTTAGATATTTTTATGATTTAAATGACTTTGGGAGGCAAACATTTAATGGTGGTTGGCTGTCTGTAAGAATTTTTCCCTTCAAGAGGGGAGTTCAACACCAATCTGCTGATGTTGTTAGGAGGGTACTGATGTTTTGGATCACTTTCTCTTATGGCCTGGAAGATGTCTGTCTACATTATCATTGTCAAAAATATCTTAATTCACAGTTTTTTTTTTCTTTTCATCCAAAAATATCTGTCTGCTTAGTTAAGGTTGTATTGGCTAATAAGAATGTCCCCCCACATCCTCTGCCAAGTTGTATTATATATGCAGTATCCGGTAACAGCACAAGAAGGGTTTCAGTCATGTACTGTTGTTTAGTCGCTAACTCATGTGAGATTCTGTGACCCCATGGACTTCAGCACCCCAAGCTCCTCTGTCCTCCACTATCTCTCAAGCGCTTTCTCAGATTCGTGTCCATTGAGCTGGTGACGCTGTCTAACCATCTCATCCTGTCTCCCCCTTCTCCTTTTGCTCTCAGTCTTTCCCAGCATCAGGGCCTTTTCCAAAGAGCCGGCTCTTCATATCAGGTGTCCAAGGTACTGGAGCTGTACTAGGCACTGCTCTTCCAGAAGAAGTCTTCAATCTAATGAAACATATAGTTCAAAAGGGGAGATAGATTCTGTGTGTTTTAAAAACTACTAAAGTACATTACAGTGTTAGATTGTGATGAGTGCTACAAAGAAAGATAAAGCAAGTGACACTCAGCGCTGACCTAATGAGCCTTGACTTTTTATTATTAGAACCCAAAGCCTGCCAGAGAGAGAGAGGTAGGCCATCCTGTTTGAGTAAGGAGCTGGGAGAATATTGCTCAGAATTTCATCTGCTCCAACCTGGCTGCACACTGGAATCACCTGGAGAGCTTCCAAGACGCTGTGTCTGGATCCTACCCCCAGAGCTTCTTCTGTAATTAGTCTGTGGTGCTCTGGCCTGGGTATTGGGATTTTTTAACAGTGCCCCAGCTGATTTCCAGAAGCCAATCGCTGACTCAAAGTATAAAGCTCCCAGATGAGGCATTTGCAAATTGGTTTTAGCATAGATTGGAGGGTGCCGCATTCCTGCTTAAGGCCCTTCAGTTGCTTACTCAGGCTGCAGTGGTGCTTCTCAAAACTGCCTCAGAGAATAACATGTGGTGTGTGTTAAATATCCAGATCCTCAGGACTTTCTCCCTATCAATCGAATAAGAATCTCTAGGAGCAAAACCAGGGGAGCTCTTTCTAATGAGCAAGGCACTCAGATAATTTCCTGGGAAGAAATATTATGATAATAGTCCATTGTTAACAGTTTACCGCAAGCAGCAAAGGGCTTTTTTGGTAAAGGGTCAGCAATGGTTCTGGAATACATACTGGGTCATTTAGAGGTAATTCACAAGAAGAAGGGTTTGTTGTTCCTGGTACTGTGCATTTTCTGTGTTACCTCTTATTTTTCTTCTGAAGGTTTCCTTCATCTTTGTTCTTACTTAGAGTGATAGAGTTTTTGGTTCCATCTTCCAATGACCTAGGAGGCTCATCTGTAATGACAGTATACTAAGCTTACATGCATTAAGTTAGGTGATTCTTAAAAACATTTTTTTTTTTTAAGCCGTGACTGTTTGATTTCTTCATTGCCTAAGCAGTTTGGATTTTATTTTTTTGGGGCTCCAAAACCACTGTAGACAGTGCATAGAGTCACACAATTAAAAGACACTTGCACCTTGGAAGAAAAACTAAGACAAAACTACACAGTGTATTAAAAAACAGCGACATCACTTTTCTGACAAAAGTCTGTAAAGTGAAAGCTGTTGTTTTTCCAGTAGTCGTGTGTGCACGTGAGAGTTGCAGCCTCCAGAACGTTGAGCACCAGACAATCGATGCTTTCAAACTGTGGCGTTGGAGAAGGGTCCCTTGGACTGCAAGGAGACCAAACCAGTCCATCCTAAAGGAAATCAGCCTTGAAGATTCATTGGAAGGACTGATGATGAAACTGAAGTTCCTTTGACTACCTGAGGCAAAGAGCGGACTCACTGGAAAAGACACTTACGCTGGGAAAGATTGAGGGCTGGAGGAGAAGGGGACGACAGAGGATGAGATGGCACCATTTGGATGGCATCACCAGCTCAATGGACATGAGTTTGAGGAAACTCCTAGGGACAGTGAAGGACAGGGAAGCCTGGCGTGCTGCTATCCATGAGGCCACAAATAATCGGACGGGACTTAGTGACTGAACAACGCCACAAAGCAGTTTGGAAGAGTAGGGACCATTACATCTGATGGAGAATCTCAGGCAAAAAAAAAAAAAAAGAGAGAATCTGAGAGGACTTTACCTGATGGCACAGCTGGTCAACGGGTTACCTTTATAAATTATCCTCACCATTTACCTGACTGAACTTAGCATAGAGCTCATGAATGCTATTTTTTTTTTTTTGCAATTCAAAATATGCTGCTAAGTAAAAAAAAAAAAAAGAGAGAATCTGAGAGGACTTTACCTGATGGCACAGCTGGTCAACGGGTTACCTTTATAAATTATCCTCACCATTTACCTGACTGAACTTAGCATAGAGCTCATGAATGCTATTTTTTTTTTTTTGCAATTCAAAATATGCTGCTAAGGTTAGAGAATAATAAGGTTTGTTTTAATAATGAATTAGTCTGGGTATTTTTACTTTATCCCACTGAATTAAAAATTGTGGGATAATTTTCAAAATCTGTGGGTTATGAAACAGCATAAACATTTTATTTTAGGCAAGTAGTTCATGTAGATTTGGATGGACAGATGGGATTTCTAATCCAACATGCTGTGGTAGATGGTGAAAACGTCTTGCTCTGAGACTGTGGGAAGATCATTTTTGCCCAGGACCGAAGGATGGGAGAGGAATCATTTGGTCACATCAAGAGAAAACCTATTGCTTTCAGGTGATAAACCATTTTCATCATTGATTTTCTGTTATTAATTTATAGTCAGGTTGAGCGTTTTCCTGTTTTGCTCAGGTGTCTCGAAATGGGTGCGTGAAAGAGAAGTGATTCACAGTATGTAGTAGTGACAGAAGAATGAAGCCAGAATCCCAGAGTGGATTATTTACGTGCTTTGGTGCATTTGGGGTCACAGGTCTAGACTCTTGGCCAATAGTCAGCATATAATTGGTCTAGCTATCACTGTGCTGGCTCTTCGCAGGGGGTCTTTCTCTGTCTACTCCCCCTTGGCTTGTCCCCGCAGCCCCAGGCACATGGCTCTCTCTCTGTTCGTCGTTTAGATCTAAGCTTACGCGTTGCCTCCTCAGCGATGTCTGGTGCTGCTCTGAACTGCTGTCCCTGTTTTTCTTCAAGTTGTTGGAACTGTTTGTATCTATGTCTCCCCCAGTAGCCTTCCTGTTCACAAGAGCAGAGTCATGGTGCAAATATCATGTTTTGTGTGTGGGGGGGTGGGGGTGAAAAGTTGCTGTACTTTCCTCTGTTAATAGAATGGTTATCTCCATGTACGTTCCTTAAGCCCTTGCATGAAAAGAAGTAAAGTAGTACTCCCTGAGCTGTGTCTGACTCCGTGGTCTCATGGACTGTAGCCCACCAGGCTCCTCTGTCCATGGGATTCTCCAGGCAAGAATATCGTTATGGGTTGCCATTTCTTCCTTTGGGGGAATCTTCCCAACCAAGGGATCAAATCTAGGTCGCCTGTATTGCAAGCAGATTCTTAACATATGAGCCACCAGGGAAGCCCAACAAAGCCCTTGCATGTTTCTGTAATTACGGTGGATGCTGAAAACTCATTAGTTTTATTTTTCTGTAGCCCTAACAGCAGCCACATTGTGGTCCCCTTCGTGGAAGAACTGTGGCTTGTTAAACTTTGGGTCCTTTTCACGTTGTGGATGATGGACAGGTCAGCACTGTGGATGGCTGGTAGAAGGGTGGTGGAGGGAGGGACCCTGGGGGAGACTGAAGCCACACTGTGGATGGCTGGTAGAAGGGTGGTGGAGGGAGGGACCCTGGGGGAGACTGAAGCCACGGTGGGTGCAAAAACAGCAAGTCACTGAGCCCTCTACCAGCAGCCGCCTTCCGGATGTGTGCAGATTGGGAAGACAGTGGTTTTAGATTTGTCTCAGTCATTGCCACTTCTGAGGTTTCACAGAAGCAACGGGAAGGCACTAAGGCCAGCTGTTGGGCTTCCCTGGTGGTTCAGTGGTAAAGAATCCACCTGCAATGCAGGAGACTTGGGTTCTCTCCCTGGGTTGGGAATATGTCCTGGAGGGCATGGCTACCCAGTCCAGTATTCTTGTCTGGAGAATGCTGTGGACTGAGGAGCTTGGCAGGCTACAGTCCACGGGGTCACAAAGAATCGGATACGACTGAATGACTGAGCGTGCATGCGCAATGCTGGTTGTAACCTTCCCTCTCAAAGTTAGTTGATTTTGAACTAGTGTTATTTCTTATCTGAACCCTGATTCCTCATATGTAAGTGCCTCCTTGTTTGTGAGAAATTTCCCGTAACTCATGTCATCTGGAGCTGTGTTNACAAAGAATCGGATACGACTGAATGACTGAGCGTGCATGCGCAATGCTGGTTGTAACCTTCCCTCTCAGAGTTAGTTGATTTTGAACTAGTGTTATTTCTTATCTGAACCCTGATTCCTCATATGTAAGTGCCTCCTTGTTTGTGAGAAATTTCCCGTAACTCATGTCATCTGGAGCTGTGTCGTGGTCTCTTTCTGACAAAGTCAGAAACTGCAGCTTCTGGCTGATGCTCAGCAGCTGTGTGCTATTGGTGGTGAGTGTGCAGTAACTTTATTTGAATTGTGCAATGAAGGTTGACTACACTCTGTCTCACAGTGATCAAAGGGGTCACACCGGTGGGTGGGCCCAGTGGGCCCACCCACAAGCCATACGTAAGAGTGAGAGTGTGACGAATTCACCCACTGAGGAGCCCTGGGGGGGCTGCTGTTTGTGCCATTAGCCATTTTATTATGAGGCAGGTTACTTTGGGAGGTCCATCAAAAAGCTCTTTCGTGTGTTAAGTATCAAAAGACTCTCCTCTGAAGTGCCACCTGTTTTTAAAAAAGTATTCAAAGTCAGTGTGACAACAAGTCTCCATGCTTATGCTAATCTCTAACCTTTCCTGCTTTCTCTCTCTCTCTTATCCTTTACTGCTCAGGGGTTATCACTGTTATTTTTGCTTCTGCTCTGTGTACAATTTTTCTGTTTATGCATTGCTTCTTATTCCCTGGGGGTAGGGATTGTCATGGTGTTAGTGGTAGTTAGAAGTCGTGAGAGAAGCGGGAGCAGGGGACGTGGAGGGCCAGAGGCAAGCACGTGAACTATGCTTGGAAAACTGGCAAACCTAAGGACTTTGGAATTTCTCTACATAGCAGGCTTTTGGGCTCTGATATGGGCAGCCCAGCCCCAGGGCTGGCAGTGAGAGCAAAAGCTATAGCTGAAGATACAGTGCTCTGCTCGTCACCATTAGCCCCACAGCCCGTGCTCATGAGAGAGATGAAACAAAAATGAAAGGGCGTTGGGGAGACTTTCCTGGCAGTCCAGTGACTAAGACTCTATACTCACAATGCAGAGGGACCAGGGTTTGATCCCTGGTTAGGGAGCTAAATCCTACATGCTATAATGAAGCCCGGAGCAGACAAATACATAAAGTAAATATTTAAAAAATAAAATAAAGTTCAGGTGTTCCTAGCTGACGTTTACAAAAATAAATGAACATTGGGTGTGGAACATCCACCAAGAAGGGAAGCAGAAATTCGGGGGTCTCCCGGGCTGCCTTTGAATTCTCATCTCTCTGAGAAATGAAGGCCATTCCTCCCATGGCCCTCCAGGAGGAACGCCATGCCTGCCTCCCTCCTTGTTTTGAAATGTTTGGAAGTCTAAATACTCCATCCCTAGCCCCTGCCAGCTTTCGAAAATTGGCCTCCTCCCCTTCTTGGGATTTTCATAGCAGAGTCAGCAGTGACTCCACAAACCTCCTTGCACACAGAGGGTTAGTAGGGCCAAGCGTAGGGGCTGGGTTTTTCAGGAGTAAGCAGAATCTTAATGCCCTTGCCCTAAATGGTGGGAGGAAATGAAAATACACACCTGAGCAGCATACTGGCGTGACTTTGGGGCTGCCGGGCTGGCGGAGCTCTCAGCCACACAGGGGTTGCCCAGCACTAATAACTGTCATCAGACCCAAATTAGGCACCGCCAACTTATTTACTCACTTCCCCATCAGAAAGACAATGCATCACCCACAAAGTCCCAGACAATCCTTGGCCTGTCAAGGCTGGTGCGCTCGATGTAACATTCCGAGCCACGCGCCAGAGCGAGGAGAAGCCGGCCAGCGCGGCTATTTAATCAGGAGTGTTTGTTGATTTGAGCAGAGGCCCTATGCTGTGAAATGAAAACAGAAAACCAAATTTTCTTGAGCAATCTTGCTGTTCCTGCTTCAGGTGCTGGGCCATTTCACTAAAGCAGCTCAGACGAGAATGTCATTAGTTCTTAAGCCCCAGGTGAATTTGCCACTGTTCCACATGATTAAGCCAGATAATTGTGTGTTGATAGCGAATGTGGTTGGTGAAATACAATTTCTAGGACCTCCTAAACAAACACAATGTAGGAGTGAGTCAGAGTGCTGTCATTTCGGTCCTTTGTCACAGGTTTTGCAGGGCAGACATCTCTGAGGAGGGCTGGCGGGTAATTCAGTGACTGCAGCCATCCCTGGGCTCTTAAAGGTGACCTGGCTTGGAAAGTGCATCGCATATCATTCCACATTTGTTTAGGGAAGGGAGAAAAAAAAAATCTCATTAGAGGGCCGGCTCCTACTGATACCTTGTTTTGGACCCTGAATGTAAATGATGACTTCAAAGTTTGTTTTAAAAAAGCCTTCGTGATTTCCACGATCCTTTCTGAAGTGTGTAAAAATACCGACATCTCCAAATGATAAAAAACAACAACATCTGCCGATGGCAAAATATAGTCGACTTTCGGGGCCAAGTTTTCAGAAGCAGCCAATGTGTTTGCATGTGTGATTTTCTTTCTCACATATAAGTTTCTGTGGCTATGAAAATATCAATATGTATTTGTATTTATGAGTCAGGTGACTGTGTCTTCAGTGGATCTAGCTATGGCGTTTTCTGTACCGAGATGTCCAAGCTTTTACCAGTTGTGGTGTGAAGGTGCAAAGTTTTTGATTTGTTGGTGGTGGTGGTTGGCATGGGTGGGTTTCCTAGGTGGCACTAGTGGTAAAGAACCCTCCTGCCAGTGGAGGAGACTCAAGAGATGTGGGTTTGATTCCTGAATTGGGAAGATCTGCTGGAGGAGGGCATGGCAGCCCACTCCAGTATTCTGGCCTGCAGAATCCCTTGGACAGAACAGCCTGGTGGGCTGCAGTCCATGGGGTCACAAAGAGTCAGACACGACTGAAGCGACTTAGCACACACGCAGACTGTCGGCAGGGGAACTTGGTGGTTTTATTATTTGAATTTTAAAAGCAAATCTACTTACTTTTCAGAGGTTTCACTTTTCCTGGCAATGTGTGCATGATTTTATTTTCCCCTTCCCCTTAAAATTAAAAAAAAAAAATTATAACGTAATATATCCTGCTGGGTTTTTTGCCTACAAAGTGCTCATTCCATCCTTACAAAGGAAGACAGCCGTTGATGTCTGAAGAAGAAAGAATAGCTGAAATGGAAACCAAACTAGAAGGGCAGGAGAACCACAGCCCTGTAGCTGGTGGGAGAAAGCACACCGGTGAAGTGGGCGCCGTGTGTGGTCAGGGGTGGGCTGCTAACACGGAGGCGTCAGTGTCAACAGGAACAGTCAAAGCCAGACTGTGAAAGACCTACAGGGGCTCCCCAGCAGGGATGGGGGCAGGAGTCCCTCCCTCACACCCCTGCTGGACCACTCCCAGTGACCGGAGGTCTTTGTCTGTGGCCCGGAGGGTAGTCCCGTGTGTGGCCAGGCTCCAGCGGGGAGACTACTTGTGGGCGAGCAGAAATGTGGCCACCCCAGTGCTTTGCTCAGACACCCCCCAGGCTGCAACTGCTGCCACCACTAGCAACCTTGGCTGCCCTAGAGACCTTGGCTGCATTGGGGTTTAGCGTGTCCCCCAGACACTGCTCTCTTCCAGGCACCCTGGGGTGGCTTGGCCTTCCAGCACTTCCAAACTCCCCATAAGATGTGTGTTTGTGCTCAGGCTAAGTCGCTTCAGTCGTGTCCGACTCTGCAACCCCGTGGACTTTAGCCCACCAAGCTCCTCTGTTCGGGAGGTTTCCCAGGCAGAAATACGAAGTGGGTTGCCATTCCCTTCTCCAGGGGATCTTTCTGACTCGGGGATGGAACCTACATCTCTTGTCTCCTGCATTGACAAGCGGGTTCTTCAATGCTAGCACCACCTGGGAAGCCCCTCCCCATAAGATATTTGCTTCAACAGTTGTTCGCTGTGTCCAGGGAGGTGAAGGCAGGTTTTGGAGGTTAAACTGGAGGGTGGAAGACAGACAGTCCAGGACAGTGTTGTGGGAAAAGGGCCCATGACAGCGGGGTTGGTGGTGAATTTCTTTTCTGCTCATGGGGCAGTGGTCCCCATGGGAGGGGCTGGCAGCCAGGAGGGGGCACAGTCGAGAGGGCCTGCCTGGGCAGCTGCCCCCATCCTCCCTCCCTCAACTGGAGTGCAAGCTGGTCTTTGCTTGTTCTGGAAACCTGACAGTCTTTGTCTTAAACACTCAGGCCATCACACAGGCATGAGAAACTGATCACTGCGCAAGACCCAGCCTTGACATGGGGAAAGTCTCAGGGTCAGCTCTGTCACTGACCAGCTCTGTGATGTTGTACGACTAACCCCATGAGCACGCCTTCGGCATCCTCATTTGTAAAGTGAGAAGTACAGTGAGATTGTGTGTGTGTGTGTGTGTGTGTGTGTGTGTGTGTGTTAGTCACTCAGTTGCGTCCGACCCTTTGCAACCCCATGGACTGTAGTCTGCCAGGCTTCTCTGTCCCTGAATTTCTCCAGGCAAGAATACTGGAGAGGCTTGCCATTTCCTCCTCCAGGGGATTTTCCCCACCCAGGGATCAAACCTGCGTCTCCTGCATTGGCAGGGGAACTCTACCATCTGAGCCACCAGGGAACCCCAAGATGAGATTCTATCTCGTTTATTTATCTGCAATGCAGAAAGGAACAGTGAACAGTTAAGCTTCTGTGGAGGCAGAATGCGGGCCTGGGAGGCTGTTGAACTCCGGCCAGGGCACAGGAGACTTGGAAATAGACTTAAAGCATTAGATCCTAAAGTGGAGTTGAGAACAAATGCGTCACAGGGCATGCTGTGGGCTGTTCATAGTGGAGAAGATGCTGGAAGTGAGAGCAGCATGCTACCACTGAGGGGAACACATTACCTGTTTTCAGGGATCAACAGATTCAAGAAGATAAGGCACCTTGGGTACCAGGAGATGTTAGTGACAGGCTGAAGCACTGCGGAGCTAACTGTGGTATCAGTGGTAAAGAATCCACTTGCTAATGCAGGAGATTTGGGCTTGATCCCTGGGTCGAGAAGATCCCCTGGAGAAGGCACTGGCAACACACCCCAATATTCTTGCCTGGGAAATCAAGTGGACAGAGGAGTCTGGTGGGCTCCATGGGGTTGCCAAGAGTCGGACACAACATAGCGACTAAACAACAACCTGGTTGCCAGAACAGCGAGCAGAGATGAAGCTGGATCAGAACACAGTCTAGGGGACTTTTTACACTTTTAAAATTAGGATGATGGAGAGAAAAAAGGATCTGTTAGGCATGGGAGGTCAACCTAACGTTACAGCTTCGTGAAAACTCCCCCAGTCTGTAGGGACCATGTCATGCTAAGTATAAAGACATTTTTAACTTTAACTTTTTTAACACCAAAAACATTTTGTATTGATATATTAGCCAATTAACAATGTTGTGATAGCCTCAGGTGAACAGTGCAAGGCCTCAGCCATACATGTACATGTGTCTATTTCCCCCTAACCCCTCTCCCATCCAGGCTGGCACGTAACACTGAGCAGAGTTCCATGTGCTGTACAGTAGGTAAAGGCATGTTTAAAAGTAAATTTAAATAACAACCTAGAAGGGTGAGATGGGAGAATGGGAGGGAGGTTCAAGAGGGAGGGGACATGTATATATCTGTGGCCGATTCATGTTGATGTATGGCAGAAGCCAACACAAGAATGTAAAGCAATTCTCCTCCAATTAAAAATAAGTAAATTAAAAAATAAAAAAAATATTCTTGAAACTAGGAGGATAGGTTTATAAAAGTACAAAACATCAAAGGGTCAGCTCTGGAACTGGCATCAGGCATGTTTGCACAATTTGTTCAGATTGATGTCCATTTTGAAACACATCTTTAAAAAAAAATGGCCGGGTTCCTTTTTTGTAATGTCACAGGAAATCTTTCTGTTAATGACTGCAGTGTGTGGGTCTCTAGGAACAGATGGAATAAGGCAATTGGCAGAGCTAATTCTGCCCGGAATCTTGAGCCTGCCCTCCTGAAAGAGCTGTGATCGGCGTGTCCAGGCTTGCTGTCCTCGCCGGCACACGTCTGTTCCCCACCACCAAGTAGCAGGGGTGGTGGTACCGGACAGTAAACAGAGGTGAGGCTGGAGCCCAATCACTGGTTCAAGACCTTGGGTGTTTACTTCGCAAAGTGTACCCCGTGTTTAATGTGGAAAAGGGGGGATGCAGTTCTCTAACGAGAAGCTGGGGTACTGTACTCGTCCACTGGGAGACTGCAGCTATAAGCGCGTGATTTCTGTCACCAGGAATGGCAGGCGTGCTCTGCATGCAGGAGCCTCTGGCCTCCTCTCCATCCAGTTCGCCCCCTCCCGGCCTTACCCGTGTACATCTATTAATGCCACTAAAATGGGGGAAAATGGTTGCATTTACCCCCAAAGAGTCTCCAAGGGGCTATAAAACAGAGGCCAGGTGAGCAAGGCTAAAACCTAGTTTCATCAGAATGATTAATTTCTATTCTACAAAGTACTTCACTGAGCATCACTCCCCTGAGTTCTCAGATGTCATTTTTGCCCTCTTCCTCCATCTTCCCAACCCAGGAATCGAATGCAGTTCTCTCTAATTGCAAGTGCATTCTTTACCATCTGAGCCACCAGGGAAGCCCTTTTGTGGCTCAGAAATGCTTTTTATTTGTTAAGTGATCACAGCCAAATGAAAGAAAATGTTCTTGGCAGCCAGCATTTTAAAATGAATTATTGTGGCCCTTAACATTGTACCTGTTCTGTTCAGTTGCTCAGTCATGTCCGACTCTCTGTGATCCCATAGACTGCAGCACACCAGGCTTCCCTGTCCATCATCAACTCCCAGAGCTTACTCAAACTCATGAAATCATAAATTTCAGCTGACACCTTATTTCTTGATTCCTTTCCTGTATGCAGGTCAGGAAGCAACAGTTAGAACTGGACATGGAACAACAGACTGGTTCCAAATCGGGAAAGAAGTACATCAAGGCTGTATATTGTCACCCTGCTTATTTAACTTCTATGCAGAGTACATCATGAGAAATGCTGGGCTGGAAGAAGCACAAGCTGGAGTCAAGATTGCTGGGAGAAATATCAATAACCTCAGATATGCAGATGACACCACCCTTACGGCAGAAAGTGAAGAAGAATTAAAGAGCCTCTTGATGAAAGTGAAAGAGGAGAGTGAAAAAGTTGGCTTAAAGCTCAACATTCAAAAAACTAAGATCATAGCATCTAGTCCCATCACTTCATGGCAAATAAATGGGGAAACAGTAGCTGACTTTATTTTTCTGGGCTCCAAAATCACTGCAGATGGTGATTGCAGCCATGAAATTAAAAGGCAATTACTCCTTGGAAGGAAAGTTATGACCAGCCTAGACAGTATATTAAAAAGCAGAGACATTACTTTTCCAACAAAGGTCTGTCTAGTCAAGGCTATAGTTTTTCCAGTGGTCATGTATGGATATGAGAGTTGGACTATAAAGACAGCTGAGTGCTGAAGAATTGATGCTTTTGATCTGTGGTGTTGGAGAAGACTCTTGAGAGTCCTTGGACTGCAAGGAGATCCAACTAATCCATCCTAAAGGAAATCAGTCCTGGGTGTTCATTGGAAGGACTGATGTTGAAGCTGAAACTCCAATACTTTGGCCACCTGATGCGGAAAGCTGGCTCATTTGAAAAGACCCTGATGTTGGGGAAGATTGAGGGCAGGAGAAGAAAGGGATGCCAGAGGATGAGATGGTTGGATGGCATCACCGACTGGATGGACATGGGTGTGGGTGGACTCCGGGAGTTGGTGATGGATAGGGAGGCCTGGCATGCTGCAGTTCATGGGGTCACAAAGAGTCAGACATGACTGAGCTGCTGAACTGAGCTGAACTGAACTGAATCATATATGTCTCTTGAAAGAGTAAGTGGTCTGGGCTCTTTTGATGCCAGAATCTTTGCTGAAAGAAACAACCTAGGCCAGTGTCACACCTACCATAGACTCAGTGTATCTGAGAGGTCCTGGGCTTCATGCTAGTAAATGAAGGGGAAACCAGAAGCATGTGTAATACTTATAAATAATTGTGTCCAAATGGCCTCACTCTCTCCTTAAACAGCTAAATCTTTTTAATGCCCCTCACCAAGGGTTCCAAATGGATTTAAATGGGTTTGATGAATGGGAGATTTCCCTCTTGACTGGTAACATTTCCAGAAACAGTGCAATTAATTTGAATTGTGTATAGGTACAAATCATTAGTAAATTGGGTGCTTGAAATAAGACTAGTTTCAGTCTTATTTATCTTCCCTGGTGGCTCAGACGGTAAAGCGTCTGCCTACAATGCAGGAGATCCGGGTTCAATCCCTGGATCGGGAAGATCTGGAGAAGGAAATGGCAACCCACTGCAGTACTCTTGCCTGGAAAATCTCATGGATGGAGAAGCCTGGTTGGCTACAGTCCATGGAGTCGCAAAGAGTGGGACACGACTGAGCTACTTCACTTTCAGTCTTATTTACTCCTTTCAGATGAGGGGATTTGGGTCAAAAATAACCATTCTGTGAATTTTGAGTTCTCAGCACTGGGTTTCAGTGTTGTTTTAACACGATACATCAGGAATTTCAGGTAACAGTCAAATAACTGGTCATCTCCTGTAATAAGAACTTTTCATGCAGAAGAATTGGCCATGACTGAGCTACTAAGCCACAAATAGTGCTCATCAGAAGAGCTTCTCAGGCTGTTAAGCATTCTTTAGGTCAAAAGGTTTTAGGTTCTCTCGTGAATTTATTTTCTTTTGTTTACTAGAGTCAGCTGTGCATGAGCCTGCTCCAGTGGTTTGATCACTCATCTTTCAGCAGGATTCAAATGTTGGGATTCAGATAGCCTTCAATAATTCCCTTAGGATTTTGCTCAAACTATTCTCTCGGTGTTTAGGTAGGAATTGAGCCTGGCTAAGAATGAGAATGTTCTCTGGAAGCTTTGAAATTAGTGGGGAGAAGCCTTCCTGCTGGGAAATGCAGTCATTTCATGCTCAGTGTCTGGGATCCTAGGCAGAAAAACAGGTATCTGCCTGGCAACACTCACTTGGATGGTCATTTTCCATCCCCTTAAATGTGACCTTCACATGAACACAAAATCCCTAGCTTATATCCTAAAAAGCAATAAAAGAAAAGTGAAAGTGTTAGTCGCTCAGGCGTGTTTGACTCTTTACGACCCCGTGGACTGTAGCCTGCCAGGCTCCTCTGTGTATAGAATTCTCCAGGCAAGAACACTGGAGTGGGTTGCCGTTCTCTTCTCTAGGGGATCTTCCTGACCCAGGGATCAAGCCCGAGACTCCTTCACTGGCAGGCAGGTTCTTTACCACTGAGCCACCTGGGAAACCCCTAAAATTATCTTCTATGAAAACATTTGCTAAAAAGCCATATCGGTAGACTCAGATAAGTTAATGTAGTTTTAATACTAAAAATCAAGAGGAGTGTTTGTGTATGATCATGTAGTATTATATTGTCATAGATGATATAGTACCACAGTATGTCATGACATAGCATTATTTTAAGGTAAATAAACTCTAAGTTAAAGATGCATACTTTAGATGCTAGAGCAATCACTAAGAGGAAAAACAAAGCTAAAAACAGAACAGACAGGCAAGCAAAACACAAAACAAAACAGTGTCAAGCGTTATCCTACCTGAAAAAATTCAGCTGGGAGATGTTTTGCCGGGTATAAGTGTGCATGGCATTATCTGAAGTGTTTGTGTACACGGTAGAGTTATCTCTTTTTTCTTGGTTATTTTCTTAAAAAAATTTGTTTTTTAAATTTTGTGTTGGGATATAGCTGATTACAGGCTTCCCAGTGGCTCAGATATTCAAGAATCTGCCTGCACTTTGGGAAACTTGGGATTGATCCCTGGGTCAGGAAGATCCCCTGGAGGAGGAAATGGCAACCCATTCCAATATTCTTGCCTGGAGAATCTCATGGAGAGAGGAGCCTGGCAGGCTACAGTCCATGGGGTCACAGAGTCAAGATACGACTGAGAAACTAGCACACACACACACATACACACAGCTGATTAACAATGCTACGGTAGTTTCAGGTGAACAGCTGAGGGACTCAGCCGTACATATATCCATTCTCCCCCAAATTCTCCTCCCCTATCTCTTTATTCTTAAGCTCATTCTACAAACATGTGTGAGTGTTGCTACATGTCTGCTCATTGCTATGGCAGGCAAAGGACCAGAGGGGGCAGACCCCTTCTCAGAGCTTGGGTAGTTCACTTGGGCTTTCCTCCTTACAAAGAGTCAAAATTCCATGTGGTTTTGTTTAAATGAAGCCTGGGAAAGAGAAAGTCTTCAGAAGAAAACAAAGCGAACAAATGGCACCACTGTTAATCCTGTGGCAAGGAGGACGGGAATGTCTCCCCTGAGCGTTCACCCTTTAGGGGATGTGGGGCTGGAGGCACCCGGAGCCTGTGGATGTGCGCTCCCCCTTGTCTGATGTTCAGCACAAATGTCCAAGGAAGTGGCTGAGATCCTTCGATCACGGGCTGCAGTTAAGCCTCTTCACCATGGTCCCATCCCACTCCTCCGTCTCTGTTTTCTGATAATGTCTAACATAATTAGGACAGTTGTTGTATGATCTCACTTGAGCCATATATTTTAGTAAAATTCCCTTGTCATGGACTGAATATTCATTATTGCTGTTCAGTCACTCAGTCGTATCTGACTCTGTCCCACCCCATGGACTGAAGCACACAGGCGTCCCTGTCCCGCAGTGTCTCCCGGAGTTTGCTCACTGACGTCGATTGAGTTGGTGATGCCATCCTGCTCTCTCATCCTCTCGTCCCCCTCTCCTCCTGCCCTCAATCTTTCCCAGCATCAGGGTCTTTTTCAATGAGTCGGCTCTTCACATCAGGTGGCCAAAGTATTGGAGCTTCAGCTTCAGCATTAGTCCTTCCAATGAACACTCAAGGTTGATTTCCTTTGTCACTGAGTCTTCGTCATCCATTCAGTCACTCAGTAATGTCTGACTCTTTGTGACCCCATGGACTGCAGCACTCCAGGCTTCCCTGTCCATCACCAACTCCTGGAGCTTGCTCAAACTCATGTCCATTGAGTTGATGATGCCATCCAACCATCTCATCCTCTGTCATCCCCTCTCCTCCTGCCTTCAATCTTTCCCAGCATCAGGGTCTTTTCCAATGAGTCAGTTCTTCACATCAGGTGGCCTAAGTATTGGAGTTTCAGCTTCAGCAACAGTCCTTCCAACGAATATTCAGACTGATTTCCTTTAGGATTGCCTAGTTTGATCTTCTTGCAGTCCAAGGCACTCTCAAGAGTCTTCTCCAATGCCACAGTTCAAAAGCATCAATTCTTCTGCATTCAGCTGTCTTTATAGTCCAACTCTCACATCCATACATGACTACTGGAAAAACCATAGCTTTGACTAGATAGGCCTTTGTCAGCAAAGTAATGTCTCTGCTTTTGAATATGCTATCTAGGTTGGTCATAGCTTTTCTTCAAAGAAGCAAGGCTCTTTTAATTTCATGGCTGCATGATTTTGGAGCCCCCAAAATTAAGTCTCTCACTGTTTCCATTGTTTCCCCATCTATTTGCCATGAAATGATGGGACTGCATGCTATGATCTTAGTTTTTTGAATGTTGAGTTTCAAGCCTACTTTTTCATTCTCCTCTTTAACGTTCATCAAGAGAGGGAAAAAAAAAAAAGTCTCATTAGAGGGCCAGCTCCTACCGTACCTTGTTTTGGATTCTGAATGTAAATGAAAATTTCAAGTTTGTTTTTAAAAAGCCTTCATTATTTCCACAATCCTTTCTGAAGTGTGTAAAAATACTGACACCTTCAGTGATAAAAAACAACAACACCGAGAACGATCACTCAAAAACAAAAGTGATACATTTCTGTCTTTTCTTAATAACTTGAGTCAGCATCAGTTCAGTTCAGTTCAGTCGCTCAGTCGTGTCCGACTCTTTGCAACCCCATGAATTGCAGCACGCCAGGCCTCCCTGTCCATCACCAATTCCCGGAGTTCACTCACACTCACATCCATCGAGTTGGTGATGCCATCCAGCCATCTCATGCTCTGTTGTCCCCTTCTCCTCCTGCCCCCAATCCCTCCTAGCATCAGGGTCTTTTCCAATGAGTCAACTCTTCGCATGAGGTGGCCAAAGTATTAGAGTTTCAGCTTCAACATCAGTCCTTCCAAAGAACACCCAGGGCTGATTTCCTTTATTATTATTATTTTTTAATTAATTTATTTTTTATTGAAGGATAATTGCTTTACAGAATTTTCTTGCTTTCTGTCAAACCTCAACATGAATCAGCCATAGGTATACAATATCCCCTCCCTTTTGAAATTCCCTCCCATCTCTCTCCCCATCCCACACCTCTAGGTTGATACAGAGCCCCTGTTTGAGTTTCCTGAGTCATACAGCAAATTCCCCTTGGCTCTCTATTTTACATATGGTAATATAAGTTTCCACGTTACTCTTTCCATACATCTCGCCCTCCTTTTCCCTCTCCCCAAGTCCACAAGTCTGTTCTCTATGTCTGTTTCTCCCTGTCTCTTATACACATCTAGATGTGTATAAGAGACAGCCTTACAAAGAGTTAAAATTCCATGTGGTTTTGTTTAAATGAAGCCTGGGAAAGAGAAAGTCTTCAGAAGAAAACAAAGCGAACAAATGGCACCACTGTTAATCCTGTGGCAAGGAGGACGGGAATGTCTCCCCTGAGCGTTCACCCTTTAGGGGATGTGGGGCTGAAGGCACCCGGAGCCTGTGGATGTGCGCTCCCCCTTGTCTGATGTTCAGCACAAATGTCCAAGGAAGTGGCTGAGATCCTTCGATCACGGGCTGCAGTTAAGCCTCTTCACCATGGTCCCATCCCACTCCTCCGTCTCTGTTTTCTGATAATGTCTAACATAATTAGGACAGTTGTTGTATGATCTCACTTGAGCCATATATTTTAGTAAAATTCCCTTGTCATGGACTGAATATTCATTATTGCTGTTCAGTCACTCAGTCGTATCTGACTCTGTCCCACCCCATGGACTGAAGCACACAGGCGTCCCTGTCCCGCAGTGTCTCCCGGAGTTTGCTCACTGACGTCGATTGAGTTGGTGATGCCATCCTGCTCTCTCATCCTCTCGTCCCCCTCTCCTCCTGCCCTCAATCTTTCCCAGCATCAGGGTCTTTTTCAATGAGTCGGCTCTTCACATCAGGTGGCCAAAGTATTGGAGCTTCAGCTTCAGCATTAGTCCTTCCAATGAACACTCAAGGTTGATTTCCTTTGTCACTGAGTCTTCGTCATCCATTCAGTCACTCAGTAATGTCTGACTCTTTGTGACCCCATGGACTGCAGCACTCCAGGCTTCCCTGTCCATCACCAACTCCTGGAGCTTGCTCAAACTCATGTCCATTGAGTTGATGATGCCATCCAACCATCTCATCCTCTGTCATCCCCTTCTCCTCCTGCCTTCAATCTTTCCCAGCATCAGGGTCTTTTCCAATGAGTCAGTTCTTCACATCAGGTGGCCAAAGTATTGGAGTTTCAGCTTCAGCATCAGTCCTTCCAATGAATATTGTTCCATGTCCAGTTCTAACTGTTTCTTCCTGACCTGCATATAGGTTTCTCAAGAGGCAGGTCAGGTGGTCTGGTATTCCCATCTCTCTCAGAATTTTCCACAGTTTATTGTGATCCACACAGTCAAAGGCTTTGGCATAGTCAATAAAGCAGAAATAGATATTTTTCTGGAACTCTCTTCCTTTTTCCATGATCCAGCGGATGTTGGCAATTTGATCTCTGGTTCCTCTGCTTTTTCTAAAACCAACTTGAACATCTGGAAGTTCACAGTTCATGTATTGCTGAAGCCTGGCTTGGAGAATTTTGAGCATTACTTTACTAGCATGTGAGATGAGTGCAATTGTGCTGTAGTCTGAGCATTCTTTGGCATTGCCTTTCTTTGGGATTGGAATAGATCTTTCTAATTCCCATTACTTTTCTTATTAAAAAGTGCAGGTTTTATATCTGCTGGGTTGGGTGAAATTCCCCACTCTTATTCTCTCTAGAGAATAGTTCTTGGTGATGTGAAGAGAAATTTGTAAAAAGTTTTCATAGTTTTCAGTCTTTGCAGCTCTTCCTCAAATTGGTTCCTTTTGCAACAGTGGCTAAGTGGAAAAAAAGAAAAACAAAGAAAATGTTTTGAGATATGTATTAACTGTCTTAAACAAGACTTTCCCTCTAACAGTCAGTTCTTAGTTCCCTCTAACAATCAGTTCTTAGAATCATATCCAATGTATAGTAAGTGTTCATATGGTACATGTTCAATTAAAGTCAATGTATAAGGAATGAATGCATTCTGAAACGAACTGTCATGACTCTTTGAAGCTCAGTTTAAAGGTGATACTTCTAGAGAACCCCATGGTGGTCCAGTGGTAAGAACTCTGTGCTTCCACTGCACGGGGGCACAGTTTCCATCCCTGGTCAAGGAATTAAGATCCTGGAAGCCGAGAGGCAAGGCCCCCCTAAAAAGAGTGATAATTGAAAACCAAACTGTCCTTTACTAGCTCCTGAAATTCACAGGTTAAGAAATATTTTGATATGTAAATGAAAACTTTTCCCTGGGGTAATTTTCCTACATGGTGAAAGAAAAATCTTTAATTAACTGAGTAATTTAATCTCCATAAAAGCAAAGAGCAGTTAAACTTTTCCTAAGTGAGTCCACCCAACAGGATGGTTGGGTGGACAAACCGAGCCTGGTGGGTGTTTCCTCGGTCACTGCTGACCTGTGCTAATCAGCTTCACTTGTGTGACCACGGGTCATGGTTGTCACCAGTTTATATGCCTGCTGCCTTTCCCTTACGCCTTATAACTTCAAGGAAAATGGCAAGAGATCACACTTCCTCCAGGAGACGACTTTCCTTACAAATGCCTGCTGAGAGGTATGCAACAAAATATTTTTTTTCTGAATCATCCCCTTGTACAATGTGTATTCTTCCCCACGTACACACACACGTTGTCCCTAACTGTTGGCCCAAACTTACTCCACCTGCAGTAATCTGTCAACTTTTGCAATGTTGGGAGATATCATTAATAATTTAGAGTAGAATTTAACATCTTTATTTCTTTTAAACTTTTATTTTGTATTGGACTATAGCTGCTTAACAGTGTTGTGATAGTTTCGGGCAGACAGAAAAGGGACTCAGCCATACATACACGTGTATCCATTGTCCTCCAAACTCCCCTCCCCTCCAGGCTGCCACATGACATTGAGTAGAGTGCAGGTCCTTGTTGGTTATCCATTCTAAATATAGCAGTGTGTACATGTCCTTCCCAAACTCCCTAACTATCCCTGCCCCCCCATCCTTCCCCCAGCAACTGTAACTTACATCTTTAGATATCATAAATCAGAACTTTGTAGACCCTAATGTGGTGTAAAGGCTTCCCAGGTAGCCCAGTAGTGAAGAACCTGCCTGCCAATACAGGAGACACAGGTTCGATCCCTGTGTCCGGAAGATCCCCTGGAGGGGGGCATGGCAACCCACTCCAGTATTCTTGCCTGGAGAATCTCATGGACAGAGGAGCCTGGCAGGCTATGGTGATCCATGGGGTCACAAAGAGCTGGACAGGACTGAAGCAACTTAGCACACATGCATGCCTTCTTCATAACAGCAGACGACATCTTCATGTTATAAAAGGTTTTCTGTCTTGATGAAGGATTAAAACATACAAGGCAAGAGCATGTGTTAAACCCTCTTTTGACCTCACAGACAGTGAGGGGGATAAACCGAGGAAGGCTAATGAATTTGCGGGGTCTCCATTTTGCGTCATTGCTCACATCATGGGAGGCGTGTCTTCAGACATAGCGACAGGTCACAGGTTGCCTCACATCGCAGCTGCTGCTCCAAATCATCCCTGTGCCAGGAGTTGGGATCAGAAAAAAATCGCAGTGTGGCAAACGGGCGCTGTGGATGTTTCTCATCAGGCACGCTCCCACACCCGAGCGCCTGCCCCTGTCATGCCCTCTCTCGCATCAGAAGACGGAGAAGCGAACACACGGTTCCTTGTCTTTCCTTTCCCATTTCGAATCCCAAAGTTTCGGTTCACACTACATTATTTTGCAGGGAAAAAACCTTTGCAAACCTGCCAGGAGACAGAGAGGCCTGAAGAATATTAAGCAAGGGAGAGCACTTTTGAGTTGAGCTGGCAGACGCCGCTGTGTTTGCTGCAGGGGAGCAGATTAAAGGCATCTGAGCACTTCATTTCCCTATGGGGCCTGCCTGCATGAGAGCAATTCAAGGTCCACTGCACAGAGCGATGCGACTTCCCTTCTGCACCAGCCTGCCCCCCGCAGTCTTTATCAAATTCAAATGACCCATGCCCACTAGGACAGATATAGACAGTTGTGAGGTATGGGCTAGGTATACCTAGTCTTCGATGCTGGTAGACTTCTTATGCATGAAAATATGGATCAGTGGCCCAGGATACAAATTATATTTTAATATGATCAGCAAGGTTTCAAGGAGCCCCCCTCCTCCCAGGGTTCCCAGCTGTGGGGCTTTGACATGCTTTTGAGCTGAGAATCCAGAATCCTTCTAAAGTCCACCTTCCAGGTACAACTCTGATGGAACGATCCACCTAATAAACTGTTCTTGTCCCAAGTCAGTGGGCCACAGCGTGGTGTTCAATGCCGCATAGAAGGCCGCCCGCCACCTTATCAGAACAGCAGTCCTGCCCAAGTTGGCTGGGTCAAGGGACGTGATGCACTCAGTCCGGCAGGAAGGTTCCAGCTCCCTGCCCATCTGGGGTTGAAACCTTCCCTATAATAGCTCACTCTCAGAGGAAGCTCTCAACCCTTTGCATTGATGCCTATGAGAACTCTGGATGCCTTGAGAATCCCAGACCAGCCTGTACAGTCTTGTTTTTTTTTTTTTCCTGTTCTTCTCTGAAGAGGTTCAAAAGGAAGGACACCCATAGCAAAGAGACCTCTGTGTCCTGGCTGGAAAGGGTGTTGTGAACGCATCAGGAGTTTGGGTGAAGGTGAAAGTTGTCAGGCTGTGAAAAATGGCATCAGTGTCGGCTGACCTGAAATAGGGCTGTAAAGTTCTATTCCTCACAAAGGCAAGATATATTATTGCTGTAACGCCATTATTCCGCTCCATCACTTTTAAACCTTGTTCCCATTATCTGCAAGTTAAATATAACCCTATGTAAAAACAGGAAGGACAGCGCCGAGTTGTCCGGCTTAACAGTGCACACTTAAAACATAATAGAGCACTTGTTACTGTATTTTATGGAACGGAAACTCCAAATGTAGAGATGTATTAAGGAAATATCTCAAAGTTATTAGGGAAGGATATTTACAATTACAGATTGCTTTATATTATGCTTTTATGAACATCTCAGGAAATGAAATAGCCCTCAGCTGTAGAGAGTGAAGAGGGAGGTAATTTTCCTTAATACGGGTGATAAAATTAATCTGATTGAAATCGCAGGCGATTATTTCTCAGAATACTGAGTGGCAGTACAATCACTTACACTCTTTTATATTTTTTTAGTCAAAGCTCGTGTAGATGAAAGCTAATTACAAAGTAGTGATGTGAAGCGCTAAGGAAATAGTTTGTATCGCAGAGAACAGGCACGGCTAATTGGGGTTTGTGATTACACAGATTGTTGTTAAGGAGAATTAACTACCAACAGTCTCTCCTGCAAAGCTTCTCATCAAGGCAAAGTAAAAATAGACACTGGATCTGTTATTTATCTAATTATGCCTTGAATATTTTCACAAGCGTGTTACACACTCTCAAATGGTTTGTTGTTCAAAAACTTTCGGTCCCACGCTGCCTATGATCAAAATGTCGATATGGATTTTTTGACACCGGGCTCTCCTCAGATCACTCTCTCCACCTCCCTGCTCTCAGGTGGCAAGCATGAGAGCCCACGGCCCTGCAGGCTGGATGGGAATTATTGAGCCCGCTGGTATGAAGTATGTGATCAGAGGGAACCGTCCTGTGTAACAGAGCCGTGTGGATACTCAGATGCCACCTGTTCAAGGTGTTTATATCTGAGTCAACCTTATCACAGTCGACGGAGAAACTTCAGGAGAGCTTTGAGGCCTCCAGTGAGTAAAAATAAATTCATTAGAAAGGTGCCAGATACCCTTGACCAATGGCAATAATTTATTGCCTTCTTCTCACTGTCTTAGGCTTCCCTGGTGGCTCAGATGCTAAAGAATTTGCCTGCAATGCAGGAGACCCCAGTTAGATTCCTGGGTTGGGGAGATCCGTTGGAGAAGGGATAGGCTACCCACTCCAGTATTCTGGCCTAGAGAATTCCATGGACTACATAGTCCATGGGGGTCACAAAGAGTTGCACGCAACTGAGCAACTTTTACTTTCACTTGCATGGTCTTAGGCATCCCTGGTAGCCCAGATGGTAAAGAATCTGCCTGCAATGCAGGAGACCCAGGTTCGCTACCTGGGTCAGGAAGATCCTCTAGAGAAGAAAATGGCTACCCACTCCAGTACTCTTGCCTGGAGAATCCCATGGACAGAGGAGCCTGGTGGGCTGCAGTCTGTGGGGTAGCAAAGATTCAGACATGACTGAGCAACTAACACTTTCGCTTTCTCATGGGCTTGCTTCTAATCCTTATATGTTCCTGAAAGCCCTCACTTATAGGATGTGTTGAAGCTTATATCAGAGTCCATGGAAGAAATAATTGGTTTTAAGGGCCACCTATTTATTTAAATATTTTATTTTCTATGATTTATTTGGCTGTGCCTGGTCTTAGTTGCCGTAGGTAGGATCTAGTTGCCCCACCAGGGATCAAACCCGGATCCCCTGCATTGCAAGTGTGGAGTCTTAGCCCTTGGACTACCAGGGAAGTCCCTAGTGGCCACCTGTTTTAATCAGTGTTTCTTGAATTGAGGGCCAACACAGTAAAACCTGCTGGCAGGAGCTCAGGCAGAAGATCCATCACGGTCTTGTCACTGTTATCTTTACAAGACTTCCTCCTGCTCCGTGAATCCCGAGTCTTCTCATCACTGTCCTGCCGTCCTGGCTTTCTTTCAGCCATGCATTCCTTCACGTAATGTTTATTCAGGGCCTCGTCCCTGGGCAAGTCCACAGCTCCTCTCCAGGAGGGAAAATTGTCTCATCTCTCGCCTTTCTGGGATCAGAGGGATCTTACCTGTCTCCTCCTGAACCTGTGGCGGCATTGGGAGCTACTGTGAGCCAGTGGGACATGTGTAGAGGGAGCTGCAGAGATGCCTTGAAGACAAAGCTGTGTGAATCGTAAACAGCTGGAAAGGCCGTGCCTTAAGAACACCATTCTTAAAGACACCTTCTGGAATAATTCTGCTGCATATGAAATGCAAATTTGTTGACAAAGTGATATTTTCTGAAGACAAGGTGTCTTCTGGAAGCCTCATTTGAATGGTGGCAAACAGCATCTCTCAGGATGCGGACAGGCGTGAGTAGGAGCGGCTAGCATAGGAGCATCGCTGTCTGGCTTGGTGATACCCCTCAACTGCACAGACCAAGTGTAAAACCTTCACAAATGGCTTTAATAGACCAGAGATCCACCCACAGCATACGTTAGGAGCCCAGCTTCGAGCTTTCAGCCCTTGCCTATTTGCTTGTGGTTTCGTTCCTTTTTATTCATCTGTCTGCTTTTTGTCTAATCTTCATGGTGAAAATGACCAAGTTGCTCTGGGAAATTATGTGCTCAGTTTAATTTCAAACGTGGGGAACAGTAACAGAGCAGAAGAGTGGGAGGGAGACACACATCCTTCCTTCCCTTTGCTCTAGTTAGCATCCGAGAAAGTTCTCCTTGTGTGGATAAATAGAGCTAGTTCCTAAAATTGAATTTCCCGCATTCTTCTCCTTCTTATTAACAGTTTTGCTACGATCAATATGCCAGGCAGCGGTCTGTGGACAATATCTGCAATTTCACTGCCTTCCTATGTGAAAAGAAGATAAAAATTGTATTATATGGGTGCATGCAAATTACAGGGGCCCTGGCCTCCTGCTTCAGTAATTCTTCGATGTGCCTCATCCTTGTCCACTTGGAATGACGGGTACTGAAAATTAAATGGTTTCCAATAAAAATTCTGCAACCTGAAATGAATCCCCACTGAATAATTAGAGTATCTCGTCCATAAAAAGTGATCAAGTGTCTTCCATATTTTGAAGACGCCCCTCTTCCTGATCAGCATCGATGGAGCCTTGGTCAGATTAGATCTTTAATTCTTATGAAAGAGACATAATACTCAATCTTTACAATGAGCCTCCCGTTGGGGCTGACAGCCTTAAACTGTCTCTGTTCCCAAGGATCAGAACTGAGCCCTGTGCTTCGTCTGAGAGACACAAAATAGAAGGAAGTGGGGGGCTTCCCCTGTGGCTCAGTGCTAAAGAATCCGCCTGTCAGTTCAGGAGATGCAGGTTCAATCCCTGGGTCAGGAAGCTCCCACTTGCTTCCGGGCAGCTAAATGCACATTCATTGTGCATTAATTTTTTAAAACACCATCCTTGTAAAGAAGAGGGGCAAAAAGAAGCAAAAGTAGAAAAATATGGGAAACCTATTGAAAATGTGTTCATTTCATGTGCATCAACTCCTGAGCCTGTGCTCTGGAGCTGGGGAGCTACAGCTACTGAAGGCCACACGCCCTGGAGCCTGCGCTTCACCAGGAGAGAAGCTACCGCACTGAGCAGCCCCCGATGGCCAAGCTAGGGAAAAGCCCAGCCAGCAACAAAGACCCAGCACAGCCAAATAAATTTAAAAAGAGGGAAATAGGAAGGTCTCTGCATTCTTTTAGATACATGGAAGAAGCATCATCCTCCCCAGATGCCAAGAGGCATCTGCAACATCTAACCCATGAGATGGGCACACTTTGGGGTGAGATGTCTTGGTGCCACTGTAGGGCCTCATGAACACTGAACTTCCCAGTGTTGCTGACCATCGAACCAAAAAGGTCCCTTCAGGCCAAAATCTCTTACTCACTACTGATGCAGCGTCTCTTCCAACATGCTAGGGTCAAGGTGCAAGGATCTGGGGATGAGAAACCGGGATTCAGATCCTGGCTGGCCCCCTGGAAGTCCCTATCTGGGATGCCTTGGGCATCTGATGGGTCTCTGATCCCATTTCAGCACCTGAACGATGCTGATGGCGAGAGCCTGTCTGTGGATCTGAGAAGTTAGTCTGCCCAACGGCTGTAGATTCTCTTTGTTCTGGTTTGCTTGGACTTTGGAGAACAGTTTTAGACCAGAAAATGGATCCCCCTCAATGCTTAACTATTCTTTGAAAGCAGGCTGGGCGGATCGGTGGTAATGGATACACAAGGCAAGCCATTTAGAAGAGAAAATGCTGTCAACAATGATGGAGAAACAGAAGTTTTTAACAGAGAATGAGAGTGTACTGAAAATTTGTTAGCAAAGCTCATGAGCTGAGAACCCTCTAGACCATCAGCATAACAATGAGTAACTAGTTTGGTTCCAATTTTCTGTAATTTATTTATAATATGAAGAGCCCCCTGTCCCTTGTCAAAAAAATCTACAAATCACTCCTAAAACACAAATAATCGTCACATTAAGAGGAATAAATTATAACACTGAAATATGTCCTTGGGCTGGAAACAAGGAAACAATATAAAAGAGGAATTGCACACTACAAAAATATGGCCTAATGATATGTATTAAAATAATTATACATTGTTAGCAATTCTCCTCAGATAATTGATTGAACTTGGTCCCATGACTGTCAAGTTTGCCAGCTCTCTGGGCATTTCTGTTTCAGAGGATTTTGACATTGATGTCATTTTTTACTCCTCACAAAGTGGGGGAAAAAAATGGAAAAGTCAGAATTTGCTCACAGACTTAGATAAAATAGAAATTCATTCTGTACATGCAAACAAACACGATTTTTTGTAAATGTAAAATAAAGGCAAATATTTAATATCTGGATTAAAGGTTATTTATTGAATCTCTGGACAAATATTGTACAATGTATTTTAATCTAAAATATTTTAAATTCAATCATGCCAGATTCACTGTGGTAATTATTACAAGGGATGTCTAAATATATGACTCCTAAAATATTCATATAATGCCTCAAGGTTAAGAATTTTATGTTATAATATTTTGCTGTTTTAAATACATACCAATGTAATAGTCCTTGCCTGACTACTTAGCAATTGTAAAATTTGGTATCTAAGAATAAGACTAAGTTACAGATAGCTGCTTACATTGCTCTTTATGCAAACATACAATATCATTGAAACCCAGAAAATACAAGCAACCTTAGAACTCTCCTTTTTTTAGACCACTTATTTCCTTTTCATCTGCATGCATAAAAATCTACCACTGTGACTGGATGAAAATATCTAATAGTTTTAATTAATAGATTTCTTCCTCTGATAATATCCAAAGAAAAGTGAAAGTGAAAGTCACTCAGCCCTGTCCGACTCTTGTGACCCCATGGACTATATAGTCCATGGAATTCTCTAGGCCAGAATACTGGAGTGGGTAGCCTTTTCCCTCTCCTTGGGATCTTCCCAACCCAGTGATAAAACCCAGGTCTCCCACGTTGCAGGTGGATTCTTTACCAGGTGAACCACAAGGGAAGCCCAAGAATACTGGAGTGGGTAGCCTATCTCTTCTCCAGAGGAACTGGGGTCTCCTGCATTGCAGGCAGATTCTTTACCAATTGAGCTATGAGAGAAACCTCATATCCAAAGACTGACAGAAATTATATCTCGAGTAAATATGCTGAATTCGAAGTTCTCCCTTATATCTTAGAATTTTAAAAAGTGGATTAGAAAGGTTATATGTATTAAATTCATTTCTTTCTACCAGCAAATTTAGAAATGGTTGTTATTCAATCTCTCAGTCATGTCTGACTCTTTGCAGCCCTTTGGATTGTAGCCCTCCTCTATCCATGGAATTTTCCAGGCAAGAATACTGAAGTGGGTAGCCATTCCCTTCTCCAGGGGATCTTCCTGACCCAGGAAATGAACCCAGCCTCCTGCATAGCCATCAGTACCCTCTCAAGATTGAGAAAGGAGTGCAACAGGGCTGAATGCTATCACCCTGTATATTTAGCCTATATGCTGAGCACATCATGAGAAAGACCAGGCTGGATGAGTAACAAGTGGAACTGATAGGCTGGAGAAACATCAACAGCCTCAGATATGTGGATGATACCACTCTAATGGCAGAAAATGAAGAGGATCTAAAGAGCCTCTTGATGAGGGTGAACGAGGAGAGTGAAAGAGCCAGCTTCAAACTGTGGTGCTGGAGAAGACTCCTGAAAGTCTTTTGGACAGAAAGGAGATCAAACTAGTCAACCTTAAGGGAAATCAACCCTGAATACTCATTGGAAGGATTGGTGCTGAAGCTGAAGCTCCAGTATTTTGGTCATCTGATGCAAACAGATGACTCATCGGAAAAGTCCTTGATTCTGGAAAAGATTGAGGGCAGAAGGGAAAAAGGGCATCACAGGATGAGAAGGCTGGATGGCATCACTTGTGCAATGGACATGAACTTGGGCAAACTTCTGGAGATGGTGAGGGATGGGGAAACCTGGCATGCTGCAGTCCATGGGTTCGCAAAGAGTGGGACATGACGGGGCAACTGACCAACAACTCCTGCACTGCAGGCAGACGCCTTACCGTCTGAGCCACCAGGCAAGCTCACCTGGTGATGTATATAAGCCAGTGCTCCTCTCTCAGTTCATCCCACCCTCCCCTGCCCACTCTGTCCCTCTTGGAGTTGTTTGCTGGACAGCCGTAACCTACGATGTAGGAAGGCTAGGCCCACCTCTTCACCGCCTGACCCCAAAGCGCACGTTTTCTGGGTGAGACGTTGTCCCTTGGTCGTTTTGTAAAGGCAGCATTTTCTGGCAACATCTCTACACTTCCCCTAGGATGCGGTTGTGCTCCCACTCAGGCTTCTGGGAACATCTGCTGCTGGAGGCTCACGGGGGGTTGTCCCATCGGGCCTCGCCCACGGCTGATCCCTGGCCGAGGCAGGCGTTCACTCACTCAGGCTCCTTGCCTTGATTTGGACAATTCTGGAGGCCTGTCCCAGCTCGAGTGCTCTCCATGGGCTCCCCTGGGATTGCCGTGGCCACCGCATGGTCTGTCAAGCCTCTCTCTATTGAATCCTGCCTCTCACTGATCAGTGTCAGCATGTCTTCCGGATTATTTATCTTTTACTGGATCATTCAATGGAGAAGGCAATGGCATCCCATTCTAGTGTTCCTGCCTGGAGAATCCCAGGGACGGGGGAGCCTGGTGGGCTGCAGTCCAGGGTGTCGCACAGAGTGGGACACGACTGAAGCGACTTAGCAGCAGCAGCACGTCATTCAATGATAGTATATTAACGGCATCTTTATTTGATCATTTTTCTTAGTGTTAAAGTGGTAGTTTATGATTAATATGTTGTAGTAGAAATGCATGTGATGCCTATACGCTTATAGTAATTATATCTCCCTTAACTGTATTTTTAGAAAAGTTATTCCTTGCCTCTTTAAAATTTTTTATTTCAAATTCAGTTTTCTTTGATGTTAAAATAGCCATTTCTGATTTCCTTTTACTGTGCTTGTTAGATCTGTCTTTTCCTATCCTGTCACGTCCTCCCATCTTTTTAAAAACATCTCTCTGTGTTTGGTGTATTTTTCCCCCAAAATAGTCAGGTTTCCATATCAGTGGGTTCTATATCCACATATTCAACCCACCATGGATCAAAAGTATTTGAAAATAAATTCCAGAAAGTTCCAAAAGGTAAAGGTCAGGTTTGCCATGTGCAGGCACCTTTTTATAAAGCATTTACATTGTACTAGAACTTCCCTCTTGACTCAGAAGGTAAAGAATCTGACTGCCAATGAAGGAGACCCGGGTTCAATCCCTGGATCAGGGAGATCCCTTGGAGAAGGAAGTGGTGACCCACTTCAGTATTCTAGCCTGGAGAATCCCCATGGACAGAGAAGCCTGGTGGGGTACAGTCCATGGGGTTGCAAAGAGTCAGACACAGCTGACCAACTAAACACCACTGACGAGGGGTCCTGGAACCACCCCCCCCCCCACCGCCATGGATGCCAAGGAATTCAGTTTTTGCCTAAAGAAGCCTTTTCATCAATAATAGGAAGTTAACGGGCTTCTTTATTAATTTTTTCACAGTGTTGTGTTCAGCTTTACTAGTGTCGTCTTCATGCTTTCTGTTTGGGGTGCATGCCCATATACTTGCTTGTTATAGCATTCTATTTATTTTGGAACACATATATTGGAATTTGCTGCTTTTATCTCCTTCACTATTCTGGATGTACATATTCTGCTTTGTATAATTCTTAAAAATATTCTTCAAGGGCGAAAGCTACCATTAGAGCCCTTGACTTTGTATTCTACTTCTGATGCCTGCTAGCTGTGTGATCTTTGTCAAGTTGCTTCCCCTTTCTGTGACTGTTTCTTTATCTGCAAAACAGACATAATGACAGATGAATTAAATCAGTGCATCCACTTAGAGCGCCTAGAAGCATTACTAGCCCAACATAAGACATCGATGAATGTCGTGCTTTAAATTTCAGATATCATCCTTATTGGTTTATTGCTCTAATTTTCAGAGTGAAAGCACAATAACCTATTTTGAATTCTCTGTGTTCAGGAATAACACCTGTGGAAATATTTTTAATTAATTTTGCCTCCAATAAGGTGAGCAACTGTAAATCGGTCGAGCTAGGGCTCTTTCATCTCTTTGATTATAGCTTCTGATCTATTTGCTTTCATCTCGTCTTCAAGAGCAGAAGTGATCTCTGTGCTAATCAGACTTCCTTTCTTTAAACTTCTCTTGCGCGTTGGAAGAGCTTCTCAGATTTGTCCCCTCCCTGATGAGATTCCTACCTTAATGCTTCCGGTCTTCATTGTTCTCAGTCTGGCTTTTGCTTTAGTTTGTGCTTTTAGCTTCCTTGTTGGTCCTCTTTATATAATGCCCTTCCCTTTCCATTTGTTCTGCTTTATCGACTGATATTGCTTATTAACTTAGCCTGTCCCCTTCTCAGTGTTCAGTGCTCCTGGTCCATAGAGGCCTGTCTCCTTGAATTTTCTTGAGGAGCTGTCTCCAAGTTTTCCTCTGTGTGTGCACGCTCAGTCAGGCCTGACTCTGTGCGACCCTATGGACCACAGCTCGCCAGGCTCCTCTGCCCGTGGGGTTCTGCAGGCAAGAATACTGGAGTGAGATTGCCATGCCCTTCTGCAAGAGATCTTCCCTACCGAGGGATCAAACACCTGTCTCTGGTGTCTCCTGCACTGGCGGGTGGATTCTTTACCACTGGTGCCGCTTTGGAAGCCCTTCTGGTTGCTGCCAAGCGTTGTCTTTACCCAGTGTTCTTCCTCTGGATGCTACTCTGTTTGCCTTGTTCTTCAGGGGGCAGTTTTTCTTTCTGTCTCATTAATAGTATTTCTGTTTCATTGTCCAGTCATGCAGGAAGGCGGGTGGATCCCCCCAGACACGTTCAGTTTCTCTCGGCTGCCAGGTGTTGAGAGGGGCCTGGTGCTCCCTGACGCCCGGCACTCCCAGGCCTGTAGTGGAAGGATTGGTTGATACAAGACACTCCTACTCCAGGTTCCTGTTTTGGCTGGGGTTCCCTCCAACGTGGTTCCACCCTGCTGTTGGGGATGCTTCCTCCTACGCAATGTTTCATTTCCTAATAAATCTGTGTTGTCAGAGACCAAAACAGCAGAAACTGCTTCTAGAGACTCTGTGTCTTCTGCACCTGCCCACCTTGCTTGATTTTCAAGAGCTTTCTTTCCTAAAACACGGGCTACACCTCTATCCGCCCAGCGATTCCTCCCAGTGTGGCAGGGGCTGCCTGGGGCTCACGGTTTCTGAGAGGATCTAGATGAGAGGTCAGAGTGAGAAGGAGAATAAATGTTCTGCCCTCCTCAGAAAGGACCAGGAGGCAAAGTCGGCCCACATTAGAGCCCCTTAGCCTTGATAATGACAGAAGATGAGATGGTTGGACGGCATCACCAACTCAGTAGACATGAGTTTGAACAAACTCCAAGAGATAGTGAAGGACAGGGAAGCCTGGTGTGCTGCAGTTCATGGGCTGGCAAAGACTCAGACACGACTGAGGTACTGAACAACGACAGCCTTGATAACTGATGTCAACGAGGAAGAAATTCCTCTCTATCCTACTAGGTTCTTCTGGCTGACCTAAGAATTAAATTGACAGGACACATTAGCAGGAGAAAATAAAACAGAAGTTCCCAAGGAGCTAGAGCTACAAATACTTCCTCTTGCTAGACTCATTTTAGAAAAGAGAAAAAACCCTTAGCCCTCTTATCTCCAACAGACCCTTCAGGCAGAGATCCAGGAGGCTGACTAACATGGTCACACTTATTATCTTCTGATGGCTTTTCTCAGGTGGCTCAGCCTCTCTCTCTCTTTAACATTGAGCCATTTGTTTATTTGGCTGTGCTGAGTCTTAGCTGCGGCATGAGGGATCTCCAATCTTTGTTGTGGCATGCAGGGTTTTTTCCTTTTTTTTTTTTTCAGTTGCAACATGAAAACTCTTAGTTGCAACATGTGAACTCTTAGCTGTGGCATGTGGGAGCTGGTTCCCTGACCAGGGATGGAACCCAGGTCCCCTGCATTGGGAGTTCAGAGTCTTAGCCACTGCACCACCAGGGAAGTCCCTGTCCAGCATCTCTTAATTACAGCATCTTTGGGGTGAGGAGTGTCTAGCCTGTAGAAGTTGCATCCCATCCTTGTCACCAGCTATTGGGGAGGAAGAAATTCCCTCTGTCCCTCTGGGTTCTTCTGGCTGGTCTAAAAATGAAATTGACAAGAGACAGATTAACACGAGAAAAACCACATAGAAATATAACAACATGTATACATGGAAGAGGGCTCCTCAGGTGGGGCTGGTGATAAGGAACCTTCCTGCCAACGCAAGAGACTTAAGAGATACAGGTTCAATCCTTAGGTTGGGAAGATCCCCTGGAAAAGGACATGGCAACCCACTCCAGTATTCTTGTCTGGAGAATCCCATGGACAGAGGAGTCTGGTGGGCTATAGTCCATGGGTTCACAAAAGAGTTGGACACAACTTAGGGACTGAAACAGCAATCAACTTGTATAAATAAATTGTCACCAAGTACACAGGTCTTACACTTTGTACCTTTATAAAATCTGTTGAGATTTTAAAAACAAACTTGGAAATTTCCTGTTAATTTTTATCTTGCATAGTAGTTGCACTTTCAAATACAATACAGGACCACATTTTATTTTTCCCTTGGAAAGTAGCTAGAGTAAAACAGAAGATGCACCCTCCCAGTATATAGTAAACTGTTTAATTATACGTAACCTCGGGGAAGTTTTAGAAATCTGGAAATGGGAAGAAAAGCAAGATGTACTCCTATCCTGTTAAGTTAGCAGCTGTAACCTAAAAATATTTCTTGCACCAAATATATGTTCCTTTATGAGTTATTATTGCAATTGTGAAAAGCCTTTTTTACTGTTTTCTGAATTTTATTCCATATATCAAATCTAACTGTGTGGTGGACTGATCAGGGCTCATGTCATGAAATCTTGTGCCTTTAATAAGTGTCAGTATGGTGATCTCAAGGAAGTGGGATGGATTCACTGCAAGAAATTCTGCTCCTGATATTTCAGTATCTGTTTGCTGTTATAAGAGCTGAATTCTCCCTTGCTCACATGACCTCCTGGGTAGTGTGTTCAGCTGTCAATACATGGTGTGAATAGAATATGTATCAAAGGAACGTACTTGCAGAGGAAAAGAGGCTGCACGCAGTGAATCCTGAAAGGCGCTAAGGATAACCGTGGTTTTATATTTTTTAAAGGATGGTTTGTAGTTCTAATCCTATTTTTTCACCACATGATATGCTGTGTTTTCTTTTTATTCTTTCTTCTTTCTTTCTTTCTAGTTCCCTGACCAGGGATCAAACTCACATCCTCTGCAGAGGAAGTACAGAGTCTTAACCACTGGCCCACTGGGTATGTCCTGCAGCGTACACTTTTCTTACAGAATGTGCTCATGCACTATCGGAGCCCCCTACTTTTCCCCAAGCAAACCTTTGTCTCTGCCTTTCCATTTCCTACAAATGGAACTTTTGATGCTATTATGTTAATTCTTCTTGATTTGCACTGGACAATATGGTAGCCATTAACCACACTGAACTTTTTAATTTTAATGGAAATAAAATGTAATGAAAAGTTCAGCTCCTTCCATTGCATACTTCCCAGAAGAGAATACTAGAGTGGGCAGCCATTCTCTTTTCCAGGGAGTCTTCCCAATCCAGGGATAGAACCCAGGTCTTCTGCATTGGCAGGTGGATTCTTTACCACTGAGCCACTAGGAAAGTCTGGTGAGTGCTCTCAGTTCAGTTCAGTCGCTCAGTTGTGTCTGACTCTTTGCGACCCCATGAATCCCAGCACGCCAGGCCTCCCTGTCCATCACCAACTCCCGGAGTTCACTCAGACTCACGTCCATCGAGTCAGTGATGTCATCCAGCCATCTCATCCTCTGTTGTCCCCTTCTCCACCTGCCCCCAATCCCTCCCATCAGAGTCTTTTCCAATGAGTCAACTCTTCCCATGAGGTGGCCAAAGTACTGGAGTTTCAGCTTTAGCACCATTCCTTCCAAAGAACACCCAGGACTGATCTCCTTTAGAATGGACTGGTTGGATCTCCTTGCAGTCCAAGGGACTCTCAAGAGTCTTCTCCAACACCACAGTTCAGAAGCATCAATTCTATGGTGCTCAGCTTTCTTCACAGTCCAACTCTCACATCCATACATGACCACTGGAAAAACCATAGCCTTGACTAGACGGACATTTGTTGGCAAAGTAATGTCTCTGCTTTTCAATATGCTATCTAGGTTGGTCATAACTTTTCTTCCAAGGAGTAAGCGTCTTTTAATTTCACGGCTGCAGTCACCATCTGCAGTGATCTTGGAGCCCAAAAAAATAAACTCTGACACTGTTTCCACTGTTTCCCCATCTATTTCCCATGAAGTGATGGGACCCTATACCATGATCTTCATTTTCTGAATGTTGAGCTTTAAGCCAACTTCTTCACTCTCCTCTTTCATTTTCATCAGAGGCTTTTTAGTTCCTCTTCAGTTTCTGCCATAAGGGTGGTGTCATCTGCATATCTGAGGTTATTGATATTTCTCCCGGCAATCTTGATTCTGGTTTGTGCTTCTTCCAGCCCAGCATTTCTCATGATGTGCTCTTAATAGAAGTTAAATAAGTAGGGTTACAATATACAGACTTGACGTATTCCTTTTCCCATTTGGAACCAGTCTGTTGTTCCATGTCCAGTTCTAACTGTTGCTTCCTGACCCGCGTATAGATTTCTCAAGAGACAGGTCAGGTGGTCTGGTATTCCATCTCTTTCAGAATTTTCCACAGTTTATTGTGATCCACACAGTCAAAGGCTTTGGCATAATCATAAAGCAGAAGTAGATGTTTTTCTGGAACTCTCTTGCTTTTTCCATGATCCAGCAGATGTTGGCAATTGGATCTCTGGTTCCTCTGCCTTTTCTAAAACCAGCTTGAACATCTGGAAGTTCATGGTTCACATATTGCTGAAGCCTGGCTTGGAGAATTTTGAGCATTACTTTACTACCGTGTGAGATGAGTGCAATTGTGCGGTAGTTTGAGCATTCTTTGGCATTGCCTTTCTTTGGGATTTGGAATGAAAACTGACCTTTTCCAGTCCTGTGGCCAATGCTGAGTTTTCCAAATTTGCTGGCATATTGGGTGCAGCACTTTCACAGCTTCATCTTTCAGGATTTGAAATAGCTCAACTGGAATTCCATCACCTCCACTAGCTTT
>SJYX01011592.1:118902-135987 GCA_006410675.1 Oreotragus oreotragus
CCATTTTGCTTTTTTGCATTTCTTTTCCATGGGGATGGTCTTGATTCCTGTCTCCTGTACAATGTCACAAACCTCAGTCCATAGTTCATCAGGAACTCTGTCTATCAGATCTAGGCCCTTAAATCTATTTCTCACTTCCACTGTATAATCATAAGGGATTTGATTTAGGTCATACCTGAATGGTCTAGTGGTTTTCCCTACTTTCTTCAATTTAAGTCTGAATTTGGCAATAAGGAGTTCATGATCTGAGCCACAGTCAGCTCCTGGTCTTGCTTTTGCTAACTGTATAGAGCTTCTCCATCTTTTGCTGCAAAGAATATAATCAATCTGATTTTGGTGTTGACTGTCTGGTGATGTCCATGTGTAGAGTCTTCTCTTGTGTTGTTGGAAGAGGGTGTTTGCCATGACCAGTGTGTTCTCTTGGCAAAACTATATTAGCCTTTGCCCTGCTTCATTCTGTATTCCAAGACCAAATTTGCCTGTTACTCCAGGTGTTTCTTGACTTCCTACTTTAGCATTCCAGTCCCCTATAATGAAAAGGACATCTTTTCTGGGTGTTAGTTATAAAAGATCTTATAGGTCTTTATAGGACCATTCAACTTCAGCTTCTTCAGCGTTACTGGTTGGGTCATAGGGTTGGATTACTGTGATATTGAATGGTTTGCCTTGGAAATGAACAGAGATTATTCTGTCATTTTTGAGATTACGTCCAAGTACTGCATTTCAGACTCTTTTGTTGACCATGATGGCCACTCCATTTCTTCTAAGGGATTCCTGCCCACAGTAGTAGATATAATGGTCATCTGAGTTAAATTCACCCATTCCAGTCCATTTTAGTTTGCTGATTCCTAGAATATCGACGTTCAGTCTTGCCATCTCCTCCTGTTTGACCACTTTCAATTTGCCTTGATTCATGGACCTGACATTCCAGGTTCCTATGCAATATTGCTCTTTACAGCATCAGACCTTGCTTCTATCACCAGTCACATCCACAACTGGGTATTGTTTTTGCTTTGGCTCCATCCCTTCATTCTTTCTGGAGTTATTTCTCCACTGATCTCCAGTAGCCTATTGGTCAACTACTGACCTGGGGAGTTCCTCTAACAGCTTTTAAATGCTTGATCTCTGCCCATTAATGTTCGTGGCTATTTTTTCTTCCAAATCCCATTAGCAACTCACTTTGATCTGGCCTCCCTGGTGGCTTAAAGAATTCTCCTGTAATGCAGGAGACCAGGGTTTGATCCCGGGGTCGGGAAGATCACCTGGAGAAGGGAATGGCTACCCACTCCAGTATTCTTGCCTGTAAAATTCCATGGACAGAGGAGCCTGGTGAGCTATAATCCACGGGGTCATAAAGAGTTGGACATGACTGAGCAACTAACGCTTGATTTGAAAATTCCAGATCGATTGATTAAGATTGCATTTCTAGGGGAAGGTAGAAACTGCAGTTAAGTTGGAGAGGAAGTCTGGGTTTGGTATCATGGGATTTAGCACAAGGGACACCATTAGGGCCTATGGTTTTTTCTTCTGTGTTCCCTTTGAGTGGTATCACTGCTGTTACAAAGAGACCATCCAGAGCTCCTGGCCCTTTCCACCTTGTGAGGACACAGTGAGAAGGCTCCATTTATGAACCAAAAGCTCTCACTAAATACCCAGCCTGCAGATGCCATAACACTGGACTTCATCTGCAGAACTGGGAGGAACAAATAAGGTACCTGTCTATAGAGTTTTGTTATAGCAGCTGGCATAGACGTATACTCTTCCGTATATTCATACTGGCAGTTTCTTTAGAGCAAAAGAACCACTTTCTGTTTTAGTTATGAGACCTGATGATTCTTTAATAATGTTTCTTTTTCACCTCCATTCTTCCCATTTCTACCATTGCCACCAAAGTCTAGACCCTATGACCTGTTCTGTGAACTTTGCCGATCAGCCCTAACTGATCTGTTCACCTCCACTTTCTCTTTCTTCCAATCCAGCTCATCCGCTGCATCTATTAATAGATTGAAAGTTCAAATACATGGTTGGGAAACGTCTTTTCCACGTTTGACTCTATTTTCTGTGGAAGTGAAAGTGTTAGACTTTCAGTCATGTCCAACTTTTTGCGACCCCATGGACCATTGCCCTCCAGGTTCCTGTGTCCATGGGATTCCCCAGGCAAGAATACTGGGTTGGGAAGTTATTCCCTTCTTCAGAGGATCTTCCCGACCCAGGGATAAAACCCAGATCTGCAGAAGCCTGTCCTTAACTTGGAATCCACACAGAAAGAGAGTAGTAAAGGTTTATTCAAAATCTCTTTTATCTCATTTTGAATTGAAGAAAATTCAGTAGCTTACCTGCATCATTCTTATTTTTATCATTTTTATTATTAGTTAAATTCTAAAATGTATCTCTTAATATACATAACATATGTTGTGCAGTAAATTAATTCATGATTAAATCCTCAAATTTTACATTTATTGCCTTGTATACAAAATGACCTTTGAAGCATTAATGTAGTACTAATTATGTTTTTCATTTGATGTAAAGCACTTATAAAATGCCTCACATAACTACAAATTAAACTACATAGTAATACGTTGCATGGTGTATTCTTCTTTCCAAAAGCTCAGGGACCTTTACAGAAATCATTTTATTAATCTTCACACATCTCTGAGATGAGATGTTTGGTTTTAATTATCCTTCCTTCTGCGTTTGAGAAAGCTGCATGGATGCCATTTATCATGAAAGTATACAGGCACTGTACCAAGTGTGCTGTGTTCATACAGAGTAGCAGAAAGGCCGAAAACTATCTCATCAAACGTACATCATTGTTGAAAATTTCAGAAGTCCCATGCCAGTAAGAAACGAGTTACCTTCTGTTCAAGAGTATCAAATGCCTTATCTTGTCTGTTCTATATTTTTATATTGATCAGTGATCAGATCTTCAGGGATGGAAGTCAGAAAATTTAGTATAAGACTTAAAAAGAAAACCTGCCCCCTGTGTCTCTTCTGCTGAGTCCTTAGATCTGTCTTATTTTTACTGATAAAAACAAAATTCAACTGAGTTACTCTGAAGATCTAATTGCAATCGAAGGCATTGGCTGGGACTGCAGGGGTCTCAGGGTTCCTATGGTGGAGACCCGGCTTAGAGGCTCACTCAGGAGGCAGTTGGAAACTTCCTGTGGATGGCTGCTTAAGGCCGCTTCTCAGGACAACTGATTTCCCCCAGAACAAGTGGCCCAAGAGAATGCATCCAAGACATAACACTGTCTTTTTATAACCAAATGTTGAAGTACTGTCCCGTCTCTTCTGAGATATTCTAATCTTGTGTGTTGTGTGTTCAGTTGCTAAGTCATGTCCTACGCTTTGCAATCCCATGGACTGCAGCACACCAGGCTTCCCCGTCCCTTACTATCTCCTGGAGCCTACTCAAACTCACGTCCACTGAGTCTGTGATGTCTTTCAATCATCTCATCCTCTGTTGCCCATTTCTCCTCCTGCCTTCAATCTTTCTCAGCATCAGGGTCTTTTCCAATGAATTGACTCTTTGCATCAGGTAGCCAAATGTTGGAGCTTCAGCTTTTGCAACAGTCCTTCCAGTGAATATTCAGGGTTAATTTCCTTAGGATTGACTGGTTTGATCTCCTTGCAGTCCAAGGGACTCTGAAGAGTCTTCTCCAGCACCACAATTCCTATCTTACACATGAGTTAACATGTCCTGCCCACATTCGAAGGGAAGAGATTACAAGGACACATACATGGTGAGTGCATGCTCAGTCATGCCTGACTTGTGACCCCATGAGTTCTGGCCCACCAGGCTCCTCTGTCCATGGAATTTCCTAGGCAAGAATACTGGGAAAGCAGGGGGTTGTCATTTCCTATTTGTACTGGGAAATGCAGTTCATCATGGCCACCTTCTATGCCATCTGCTGCAAGCGCACTGTTTTCACTTTTGTGTACTCTGGTAGCTCAGCTTTTCAAAGGCCTCAAGACAGATTTTCTTAAAAAAAAAAAGTTTGTGTTAAATATACAATTTTGTGTTAATTGTAAAGTGATTCAGTTATACATATATATATATGTTTCTTTTTTACATTCTCTTCTCTTATAGCTTATTGTAAGATATTGAACAGAGTTCTCTGTACCATACAGTACATCCTTGTTAGTTACCTACAGCAGGTTACCTGTTTAAAGACACATCTTCTTATTGGAAGCGTTTCCTCACAGCATCTGTTTGAGTCATCAGGGTGGTTCTTGGAGCTTGTTGTTCTTTAGTCCCTCAGTTGTGTCCACCTCTTTGTGACCTCATGGACTGTAGCCCACCAGTCTTCTCTGCCCGTGGAATTCTCCAGATAAGAATATTGTAGTGGGTTGCCGTTCCCTTCTCCAAGGGATCTTACCTACCCAGGGATTGAACCCACATCTCCTACAGTGGCAGGCAGATTCTTTACCACTGAGCCACCAGAGAAGCCTGGTTCTTGGAGCTGGGTCACATTCTATCCAAACAAAAGGGACTAAGTGAGATTAATGAGCCTATTTAATGGTGATCAGTAAGAAACAACTCGGAATTCAGGTTTCCTAATTCCAAGTCTCTCCATATCTTGAAATACAGGTTGATGCCCTTCTATGAGATATTTCCAACCTAATGGGAAAAAGAATGTGAAAATGAAGTGCCCAGGTGGTTTCCAGCTCATGACTGGAAGGAGAGGGGGCAGGAGGGCCCAAGAGATGGAAGTGGTTATTGTTGGGAAGGAAAATCATTTCAGATCTTTTCTTAGACATTTTACATAATGGGATGAAAATATCAGGATAAATATCTTTAATACAATCAGGTAATTTGGGGATGTATAATAGAGAATTACTTATACCAACAGCTAATCCGACGGGCTGCTGATAGTCTGGGAATTTTGCTTTCTAATTATGCTTGTATTATGCTGTACTGACGTTATAAATTTGGAATTGGCCAGGGAGTTTGAATTGCGGTTGGAGACTCACAAGTGTCCTCCTCATTTGGCTTTCTGAATGTTGGTTTAGGAATTCCACATCTCATGGTGTTTGTGTGCAGCACCAAATAGCAGTGGCTGTTTGGGCTGGGGAAAAATGGCTCATTCTTTGTGATAAGAGGCTAAGTCACTATTAACATTTTGGGCTAGGAATTCTTCATTGTGTGGTGCCGTCCTGTTATTCCTTGCTTTTAGTCATTAATACACACTCGACAAAGAAAATGCAGTACTTTTGAGTGAGTTGTGTCCAACTCTTTGGAACTCCATGGACTGTAGCCCACCAGGCTCCTCTGTCTGTGGGACTCTCCAGGCAAGAATACTGGAGTGGGTTGCCATGCCCTCCTCCAGGGGGTCTTCCTGACCCAGGGATTGAACCTATGTCTTCTGCATTGCAGGCAGATTCTTTACCCATTGAGCCACCTAGGAAGCCCAAATGACTGTAGGTATGTCCTTGGGGTCCAGACCTGAGGTTTGCTGCTGGGCTGGCAGCATGGAAGTAAGATGAGAGAGAGCCACCGGCATAAATTGTGCATATTTTGGAATTGGGAGGCGTTTATGAGACAGAAGGCTCCCAGGGAGTCTGTGATTAGATTTCCTTTCTTGTTGCTAAAGCCGGCTTTGGAGCACAGGGCTTGGGTGTGTAGCAAAATGGGCTTCCCACTACTGAGGTCCAGTGGTCACAGGCAGTGAACCTCCTGCTGAGGGTCTGCTTCTGGAAAACGGGTGGCAGGGGAGAGTCCAGGAGAATGACCACTCCCTGTGGGGACTGGCTCCAGAAGGAAGGAGGGCGAGCTGGCAACACCCTACTGTTCGTCCCCCACCGTTTAAATAAAAAACACTTTTTACACCTGATGTGAAGAGCTGACTCATTGGAAAAGACCTTGATGCTGGGAAAGATTGAAGGCAAAAGGAGAAGGCAGCAGCAGAGGATGAGATTGCTGGATAGCATCACCGACTGAGTGCACGTGAACTTGGGCAAACTCCGGGAGATAGTGAAGGACAGAGGAGCCTGGCATGCTGCAGTCCATGGGGTCAAAAAGAGTCTGACACGACTTAGTGACTGAACACCAACAAATAGCTGATTAACAATGTCGTGATAGTTTCAGGTGGACATCGAAGGGACTCAGTCACACGTGACCTTGTATCTATTCTCCCCCAAACTCCCCTCCCATCCAGGCTGCCACATAGCGTGGAACAGAGTTCCCTGTACTACATATACAGCAGGTCCTTGTTGGTTATTATGTGTACCTGTTGATCCCAAACTCCCTAACTGTCTCTTCCCCTCATCCTTCCCTCTTTGTCAACCATGTTTGTTCTTTAAATCTGTTTCTATTTTGTAAATAAGTTCATTTGTGTCATTTCTGTTTAGATTCATATAAGGGGTGCTGATCCAAAATTTTGAGTCAGGTAACTCACTTCACCTACAGGAAGAGGGGCCCTGGGTGTTGAGGGGTAGCATGCCCTCCTGGAAACTAGCAGAATGAGGAGGAAAGATTTACTTTCATGTTTATCAGCACTCTTATTCTCCTTCATAGAGAGTTAGCCAAGCAATGTAATTTCTCCAATAAATGATATTTTCTTGTTGGGAGGTTCTAGAGTCAATCTCACGAGATTCTTCTAAATAGTCTAAGAGAAGCAGTAAACTGAGATATTGGTTTTGGAGAATAAATCAAGGTCTTGGAGTCCTTTGGTGAGAAGTAAAGTGAATGGATATTTAAACATGCCTTTAAACTATATAGGGTTTATAGCCCAATGCAATTGGATTTTGGACGATTTTAAGTGAAATATGCATTTCTGAGAATTGCTCTTAAAGACATCAGATACACCAGGAAAACAAAATTTAAAGCTAAAATAATTTTCCTTTGTTTTTATTCGGGTTGGGGTGGGGGGAGAATTGTGAGGAGGTCCTCGTAAATAAAAATATCATGTCTCCTTTGTGGAGCTGGAAGGACACACTTAAAGGAAGAGTCTGTGATTGGGTCACAGAAAACCCCCTTGAACAAAAGAAAACCTTGATGGACACACATGCCCCAAACTTGGAATGAACTGAATTATTAAAACCATGGGCAGCTGTAGACCAGATAAAACACACCAGGCTCCGACATGGAAGCAATGTGAACTCTTCTCTATAGCAGATAATACATCAAACTTGTTTTCAACCCAGCACTTTTCACATGTCTAACAGAGGAAAGACTAGGATTAAATTTGCCCTTTAACATATGTGGTCCTCAATATTCTTGGTCCATTTAGGGGAGAAAATCGTTTACCAAATTCAGAGAGTTGGAATCTTGGGAGAGAAAGTTTCTCTTTTTTTTTCACATTTTTTTCCTTCTTACAATTGTGTGTGTGTGTACATGTGTATATGTGTGTGTGAAAGATACAGTAAAATGACAGAATGTGGATGAACCAAAGAGAAACGAACATGCCATCTAGGAAATGAAATTTCCTGAGTGTGATTCAACTGTACAATGTCCTAAAGGTAATAATGAGTTCTCGACAGTGTGTTGAAGTGGGTCAGAGCCCTTGTCCAAGATTTTATGGTGCTTCTTTTATGGTGGACTGCAAGGAAGAATGTAGAGATATGTGACCTCCTTTTAAAATGGTTTTAAAACAGATAAAAAGAACCGGCATGTGCTAAGTTGCTTCAGTTGTGTCCCACTTCGTGTGACCCTATGGACTGTAGCCTGCCAGGCTCCTCTGTCCATGGGATTCTCCAGGCAAGAACACAGGAGTGGGTTGCCATGGCCTCCCCACAGGGGATCTTCCTGACCCAGGGATCCAAGCCACAAACTCTCATTACTCCTGCATTGGCAGCCAGGTTCCTTACGACTAGAGCCACTTGGGAAGCCCAGAAAGACCATAAAGGGTGAGAAAAGAAAAAGTAACAGCATGAAGAACTGAAAAGGGCTGACATTCTAAGCTGGATGTGAGGAACCTCTAGCATAAGCTAAAATACCGTGCCCATCAGAATGAAGAGAGGGATGCCATATAGCAGTGCAGTTGAAAGCTCACCTTGCTGGATGGCTAATCCATGTGGCCACCAAGACTTTGGTAGGTCTGAAGTTTTGTCTGCATAGTGGGGAGCCTGAGGTGAAGGATGGAGAAACAAGGATGGGAGTTCTTGGTTATCTTGGGCTCTTGGAGATGGAAAGTTCCACGTTTAGTTTCAAGATGGTGAGGTTGCTGTTTTCACCCAGTTTACTGCAGAATTCTAAGGGGGGAAATGAAGTTTTCCCCTTTAATTTCTAGAGTATGTAACTCAAGTTTGGAAGAATATCAACTTTACTCACTGGTAAAGAGAAATAGAGTCTTCCTGGATGGCTCAGTGGTAAAGAACATGCAAGAGATATGGGTCCCATCTATGGGTCAGGAAGATGCCCTGGAGGAGGAAATGGCAACCCACTCCACTATTCTTGCCTGGAGAATCCCATGGACAGAGGAGTAGGACAAGACTGAGTAACTAGATGCCCTTGTGCAGGCATGCACATGTGCGTGCGCACACACACACACATACACACACAAAGAGAAGTAGGCAGTTATTTTCAGATAAGATAAAGACTCTGGGGTTGTCTTCTCAGTTGAGTTCTTTCATATGAGTCAGAACTAAATTCTTCTATCCCTGCTCTCAACTTTCTTCCTTGGGAATCTTGCTGCACGGTCACATGTGTCACAGGCATCACTGATGATATGCACCAATTTCCGGACCCCACCACGTGCCACTCGTGAGGTTAGAGGTGCTCCTTGGACATCATCTCATGAAGTCTTCACAACAACCTTATTGCATATGTGTTTTACCCTCAGTTTACTGAGGAAGAAAATGAGGATAAGATGTTCGGTGACTTGGTTGGCAAATACAGTTAATGTTCAAACCAGGCCTAAGTGGCTGCAAAGTTTGTGTGCTGTCTCTCAGTTGTGTCTAACTCTTTGTGACTGTAGCCCGCCAGGCTCCTCTGTCTGTGGAATTCTACAGGCAAGAGCACTGGAACGGGTTGCCATTTCCTTCTCTACGGGATCTCCCCGACCCAGGGATTGAACTTTCATCTCCTGCATTGCAGGCAGATTCTTTACCACTGAGCTAACTAGGAAGCCTGGCTACAAAGCTTAGGTCTTCGCTGCTTCAAATAGTTTCTACCTTAAGAAAGCAATTCCTGCTGCCCTTGGTCTTGGGATGTAAGCAATTTACCCACAGAGGTTGAAAGTGTGAGATTTCAACCTGTGCAAGTGTGTGAGAGTGTGAGTGTGCACGTTTGTACTCGTGTGTGTGTGTGTGTATGAGATTTTGTTCAAAGAGCCTCCCACTGTGGAATGATTCAAGGTATCTTATCCTCTCCCCAGCCCCTCTCTCTCCATGTCTCATATCCTCAATTTGGAATTAGAACTTGAAAATGCTTTATATTCCAGAGATTTACTTTTTGGTAACCAGATCTACCAAATTCTGTTCCCAAATTAGTCTCATAGGAGAAAGCTCTTCGGCATCATGGAGCAACGAGACAAAGACTGCGCTCTGCTGAATCCCAGACCTTTGTGGACACTCTGAATTCAGACCAGTTTAATCACCAGCCAATTTGTTATTTGAGCTTTGCTATGGAACATTTCTTTCTTATTCATGGAGATAATATGTTTTCCCCCCTCTATTGCTATATACAATTCAGCCACAAATAACTAGATGGCAATACCATTCAAATTAACTTACAGGCAGAATGATTTCTGCCAAATCAGAAGGTATTGCAAAAATTTCTGGTTTTGCTCCAAAATCTATCCTAATGATTTACAGATGAGATCTAATTTTGGAATAGCTGAAGTTGTTAGTTATCAGAATATGCTTAAGGCTTCAGATTAAATCAAAGTTACTTGAAAAAGGTTTTGTATTCCCACTTTTTTTTTTCTTCCACATTTTGGCTGAACCCCATGGTATGTGCCCCGACCAGGGATGGAACCCATGCCTCCTGGATTGGAAATGTGGAGTCTTAACCACTGGACTGCCAGGGAAGTCCCTATTCCCAAACTTCTGATGTTTGGTAATGCCAACACAATCACAGAGGCCCTCTAGTGTACAGGTAAACATCAGGGATAAGGCAGGTAATCTAGACTCAGGAGCAGCTAAGTTTAATGGCAGGAATATATACCTCTGTACGTGTTCTCAGGATCATTTGACTTAATGTTTTAGTGCAGAACTTGAAAACCACAGAGGAGGAGTGAGAGGTCAATAGAGATCTTTCTCAATATAGATTGAAATCTTCTACAGGAAAGCTCGGCTTGGGCTGACAGCTGTGTGAATTGGATTTTTGAGAACCAACACAGAAGGGACCAGTGCTTCCACGTTTTACTGCTTTCACTGGTGGGTGATGGAGAGGAGGAAGTGAAGGAGAAGGATGCCCAGCTGGGCTGCACTGTCTGTTAATCTGTGACTTTCCCTTTGCGTCAGGGTTAATTGCCTAGTGTCGATCAGCAGAGGGCTGCCTTAGGAGGACTCCTGCAGAACTTCAAGGCCCTTTCTTATGAACAGCTCTAAAATACCTGTGGCCAAGTTTCCTTTTTTCCCCTTCAGAATTTGCATGAAATCACAGACTGCAGCTTACCTACATACCATAGGACCAGGGACAGAGTTTGCTAATCAAAATCACACTGAAAACCTGGGTTCCATTATCCCAGAAAGCCCATGACCCCATTACTTGCTGTCTCACTTGGAAGGAATTCCTGTGAAAGATAATAGTGAGGTACTTTCACATGTGCTGCATTTGACACACAAAGATGAGAAGCTCTCCATTTAGCAACAGGGAGGGGACTAAAGAGAGCCTGCTATCCAGGCTCAGAATTTCCTTTCTTGTCCAGCAACAGAAGTGGGATCTCTTGGTCTGTATGTTGACTGTCTGAAGCCAGTTGGATTTTCAACATCGCAGGCAAGTCTGATATCCTGTTACATTTATAAATTGTTTTACTTTTTTAAAGATCTCCACATACATTTTCTTGTTTACTCAGCAATGTATGTATCCTGTGAGATTTGTTTCATGTGATTCCCATTTTGGAGGTGAGGGAAGTTGGAAGAGGTTGTCCAGGCTGTGACTGAAAAAGAGTGGTTTTTAGCTCAGAGGCGATTCTTCGGGTATAGAGTGCCTTTCTACCCACCAAACCTCACACATTCTCCATGATACCTTGTTGTTTAGTCACTCAGTCATGTCTGAGTCTTTGCAACCCCATGGAGTGCGCTAGGCCACATTCCCCTGTCCTTCCCGGAGTTGGCTCAGGCTCATGTCGGTTGAGTTGATGATGCCATCCATCCATCTCACTGATACCTTACGTATCTTAATTTTTAAAATATTTACTTATTTATTTGGCTGTGCTGATCTTTAGTTGTGACATATGGTATCTAGTTCCCTGACTGGGAATCGAACCAGGCTCTGGGTTCCCTGAATTGGGAGTGTGGAGTCTTGGCCTCTGGAGCACCAGGGAAGTCCCCCTTAAGTAACTCTATTGCCTGGAACTGTGTGAGTCATTCCCTGCACACAGGAGAATTTCTAAGACAGAACAGAATATTGAAGAACATAAAACATGAGCCTGAAATTCATGAGCCAGGATAGTGCCTTAAAAGCATTTGAATCAGTTTGACTCCCTTTTGGTCTTTATATGTTTAAAAAGAGTTCTCAGGAAACATTTATTTATGATTACTCAATTCATGTTGACCTCTCAACCAGAAGGTAAAAGGTACCCACTGCAAGATCACATGTTTAGTGATTATATTGAGAAAAAAGTGAGATGAAACGTAGTGTTTGAATTTACTCTCAAACTAAAATACATTGAATGTGTCAAGTCTGAATTTAAAGATAGGTAGGGTATAGCAGTATGAAATGCAATCCACTGGACTTGACCTCTAATGAACTTTAGAGATTTTGGAAGCATTTAAAGGAACATAAGGGCCACTGGGGTCTACTTTTATTAAAGCATCAGGTAGTTTGTATGTTTCCATTTCTCTGTTTCTTCCTGTGCAATGCAGTGTGAGTTACTGCCTTTCCCATGGGAAAAAATTCACCATATTAACCATTTTCTTATAAAGCCCAAGAATAGTAATCAAAGAAATACTCCAAAGAAAGGAAAAATTGGATCATTTTTATCAGACAGCCAATGACAATTGACAGATAGGGTGATACTGAATGAAGACTTTCACTGAAAAAACTGTTAATTTTCATAGCTCCTCTAAGTTCTGTTTTGAATTCCATGGCAGTCTGGTGGTTAGGATTCCAAACTCTCACTGCCAAGTGCCTGGGTTCGATCCCTGGTCAGGAAACTAAGATCCTGCTTGCCTCGTCCTGTGACAAATCTAGACATCGTATTGAAAAGCAGAGACATCACTTTATCGACAACAGTCTGTATGGTCAAAGCTATGTTTTTTCCCAATAGTCATGTAAGAATTCAAGAGTTGGACCATCTAGAAGGTTGAGTGCCAAAGGATTGATGCTTTTGAATTGTGGTGCTGGAGAAGACTCTTAAGAGTCCCTTGGGCAGCAAAGAGATCAAACCAGCCAATCCTAAAGGAAATCAACCCTGAATATTCACTGGAAGAACTGGTGCAGATGCTGAAGGTCCAATACTTTTGCCACCTGATGCAATGAGCCAACTCTTTGGAGAAGACCCTGATGCTGGGAAAGACTGAAGGCAGCAGGAGAAGGAGCTGGCAAAAGATGAGATGGGTAGACAGTATCACCAACTCAATCGACAGGAATTTGGGAAAACACTGGGAGCTAGTGGAGGACAAAGGAGTCTGGCAGGCTGCAGTCCATGGAGGTCACAAAGAGTGGAATATGAATTAAGAGACTGAAAAACAACAACAATGACTAAATTCTATTAGCTGAAAAAATCCAAATTTGGGTAAAAAACCCATTACAGTTTAATATAACCAAGTATTCAGTGTATAAAATCCTTTCCCCAAATGACACTCACACAAAGTGAGTACTATTAAACCAATAGAGTTGCAGAATATGCAGGGAAAACCAGTGACCCAGTTGAAACCACGACTTGAAATGGAAGATGCTGAGAATAGACCGAATGTCTACAGAGCATTCTTAGAGGGGTCTTGAAACACTTTAATCACCTTGAGTTCAGCTCACTAAGTGCTTGAGACTTGGTGGTCAAGTTGTGTTTCTGACGAGTGCAGGTACCACCCCATGGTGCCAAGGTGGCACCTGGCCCCACTTCCTGGAATAGCTCAGGAACCATCTCCTCTAACTGTGGATTAGTCCATGGATTCTTTATCAAGATTTATGAATAAGAGCCTGTGTTCTGTGGTGCCTGCAAGAGCTGACACGTGTCTGGTGGATCCTCCTGGCATCTCCATGGAGGTCACGCCTCCCACTCCTGCATCACTCTCACTTCTCTTATTCTCATGCTCTGCTGGACTCTCTCCTGGACTCTCAGGCAGAGACCCAATCCTGAGGCATCCAGCTCTTGCCAGAATATGGGATATTAAGAGAGAAGCAGGGACCTTCTGCTTTTCTCCAGTTGGGAGGACTCAAGGGCCCTCCCTTCTCCTCTACAGCCTGCCTTTCTCTTTATCACCTCCATGCCCCAGGTCAGAGGCTCTCAAAGTGGGATCCCTTGTTAGAAATGCAACTTATTGGGCCCAGTTAAGACCCACTGAATAAGAAACTCAACGGCCAGCTGCAGTCTCTTCTCACAAGCCCTCCATGATTCTGGTGCCTGCCAAAGTCTGAGAACCTCTGATATCACCTCTGAGTAGATCCGTCCACAGGGGTTTTATGGGTTGGCGCTAGTGGTAAAGAACCTGCCTGCCAATGCGGGAGACTTAAGAGGCTCGAGTTTGATCCTCGGCTCAGGAAGGTCTCCTGGAGAAGGAAATGGAAAATTCCATGTGCAGAGGAGCTTGGCGGGTTACGGTCCATGAGGTCGTGAAGAGTCGGACAGGACTGAGTGGCTGAGCACAGGTCTGTCTGTATCTCCCCCCATCCCCACATTGCCTGTGCCTCCATCACCTTGCTCAGAACACCTGCTCCTGCATCACCCTTCCTTCTCTTGTTCGCCCAGTCGCTCTCAGACACCCATCAAAATCTCAGCGCAGGAGCCATCCCTGTAAACCAGAGGGCCTTTCTCTTTGCTCCAGGTCTCCTGCAGGACTTTGCAGTCAACATCCTATGAGAATCATGGGGGCATGTGGCCTGTTAAACCCCTGACCGCGTGGTAGGGATCACGCTTCTTTCAGACAGGCTTGGGCCCCAGTCTCTGTACACTACCCACTTGCTCTTGTTATTGCTGTCAGTCGCTCAGTTGTGTCCAACTGTTGGCGACCACATGGACTGCAGCATGCCAGGCTTCTTTGTCCTTCACTCTCTCCTGGAGTTTGCTCAAGCTCATGTCATTGAGTTGATAATGCCATCACATGTGTACCAGACATTTAATGACATTGGTTATGGCACTTAATTCTCAGGGTTCATGGGGTTGCGACTATTGCTCTATAGAAGAGATAGTGGGAGTTTTGAAAGAGTACCCGGAGCTCCCAGAGCTGGTAAAGGGCAATGGCAGGCCTTGAACCTGGAGCACGCTTTACTGCTGCCCTGCACTCGAGTGTGGGTGTATGATGGTATTGACTTTCGTGTGTGCTGACGGAGCATGGGGGTTGAGGCACAGAGCAGATGATGAGGGTTGACACAGGACCTTCAATCAGTTGCTTGGTGATCTGGGAAGGAGAGCAGGGTCTCATCCGCTGAGGAGCTCAGCCACACACCTGCATGTGGGCAATGAGCCATGCCTGTGCCAGTGTCAGGAGAGCCCCCAACCAGCCAGGTGCCTGTTGCGTCAGCCCAGCGGGAGGAACAAGGCCTCCTAGCACTCCAGGCAGGCAGGTCAGTCAAAAGTACCCCGAAAGCATTGCTAGGTTGAGACTGAGTCATGGGGAAGGGAAGAGAAAGGAAGATGGAGTTTCCGTTGAAATTATATCTTAGACCAAGAAACACTGCTCTGATAGCTGCAGTTAAATGCTTTGCCCACCGTCCCATAGAATGTCAGTGGCATAAACAGGCTCAACTCAGAGTCCCCAAGAGCCATATTTCTTTAAACGCAGTCTGCTGTGGTTCAGTTTCCCAGGCATCCTGCAGTGAATTCAGCTGCTAAGTGCCTGGGAAGGGCCCCCTCCCTTTCTGTGCACCCCGGAGCTTAGCATCGGAGGGGTGCCGGTTAGGTATGGGGTAACTCTGAATCGCCACAGTTAAAGGTCTTATCCAGGGACTTCCCTGATGGTCCAGTGGTTAGGACTCTGCCTTGCAATGCAAGGTGTGCACATTTAATCCCTAATCAGAAAGCTAAGATCCCACATGCCTCATGGTCAAAGAACCAAAATGTAAAACAGAAGCAATATCATAACAAATTCAACAAAGACTTTAAAGATGGTCCACATAAAAAATTGAAAAAATATTACTAAAAAAATGTTTTCTCCAAACTCTATATCGATAAGGTGATCAGATCTCTAAAAGATACTTTTTCCCTATCTCTCAAGATTCCTCTTATGTGGGTCATATGTTAAGGAAACGACAGTTTAAAAAGAGAATGTCATTGTTTAGTCACTAAGTCATGTCTGACTCTTTTGCGATCCCGTGGACTGTAGCCTGCCAGGATCCAATGTCCATGGGATTCTCCAGGCAATATTACTAGAGTGGGTTGCCGTTTCCTAGTCCAGGGGACCTTCCCGACCCAGGGATTGAACCAGGGTCTTCTATATTGCAGGCAGATTCTTTACCACTGAGCCACCAGGGAAATCTTTAAAAGAGAATTCCTCTCCCCACCATATTTTGCCATCCCCATTTGGCTGAAAGAACAGTGGAATCACTTAACAGGATCTCTTTGGTCTATAAGAAAGTCCCTCATGCAAACCCAAGGAGCCAAGCTGATTAGGAAGATAAAAGAATCACGCGCATGCCCAGGAGTTGTGTCTTGTCCTCCAGAAATGGGAAGGGGGTGTGAGCAGGTCCTGCCGAGAGGCAGCAGAGTCCAGCAGTCAGCTGCCCCACCCCCCGAGGGACTTAGGGACACAGTCTGGCTTGCGATAAAACGATGACATAAAGTGTTCTGATGTCTTGGGTCCAAAAATCTATGTCATTGCAGGGTGTCCTGGGTGAGTTTCAAAAGGAAATGACACGTGATTCAAGATGGCTCTTCCAGCCTCAGTGTCTCTGCTGCTTCTTCCTGCTGTTCTTATGTCAATTATTATTACAGTGACATCCCGACTGACCAGAATCCTTGGTCTTGGGTCTGGGCACGTGTATAAATCTAGCATATCTCTGCAGCTTTAATCCTTCTTCCAGAGGAGATGCATCTCTAAGTGGCTTCATTTTACATTATTCTTAATGTTTTGTCAAACCAGTCAATCCTAGAATAAATCAACCCTGAATATTCATTGGAAGGACTGATGCTGAAGCTGAAGCTCCAGTACTTTGGCCACCTGATGTGAAGAGCTGACTCATTGGAAAAGATCCTGATGTTGGGAAAGATCCAGGGCAGGATGCAAAGGGGGTGACAGAGGATGAGATGGCTGGATGGCATCACCAACTCAACAGACATGAGTTTGAGCAAATTCTGGGAGATAGTGAAGGACAGGGAAGCCTAGTGTGCTACAGTCCATGGGTTTCCAAAGGGTCAGACATGGCTCAATGACTGAACAACGACAACGTTTTGTCAAACAAGAAAGGAAGCCCGACAGACTGTGTGAGTGGGGACCTGAGTTCTCTGTGGCCCAGTTCCTGGTTTTGAATTGGTAGGGGCACTGAACGGTTAGGTGGATTTAATCTTTGAATATAATTGTGTGTTCAGGATTTTGCTTTTGTATCTGTCATAAATGTATAATTGTGGAAAGCGTGTTACTCATATAATTATTTACATAGATTTACATCAGAAGGCATTTCTAGCCTTCCTAACATTCAGAGTGATATGGACTGTAAAATTATTTATATCTAATGATTAGTTGTTTCAAAAAGTCAATGCTTTTTGATTGATAATGTCTCTTGGAACAAGGAAGAGTATCAGATGGAGCAAACTGTTTTCTCTGCTCCCCACCCCGTCCCCACCCCTCGCCCCGCACACCCTGCTGGGTAAGTTTTTTTTT
>SJYX01011592.1:144448-156377 GCA_006410675.1 Oreotragus oreotragus
CATGAGGTGGCCAAAGTACTGGAGTTTCAGCTTTAGCATCATTCCCTCCAAAGAAATCCCAGGGCTGATCTCCTTCAGAATGGACTGGTTGGATCTCCTGGCAGTCCAAGGGACTCTGAAGAGTCTTCTCCAACACCACAGTTCAAAAGCATCAATTCTTCAGTGCTCAGCTTTCTTCACAGTCCAACTCTCACATCCATACATGACCACTGGAAAAACCATAGCCTTGACTAGATGGACATTTGTGGGCAAAGTAATGTCTGTGCTTTTGAATATGCTATCTAGGTTGGTCATAACTTTTCTTCCAAAGAGCAAGCATCTTTTAATTTCATGGCTGCAGTCACCATCTGCAGTGATTTTGGAGCCCCCCAAAATAAAGTCTGACACTGTTTTCCCATCTATTTCCCATGAAGTGATTGGACCAGATGTATATATATATATATATATATATATATGCATTTACACTCAGTTGCTTCAGTTGTGTCTGACTCTTTGCAACCCTATGAACTGTAGCTCACCAGGCTCCTCTGTCCATGGGATTCTCCAGGCAAGAATACTGGAGTGGGTTGCGGTGCCCTCCTGCAGGGGAATCTTCCAGACCCAGAGATGGAATGGAACCTGTGTCTCTTATGTCTCTTGCATTGACAGGCATGTTCTTTACCACCAGCACCACCTAGAAAGCCTTTGTAAATACAGTTTTTTCAGACCATTTTATGTTATAGATTATTGCAAGATTTTGACTGTGGTCCCCTGTACTATATAGTAAATCCTTGTTGCTCACTATTTTATATGTAGTAATTTGTGTCTGTTAACCCCCTACTCCTAATTTACCCCCCCTTCTCTTTTCCCTCTTGTAACCGTAAGCTTGTTTTCTATGTCTCTGAGTTTTTTTCTGTCTTGTATATAAATTCATTTGTATTATTTTTTTTAGATTCCACTTAGAAGTGATATCATATAATGTTTGACTTTCTCTGTCAGACTTACTTCACTTAATGTGATAATCTCTAGGTTCATCCATGGTATTGCAAATGGCAGCATTCCGTTCTTTTCACGGCTGAGTAATATTCCATTGTATATATGTACCACAACTTCTTAAGCCAATTATATGTTGATGGACACTTGGGTTGTTCCCACGTCTTTGCTATTGTGAATAGTGCTGCTATGAACACTGGTGTGCATGCTCACATAAGACACTTTGTCAACACTAGATAGCTTTCACGATAATGACAAGTGTTGACGTGAAACTGACAGCCAAGCAGTGTGATAAGTACTCTCCACATATCATATCATTTAATACTTAGAACTACCTCTGGATGTGGTGTTACTCTTATCTGCGGTTTCCTTGTAAGGACACTGAAGAAGGTGTTTCTTGAGCTTTAACTTGTCAAACTGGTGATTTTTAATCCATGTTATCTCATCTCCAGAGTTTGTATTCTTTAATGCCAACCACCTACAAAATTTCCAATAAACATCTGCCCAAGGGAGTTGAATGGGAGACAGTTTACAAATCTGAGAAACATTGAGAAGTCTTTTAGAGGAATGCCATGGGTGAGTGAAAGGAGCTGGTGGTGAACGCTTTTTTTTCTGTCTTTATGATTAGGTTTGGCGATTTGGAGGTATTTAACCTTCACTCTTCCAATATTTTGCCATGTGTGAAAAGGTCTGGAAAAGGTGGGGTAGACCCGTTAGGCAGGTAGGCTTGGCTATGGTTCTCTGGCTCAATGAAGAGCAAAGAAATATAAGAAACAGCCTATTTTTGTTGCCATGTATTTTCAAATTTATTTTATAATTTCAGTTGCTTCATAAGTTCTGTCAACTTTTTGCTCAGCTGTTTCTCTCTCTTGTCCCTCCATCCTTCCTTCTTCTCTGCCCACAGTTTCCTCTTTGTGGCCATATTTGGAAGGGAAATTGAGCAGTCGTGGGGATTATACCGGACTTCCCAGGGGGGCCCCCATGGTAAAGTATCCACCTGCCAATGCAGGAGCCACAGGAGACGTGGGTTCGATCCCTGGGTCAGGAAGATCCCCTGGAGAAGAAGACAGCAACCCATTCCAGTATTTTTGTCTGAGAAATCCCATGGACAGAGAAGCCTGGAGGGCTACAGTCCACGGGGTCACAAAGAGTTGGGCACGACTGAGTGACTGAGCACAGACACAGGGGATTGTACCACAATCAGAAACAGGGCATAGGCCCGTTGTCACAGTGACCTCTCAGAGAACCGCCTGTGTGTGCAAGCTTAAAGTACAATCACTGGTTTCACAGCCGGATGGAGAGACGCTATTAGCCAAGAACATGGGACTCTGGGGCTTGGTAAACAGGGCAGGACATGATACGGTCTTGCACATACACTCCTGCAGCTGCAGGTTGGTGTCTACAGAGGGAACTAAGCATTACATCTATGCCCCTTTCCAGTTGCTACTCTCAAAGAAGAAATCTGTTACCACCACTTTGCCCAGTGGTCATTCTACAGCTACTCCTGTAAAATTCTTATCCAGTCTGCATTTTCACCTCAGAAACAGCTGTTGAGATCCTGAAGAGCAAGGCTGCAGATGTGGCGTGATTCACTCCTAAAGTATATAACATGATCACACTGCAGGAAACCATCCCAAAAAGCCAGGTCCTGGCTTGAGACAGTGACACGTAGAACCATCTGGTGTACACACTGGGAGAAGACGGTGAACCTGTCTCTTGCTGACTGGCAGCCTCTCCTCTCTGGGCCTGGCCGCTGCTCTCTCTCTGGTGATCCAGCTCCCACTGCCCTCTCCACCTCTCGTATTTTGCCACTTTTAGTCGCTTTTGCTTCTACTCTATTTATGCATTCTCATTTTTCAACATTTCCAAAGAGATCAAGCCCTTCCCCGTAGCTATCTGCCACCATTGTATTCTGATTGAAAGAGCCAGTCACTGTATATACAGTGGAAAGAACACTGATTGACCTTGAGGAGAACTAGGCTAGCCCTAGTTGTTAGGTGTGCGACCTTGGGCAAGAAATAGCCTCTCCGGGTTTCTGGTTTTTTAATCTTTGAAATAGAAAATAGAATTAGATGATTTGAAAAGATACTTTCAGTTCTAAAATACTGTAAATGAAAGTGTGGTCTTCTAAACTCTAAACAATATGCCTCTTAACCTTGGATCCTTGATTGAGGACCCAGGATGGCTGCTCTGGTTTCTAGGAACCATGTGAACTTGGATCCAGATTTCTGTGGTTTTGTTACCTGCTGTGGAAGAGATTGATGCGTGCTCAGTTGTTAAATCATGTGACTCTGTGACCCCATACACTGTAGTCCGCCAGGCTCCTCTGTCCATGGGATTTCCCAGGCAATAATACTAAAGTGGGTTTCCGTTTCCTCATCCAGGGGATCTTCCTGATCCAGGGGTAGAACCCGGGTCTCCTGTGTCTCCTGCCTTGGCAGGTGGATTCTTTACCACTGAGCCACATGGGAAACCCTTATTAATTGATAATTGATGTGTATTATCTCCTTTATTAATAGAATATACCAAATTTTATTTGATCACACGACCATTTAGATGAACATACTTGCTAGTCTTTCTTGCAGCTGGAGGTGACAAAGTGACTAGGTTGCACATGACCAAAGGACTCAAAGAGTGTGAGCAAAAGTGATCTGGGCAGCTTCTGGCTCAGTCACGCTGTGTCTGTCCTCCACTCTTTCCTCAGGATGGTGCATAAATACACTGATGCTGGGCCAGTTTTGGCCAAGAAGAGCTTCATCTCAGAGTTGCGTGCATGCATTCTAAGTCATTTCAGTCATGTCCGACTTTAATACCCCATGGACTGTAGCCCACCAGGCTTCTCTGTCCATGGAATTCTTCAGGCAAGAATACTGGAGTTGATTGCTATGCCCTCTTCCAGGGGATCTTCCAACCCAGATACCAAGCCCCAGGTCTCCTGCTTTTCAGACAGATTCTTTACCTTCCCCTAGCCAGGGAAGCCTAGTCTTTATATATTTCATTTCCATTTAATGGATATCCATTGGGGCCAACATTAAACTTTTAAAATGTTTTATGGTGATGTGGCCAGCTGCTTATCCTACACAAGAAAGCATGGAGAAATGCAACTTTGCTAACAGTTCTCAAGTCCTGATCTTTTTTTTTTTTTTCCTATTTTCTTAAGTATGTGTACTTGAAAGTATATTGATATTTGCCTTGCTTTTTGCAGCTTGTACAACTTATTCTTTATTTCTTAGAGCTGTGTGCCTGACATCCACATTCTTAAGTTTCTACTGCCTTTCTGCACAAGAGTCCAGCTGTTCCTTCTCTGCTCATGTGTCTCCTGACGTTCTGTTGGAACATGCCCAGTTAATGCCTGAACATGACCCTTTGTGTGGATTCATGCACATTTGCGTTCACAGCCAATCTGCCAGCCTGGACCAACAGCCCCACACCAAAGCCTCCACTTCTCAGCAGGAATCCAGCAAACCAGATGTCAAGTGCGTATTTCCCGGGTATTTTATGGATCCACAGAGAGGCTCTCACAGTATGGTTCAGGCCTCAGTTTAGTGCAACTTGTCAAAATGAATTGTTTCATTTCTGTACCACAAATGCCAGGTTGAGACAAAAAATTAAAAAAAAAAATTCTTCATGAGCGTCTAGACTTTCATGTCCTTAATGAAAATCCCATGGATTCGTGGCTGGCGAACGGTCCTGGGGCTGAGGATGGGGAGTGTGGGAGTCCACTTCTCCAGTGTTCTCCATCCCAGGTCATTCAGCTGGAGGGAGGTGGGGTGAGTACCTTCAGTGATGTCCACGACATCCCAGGAGGTGGCTGAGCAGACTGGTGGCATCAGGACACAGTTCAAGGAGGAGTTCTTGTCCCTTCACCTAGAGATGTGCAGGCACTGGCAAGAACCTTGCTCTGACTATAATCTTGTCTCCAGCCCCAGATGGTGGTTATCTGGCTCTTGGTTGCCACTTCATTATAAAAATTCCCCAATTCCCATTTGCCCTCTGGCATTTTCCCACCTGGACCACAAATGGTGGCTGACTTATGTTCTAAATGCAGAGTGGAATTCTTCTCCTGAATCTCAGCATTTACAAGTTTACCTTTAATGGAAAAAAAACCAAAACGCCCCTATTGCATCATGATTAAGAACCTGGTCTCAGCCTCAGTCTGTGTGGGGTAAGAACTCTGGTTCTTGCCCACCTTAGTGGAGGGCTTTTAGGTACACAGGACGGAGACAGATGCATTGCATTTGGGGATGAGACAGATGCATTGCATTCAGAGATACTGTGTGTGCTGTGCTCAGCCCAGGACTTGTACAGAGCCAGCACTACACAAGCACAATTTTTAAAAAAATTTACATTTATTTAATTGGAGGCTAATTGCTTTACAATATTGCATTGGTTTTGCCATACATCAACATGAATCTGCCACGGGTGTACACGTGTTCCCCATCCTGAACCTAATTTTGTTTATTTATTTTTGGCTATGCTGGGTCTTCACTGCTGTTTGAGCTTTTCTCTGGTTTCGGCGAGTGGGGGCGACTCTCTTGCTGTGGAGCACAGGCTCTAAGGCACGTGGGCCTCAGTGGTTGCAGCTCCCGGGCTCCAGAGTACAGGCTCAATAGCTGTGGTGCACAGAATCAGTTGCTCCAAGGCGTGTGGAATCTTCCCACATCAGGGATCAAACCTGTGACTCCTGCACTGGCAGGCAGATTCTTTGCCACTGAGCCGTTAGGGAAGTCCCACAGATTCAATCTATTGTACATTGTGAATAATACTATCGATGTCGCGATAGTAAAAGCAATAACAATTGGTTCTGTTTCATGATAGCTCCTTTGACTGTTACAAGACAGAGATCTTCTGATGATGTAGAAATTGTCCACAAATTTTCTTCTCTGACTAAGTGGTGCCATATGAGAGGTCCCCAGGTGCCTCTCAGCTGACTTACCTGCAAATGCTGTGTTTTCCACAATCACTGACTTCTATTGCTTCCTCTAATTTTCTCCGTCTTTCATCAGTCAGCCACAGTCAGCCTCTCCCACCTGCTCAGCTGTTGGCACTCAGGGTCAGCCCTTCTAACCTGCTGCTTCCAGTCAAGCTCAGGCAAGTGCACTACTTCAGTAGATTCAGAGCCAGCACCCACTGGGAAGGGTCTAAACCAAGCATGGTTGCTGTAGATGGGGCTTCTGTGCTTGGATGCTTCTAGGTGTCCAGACCACTGTCTTCCTTTAACCCCAGTGGGTTACCACTCTGGTTTTCCCTGTTTTGGAAAGAGAATCGTGCTCTGACTATAGTCTGGTCTCAAGCTCCAGATTGTGTTTATCTGGCACTTACCTGCCAGTCTCCATCCTGGACACAATCCCCCGCACACTCCACATGCACTGAGCCCTGAAACTGTGTACAATCCTAAGTGTCTGCGTGGCATCAGGTATTATCTTCTGCTTCCCTATGAAGTCACTTCCCTGCCTTTGGAGCTTTCGGGGAAATTCCTTACCAAGGCCAGTCTGTTTCTTTAGCCTTTCCTAATGATTGCGATCCTCCTTAGTTTTGTGCTTCTCAGTATTTCATTCTATTATGGCTTTGTTATCGTTGTTCAGCCGTTCAGTTGTGTCCACCTCTTTGGGACCCATGAATTGCAGCACGCCAGGCTCCTCCCCCACTACCTCCCAGAGTTTGCTCACACTGATGTCCGTTGAGTTGGTGATGCCAGCCCACCATCTCATTCTCTGCCACCCCTTTCTCCTTTTCCCCTCTCCTTTCATTTTTTAAATTAATTTAATTTATTTTATTTATTATGGCTTATGTTTTCCTTTGTGTGTTACTTGTCTTGTTTGAAGATAGAGGCCATCTCTGAACTTTCTTTGAATCTTCCACTTGTCAGCCTTATGTACTATATCTGTTAATGGAGAGACAGATGAAATTACAGAATAAAGAACTCATGGTGGGGGGGGAGGTTCATGTTTGGGAGTTCATGTACACCCATGACAGATTCATGTCAATGTATGCCAAAACCAATACAGTACTGTAAAGTAAAATAAAGTAAAAATAAAAATTAAAAAAATAAAACAAAACCAATGGGAAACATGCAAATAATAATAATAATAATAAAGAACTCTCTACAGTCTCAAACCAAGTTTTGGATCTTGTCAAAAAGTCAGTATTTTAGAGAATGTATATGTGTCAACTAAAGGAAGACTAACATGAGAGCCCTAAGACTGGGTTCAAATCTCAGGTCTTCTACCTACTCATCTGCTATAGAAATGCAAACTTTCTGACTCTGCTCATATTTTAAATAGAGATAATATTTCTGCCTAGTATTTTTTCCTGAAGATTAAATTCAATAATGTATGTGAAAATGCTTGAAAAAGCACAATTTTATTGTTACTAGGACTCCTATATTCTATAAAAAATAGTGTCAAGATGAATTTCTGGTTTACCTTTGTTATGATTCTGTTACCACATATTATCATATGTGGTACCACATATTATCATATTATTATCATACGCTAATAACACATGTTACCTTATATTATCATATATGATTCATTATGTCATCAGTTCAGTTCAGTCGCTCAGTCCTGTCTGACTTTTTGTGACCCCATGAACTGCAGCACGCCAGGCCTCCTTGTCTATCACCAACTCCCTGCGTTTACCCAAACCCATGTCCATTGAGTCAGTGATGCCATCCAACCATCTCATCCTCTGTTGTCGCCTTCTCCTCCTGCCCTCAATCTTTCCCAGCATCAGGGTCTTTTCAAATGAGTCAGNGTTTACCCAAACCCATGTCCATTGAGTCAGTGATGCCATCCAACCATCTCATCCTCTGTTGTCGCCTTCTCCTCCTGCCCTCAATCTTTCCCAGCATCAGGGTCTTTTCAAATGAGTCAGCTCTTTGCATCAGGTGGCCAAAGTATTGGAGTTTTAGCTTCAACATCAGTCCTTCCAATGAACATCCAGGACTGATCTCCTTTAGGATGGACTGGTTGGATCTCCTTGTAGTCCAAGGGACTCTCAAGAGTCTTCTGTGCTCAGCTTTCTTTATAGCCCAACTCTCACATCCATACATGACCACTGGAAAAATCATAGCCTTGACTAGATGGACCTTTGTTCACAAAGTAATATCTCTGCTTTTTAATATGCTGTCTAGGTTGGTCATAACTTTGCTTCCAAGGAGTAAACGTCTTTTAATTTCATGGCTGCAATCACCATCTGCAATGATTTTGGAGCCCAGGAAAATAAAGTCTGACACTGTTTCCTCTGTTTCCCCATCTATTTGCCATGAAGCGATGGGACCGGATGCCATGATCTTAGTTTTCTGAATGTTGAGCTTTAAGCCAACTTTTTCACTCTCCTCTTTCACTTTCATCAAGAGGCTCTTTAGTTCTCCTTCACTTTCTGCCATAAGGGTGGTGTCATCTGTATATCCGAGGTTATTGATATTCTCCCAGCAATCTTGATTCCAGCTTGTGCTTCCTCCAGCCCAGCGTTTCTCATGATGTACTCTGCATAGAAGTTAAATAAGCAGGGTGACAGTATACAGCGTTGACGTGCTCCTGTTCCTATTTGGAACCCGTCTGTTGTCCCATGTCCAGGTCTGACTGTTGCTTCCTGACCTGCACTGTATCATAACCGGGTAGTGTTTATGTGTTTGTCTTTAAGCTTTACTGATTTATTTTTGACTGTGCTGGTCTCTAGTTGCGGCAGCTCTCCATCGCGGTGCATGGGCTTCTCGGAGCGACGGCTCCTCTCGGAGCCGAGGACAGGCTTTGGAGCACGTGGGCTTCAGTAGTCGCAGCACAGGGGCTCAGTGGTTTCGGTGCACAGGCTTAGTAGCCCTGCAGCATGTGGGGTCTTCCTGGACCAGGGACTGAACCCGAGTCCTCTGCATTGGCAGGCAGATCCTTAATCACTGGACCACCAAGGAAGTCCCCCAGGTAATGTTTCGTTTTGAACGCATGGCTTTGCTTCTGACATTTGTGCCTCTTTTGGTCTTCATTTGCAGAGATAGTATTGATCCAATGCTGTTGATCACTGGTGGTCTGTCCATTGGGGAGATGATCGTGGCTGGCTGACTTATACGGCCAGATGTGGACTCCACAAGGGAAGAAAAGTGACTTGTAGAGATGTCTGACATCCAGCATTAGGATGGGCAAAGGAAAAATTCTTAAAAAAAAAAAAGACAATCAAGTACAATCTGTTGGTTCTATTTAGATCAGACCTCCACCTCTTCTGTGACTGAGCTTAGCCCTCTTCCAGCTCCCCGTGGGTGGACTCTGGGAAGCACAGGAGAACACTGTTGATTTCCAAGCCCCTCAATGGTGTTTTAAACAAAAATAAAAGAGGCTGGATTCAACTTTGATTTTTCTTTCAAATCATTTACTTTTAAAAAGCCAATTACTTCTAGTGAATATTTCTCTTTCATATTCAGCAAATTATTTATTGAAATAGTTCATAAGAAGCAGCTCTTTGGGACTCTGTTTAAGGAGATGGTGTGAACATGTAAGGTACACAATGCCTTTAAGGGTCACAGGCTTGTTGTCGTTCAGTCGCTAAGCCATGTCCGACTGTGTGCAACCCCATGAACTGCAGAACACCAGACTTCCCTTTCCTTAACCATCTGCCAGAGTTTGTTCAAATTCATGCCCATTGAGTCAGGGATGTCATCCAACCATCTCATATACACACAGATCACTCTCCAAAGAGTTCTACAGACTCTGTTCAGGCAGCTCTTGGAGGAGAGGATGAGCTGCTCTCGCAGCAGCTGTGGGGGCAGGGGGCAGTCAGAGAAACACCCCAGGCCACTTAACCCGTTTCTTTGAAACATTTTGGGTGAAGTCTTTAGTTAACGTTGCTGCTAAAGCAGGAATGTTATTATGCTCCTCAGACTTCATGAAGAAGAGGAATTATGCTAATAAACAGAACTGCTGGGATTTACCCATTGACATAGATGATGAGCTGTTTGAAGACACAAGGATGACGGATACATCCTGTTACTGCATTTGTAGAAGGTACACAGTCAATGTTGCTAAATTCACTGTGGCCTGTACAGAGTCCGGCCTGCCATGTGGTATTTAATGGGGCAGCCCACTTTACTATTCTTGCCTGGTAAATTCCATGGACAGAGGAGCCTGGTGGGCTACAGTCCAAGGAATAGCAAGAGTCGAACATGACTTAGCGACTAAACCACTAACTACCACTATGGCATTCTTGCCAGCGTGTTCTAGAACACTTCTTCTGACAGGTAACTCCACAACTCTTGTTATTGCTAACAGGGCTGAGCTGATTCAAAATCAAAGTACTGGTTTATCTTCCCCTTCTGCTTCTGCCTCTTGCCTCAGGGACTGTAAGCACCTTCTCCCTCCTCCTTCAATCAACTTGGGCTAAATACTCCCTAGGTTCCTCCCCCGTCCCAGTCACAGTTTACTCTAAAGAAAGGTTTTGACAAGTCCTTCATTATAAAGGAAAAGCAAGCAAGGTTAGCTCAGAATACTACTGTTTCTTGGAGTCATTTGCATTTTATCAGAGCATGGATCTTTAAATTAAAAAAAAAAAAAGAATCTATTTAAGAGTAAAATTTCAGGCCCCCATCAATGGCTGGAAGAGAATCCTTCCTATTTTCCCTTGCTGGCTACAAGAACTTCCAAGACCCTAAAATCTTACACTGTGGGCCGCTGTCTCACATCCCCGTGCAGCATCTAAGTGGACGGATGCAAAGCATTAGAGTGTTATGACTTCAAGTTTAGCAAGTTCCCCCTTCAGTTCAGTTCAATTTAGATGCTCAGTCATGTCCGACTCTTTGCGACTCCATGAACCGCAGCACACCAGGCCTCCCTGTCCATCACCAACTCCTGGAGTTCACCCCAACCCATGTCCATTGAGTCAGTGATGCCATCCAGCCATCTCATCTTCTGTTGCCCCCTTCTCTTCCTGCCCCCAATTCCAACCAGCATCAGGGTCTTTTTCAATGAGTCAGCTCTTTGCATCAGGTGGCAAAAGTACTGGAGTTTCAGCTTCAACGTCAGTCCTTCCAATGAACACCCAGGATTGATCTCCTTTAGGATGGACTGGTGTGATCTCCTTGTTCCCCCTTACTTCTCAGCGATTTTTCATTATCCTATTTTACAATGACAAAATGGTGTCCTGTTTCAGCACAGGGATGTAATTTATGATTTTCCTTGTAAGTTATTTGCCGTGATTTTTAGAAATAAAAGAGATCGTTGGATTGTTCCATTACTCAAATACTTCAGATGATTTTTTTTAGGCTTCCCTTCTCCTAAGGAAACAGAAATATTTTGTATGAAGGGAACTGTTTTGTGGACACACCAATCAATTCTAAAGAAAGCCCCTCAGTTTGAGGGGACAGCCAGGATATTTAACTGCAAGCAGGTCCCAGAGCCAACCCCAGAGCCCGGGATGGTCATTAGCTGAAGCTCTGGCCCTCAGCCTGGGGAATGAAGATTTGTAAACCAGGCTCCACTGGCTCCCCAGTATTCCTGAGACCCGCTGCAGCCTGTGAAGAGTTTGAATTGATTTTTGTTCCCGCTCAAGGATCTGTGGAAGATTCCAACTGAGCAAGAGAGTGCTAACATTACAGGAAGGACCTGCCTGTCCCCGTCATCACCAGACAGGTCCCGGTAAGCGTGCCTTTCTTTCTGTTTGAATCCCCGAGGTGCAGGCATGCTCAGTCGCTTCAGCTGTATCCAACTCTTTGCACCACTATGGATCACTATAGCCCACCAGACTCTGGCCATGGGATTTCCCAGGCAAGAAAGCTGGAGAGGCTTGCCATGCCCTGTTCCAAGGGGTCTTCCCAACCCGGGGATAATGCCCTCATCTCCTGCATCTCCTGCATTGGCATGTGGATTCTTTACTGCTGAGCCACTTGGGAAGCCTGGAGCCCGGTAAAAGCCTTATAAATGGAGGCTGTGCATGAGACTGGAGGGGGGCCTGCTGTTGTGTCCACACGGGA
>SJYX01011594.1:0-12042 GCA_006410675.1 Oreotragus oreotragus
GGAGAAATATCAATAACCTCAGATATGCAGATGATACCACTCTTACGGCAGAAATTGAAGAAGAACTAAAAACCCTCTTGATGAAAGTAAAAGAGGAGAGTGAAAAAGTTGGCTTAAAGCTCAACATTCAGAAAATGAAGGTCATGGCATCCAGTCCCATCACTTCATGGCAAACAGATGGGGAAACAGTGGAAACAGTTGCTGACTTTATTTTTGGGGCTCCAAAATCACTGCAGATGGTGATTGCAGCCCATGAAATTAAAAGACACTTACTCCTTAGAAGGAAAGTTATGACCAACCTAGACAGCATATTCAAAAGCAGAGACATTACTTTGCCAACAAAGTTCCGTCTAATCAAGGCTATGGTTTTCCCAGTGGTCATGCATGGATGTAAGAGTTGGACTGTGAAGAAAGCTGAGTGCAGAAGAATTGATGCTTCTGAACTGTGGTGTTGGAGAAGACTCTGGAAAGTCCATTGGACTGCAAGGAGATCCAACCAGTCCATCCTAAAGGAGACCAGTCCTGGGCGTTCACTGGAAGGACTGATGCTAAAGCTGAAACTCCAGTACTTTGCCCACCTGATGCGAAGAGCTGACTCATTTGAAAAGGTCCTGATGCTGGGAAAGGTTGAGGGCAGAAGGAGAAGAGGATGACAGAGGATGAGATGGTTGGATGGCATCACCGATTCAATGGACATGAGTTTGGGTAGACTCCAAACTTTGGGAGTTTGTGATGGACAGGGAGACCTGTCGTGCTGCAGTTCATGGGGTCGCAAAGAGTCGGACATGACTGAATGACTAAACTGAACTGAATTAGTTTCGTCATAACTTTCTTTTCAAGGAGTAAGCGTCTTTTAATTTCATGGCTGCAATCACCATCTGCAGTGATTTTGGAGCCCCAAAAAATAAAGTCAGCCACTGTTTCCCCATCTATTTGCCATGAAGTGATGGGACCGGATGCCATGATCTTCATTTTCTGAATGTTGAGCTTTAAGCCAACTTTTTCACTCTCCTCTTTCACTTTCATCAAGAGGCTTTTTAGTTCTTCTTCACTTTCTATCAATAACCTCAGATATGCAAATGACAAACCTAGACAGCATATTAAAAAGCAAAGACTTCACTCTGCCTACAAAGGTCCGTATAGTCAAAGCTATGGTCTTTGTAGTAGTCATGTACGGATGTGAGAGCTGGGCCATAAAGAAGGCTGAGTACCAAAGAACTGATGCTTTCAAACTGTGCTACTGTAGAAGATTCTTGAGCCCCCTGGACAGAAAGGAGATCAAACCAGTCAATCCTAAAGGAAATCAACCCTGAATATTCATTGGAAGGACTGCTGCTGAAGCTCTAATACGTTGGCCACCTGATGCGAAGAACCAACTCATTGGAAAAGACCCTAACGCTGGGAAAGAGTGAGGGCAGGAGGAGAAGGGGAAGCCAGAGGGTGAGATGGTTGGATGGCATCACCGACTTGATGGACATGAGTTTGAGCAAACTCGGCAAACACTGAAGGACAGAGGAGCCTGGTGTGCTGCAGTCCATGGGGTCACAAAGAGTTGGACACAACTGAGTGACTGAACAACAACAAAAAAGAACTAGAAGATAAATATAAGTAAACAGGCACATGGGTGGACACGTGAACAGACTGGACAGGTAATTTATAATAAATATACAACATACCATGTGCTGAGTACCACATATGCCGTAGGCCTTATAGAGGGCATATTTTTACACCTACCATATTATTAATCCTCACACTAACTCTATAATCTATTATTCCATTTTATAAATGAAAAATCAGACTCAAAGATCTTCTATCACTGACCTACGGTTACAGAGCCAGCTGAGATAAAGCCAGAACTGTCCAATTACAAATTCTATGATCTTTATTTTGTACAAACTGTTTTTTCAGTATCAATTTGCTGTTGTTGTTAGTTAACCACTCAGTTGTGCCTGATTCTTTTGCGACCTCGTGAACGGTAGCCCACCAGGCTCCTCTGTCCATGGGATTTTTCTGGGCAAGATTACTGGAATAGGTTGCCATTTCCTCCTTCAGGGAATCTTTCCAACTCAAAGATGGGACCAGAATCTCTAATCTATTATCCCATTTTACAAATGAAAAAACTGAGACTCAAAGACTTTATATAATTGACCTAAGGACAGAGCCAGCTGAGATAAAGTCAGACCTGTCCAGTTTCAAATTCTATGATCTTTATTTTGTACACACTATTTTTCAGTATCAATTAAAACAGATTAAAATGCAGTATGACTCTGATTTTAACAATATGGTAATGGTGGTAACATTTTGAATGTTTCTGAAAGTTCTACTAATTTTATAACAAGAATTCTAAAAAACATGAAAATATATTGTCTATCCCAATTCAACATTCTGTCCCCAAATGGCAAGTGGCATCAAAGGATATCTCGTGGTAGCAAACAGCTGCTTTCCACGACACCAACTTCAAAAACTTGGGGCAAATCCCTAATACATCCTTATTTTTCCTTACAACCCTACTGTAAGCCTGTCTTCCATTGTATTATGTCTATCATCAAGTTCCTATCTATACTAACCCTAAAACAAAGCCTAGTTATGTCGATGTGAAAAAGACCCACTATCTCCAGTTGCTGGAATTTCAGGCACATTATCACCGGCTTCTCATGGGAAAAAGGCAAACACTGCCTTTAAGTTCAGAAAAAGAAAATTAAAAACAGTAAAGCAGCCATACCTGGATTAGTAATGAATGACAGCAACACAGCTTGGAACTATTAGTTTCATCTGGGCCGGAAGGAATCTCAGTGGAGGAATTTTTGGCTGCAGCTCTGCTATTTGCTGAGAATTTTGAAAATTAAACACTGATCCACTAAAAATGGAATGTGCCTATGCAGATCACAGTAACATGTAGGCAGCTGCAGCCAAAGCTTTATATGAGATCTAATAAAGGGCTCCATGTCAGAACAGTTTTCAATTTTTCCAATTGAATGCAATAAAAAAATAAATGACAGTGATGGGGCTCAAAATATTCACACCCTGGAGCTGCCAAGCTAAATAATTTAATATCTTTTTGAACAGAAAAGCCTTTTCCCCCGGGACATATTTTTCAAAATATTAAATGTTCTGTTAGTTTAGCTTTCCCTTTGCAAGCAGCTGCATTCTTTTGTTTGAAACTGGAGAATGATGGTCTCGCCTCTCCTCTAATTGGAGGAAAATTCCAAGCATATTAGATAGAAAGCATTCAAATCACATACTATTACAGCTTATAAATTGTGGTACTCTAATGCTATGCAAAATTTGAATAAGTCAAAATATCTTCAAAAGGTAGGGAGAAAAACATGTTTTGAAAATAAAAAGGAGGAAGCATTTTACACTGCAAAATTAAGTTAGTTACCTCAGCTTTGTTTCATTAAGCACGGAAAGCACTTAGCAACCAAGATTCACTGCAAAAAGCAGAAAGCCCTGACAAAATGAGGACTTCATCCTTGACAAGTATGGTGACATGGAGCTATCTACCAGTACATAAAAATTTTTCCATGTGCTAATCCTGTGAGGGTTAAGACTCGTTAAATATGTTGCTAAAATACGTTGCTTTCTAAACAGTTCAGCATGTTAGTTACTTCTACATATATTCTTAATGAAGATAATATATTTTCCCATTTAATTAGGTAATTTAAGAACACAGGGCTTTCAAATATCAATTGTTTACATCTATCATCTCTATCCAATATTATACAGCTCCCACAGTGTGGAAAGTTTAATTGTTGTATTTCTTTTTCTTATTTCCCTTTGCACAAAAGGGCTGCGTGAGGAGAGGGGCAGAGGAGGATGGCAGAAAAAGAAGATGGGAATCCAGTTGAAAGGTCTTAATGAGGCTCCTTTTCATTTGGAATCCTCAAGAGTTGGTAAACAAACCCTCTCTCTCAGGAAGGTTCTATGACAAAGAATTTACTGTTTCCTGTTTTCAAGTTCTTTGTTTTGCTTTGCATCTGCCCCCTAGCTAAGGGTAGAGGGATACAGGCAGAGACTTCTCCCTTCTCAACAAACCTACTTCCACTGAGAGCCCCAAGGGTTCTCTAAGGGGTCCCTAAGCTACAAAGCCAAGTTTGAAAATGATTTTGACTGAACTGTCTCAGTTCCCAGGGAAACAAATAGAATTGTTGGCGTTCTAGAGAAGCTACTCTCCTATTGCCTCAAATCTTGATTATCTCAAGAAGTTGGGATCATCTCACCTCCTTAACACTCAGGTTTTAAAGCACAGTCTTCTGGGTAGCCATTTACAATGAAAAAAAAAAAAAAGGAACAAAACACTGGATCAGAATATTTAGGCTCCGCAGTAGGATCCCCCTGTAATCAACCAATACAAAAGGAGGGCAATAAAGCACTTCACTTTACACCGGAAAAGTGAAAGGGTTAGACTAATTTTGGTGATGTTAAAATTATTCCTTAGAACCCAGGATTCATAGCTACTTCCAAAACAGGAACTCTAGGACCTCAGCTTCTATGATTCAGCCTTGTTTAAAGGATCTACTAGTTAGGGAAACACAGTGATGAAAAATAATAAAGCTCTTCCAGCCTTACTCCCTGCTATAGGCTGTGGCCAACATCTCTTGAATGTGTACCTACATTTTTTCATTTCAGAGCAAATTTTATGTTTCAAGGTACACAAATTTTTTGGATGACCAGAGTGCCTTCTTTGTGGTACAGCCAAAAATCATGGGCTACCATCAACTTTATTAAGACACAGAAAACAGATTAATCAAGACTAAGGGAGGAGCTCTACTTTTTCTATCAAATAAGTAGGTGGCTTTATAAACCCAAACTGACTCCTTCTCAGGCCCTATTCATTTCTTCATTGCACTTTTCACTGTTTGTATATGAAGACATACATACATATATTTACATATGTGTAAATATATACATATACATGTGTGTGTACATATCATATACATATACATGTATTTGCTCTTCGCAAGGGCAAGAACCTTAGGTGCCATGTTTAGTACTGTACACCAATATCCTAGCTCCTACTAGGCACTTAGTTTATTTTTGTTATGTATGTATATGGCACTGTGTTAGCTAAGTTCCACACAATTATGACACTTAGGTATCAGCTAAGCCAGGATTGGTCACTAGTAATTTTTTAAGGAGACAGGGTGGGTGGGATAGGACATGGGGTTTGTGCTTGTTAATTTGGCTTGATTACTCCCCAGTAGAATCAAAGCCCTTGAAAATGGGTGTTTTATTTTCGAGGTTAGAATAATCATGAGAGAGATGAAAGAAGCACTGTTTCCAAAGGAATATTTTTCTTCTCTAGACTTTTACACACATTATAAGATATATGAAGAATGTGATACTTGGGTATCTCCTTTTCCTAGAGGAGCTCTAAAATTTTCAAGCTGTCATGATGATTCATGTGAATGCCGATTTTAGTTAAGGAAACAATTTTGGCTCTTTGACCAACTAGAAAAAAATACTAAAAGTCTACACTACTGTTTTGTCATAACTGACATGCCTTCCTTCAAAGGCTAAAAAGAAACCCCAAATGCTTTTCAATATGGAATATTTTTCCTAATGAATTTATAACTGATTCCAAATATACTTTTTCATTGTACAATTGGCTTCAAAATATTGAGTTTCCAGAATATTGAGCTTTGATTTCAGAAATAGAAAATAAGAATAAATTGAGAAATATCTACTTTGTTTTACATTGAGCTGGCCATTTGTTATGAATATTTGAAACAGGGAAAATAATTTTATGGAATACATGATGTTGTATTTCTAAAACCACTAACATTTTAAAAAATGAAGCTGATACATATAAATATGAAATCACAACACAGTAATGCAACAACTGATGAATCACCTGGGAATTAAGTTCCTTTATAATAATTACTATGGTACAAATCTTAGGTGCTCTCTGAGCACAGAAAACAGAGTAGTGAGCACTTTTCCATGTGTAGAAACTTGCCTCAATACCAGTGAGGCAAATGGTCAAAGGTCCAAGATACCATCTGGAAGAGAGGGTAGCCGCTATACTCCATGAAGCAATGGTTCTCAACCTCAGAGAACTTGTGAAACTCTCTAAAACCCTGGTAATGAACTATGGAAAAGTGGAAGTCAAGTCACTCAGTCATGTCCAACTCTGCGACGCCATGGACTGTAGCCTACCCNGACAAACCTAGACAGCATATTAAAAAGCAAAGACTTCACTCTGCCTACAAAGGTCCGTATAGTCAAAGCTATGGTCTTTGTAGTAGTCGTGTACGGATGTGAGAGCTGGGCCATAAAGAAGGCTGAGTACCAAAGAACTGATGCTTTCAAACTGTGCTACTGTAGAAGACTCTTGAGCCCCCTGGACAGAAAGGAGATCAAACCAGTCAATCCTAAAGGAAATCAACCCTGAATATTCATTGGAAGGACTGCTGCTGAAGCTCTAATACGTTGGCCACCTGATGCGAAGAACCAACTCATTGGAAAAGACCCTAACGCTGGGAAAGAGTGAGGGCAGGAGGAGAAGGGGAAGCCAGAGGGTGAGATGGTTGGATGGCATCACCGACTTGATGGACATGAGTTTGAGCAAACTCGGCAAACACTGAAGGACAGAGGAGCCTGGTGTGCTGCAGTCCATGGGGTCACAAAGAGTTGGACACAACTGAGTGACTGAACAACAACAAAAAAGAACTAGAAGATAAATATAAGTAAACAGGCACATGGGTGGACACGTGAACAGACTGGACAGGTAATTTATAATAAATATACAACATACCATGTGCTGAGTACCACATATGCCGTAGGCCTTATAGAGGGCATATTTTTACACCTACCATATTATTAATCCTCACACTAACTCTATAATCTATTATTCCATTTTATAAATGAAAAATCAGACTCAAAGATCTTCTATCACTGACCTACGGTTACAGAGCCAGCTGAGATAAAGCCAGAACTGTCCAATTACAAATTCTATGATCTTTATTTTGTACAAACTGTTTTTTCAGTATCAATTTGCTGTTGTTGTTAGTTAACCACTCAGTTGTGCCTGATTCTTTTGCGACCTCGTGAACGGTAGCCCACCAGGCTCCTCTGTCCATGGGATTTTTCTGGGCAAGATTACTGGAATAGGTTGCCATTTCCTCCTTCAGGGAATCTTTCCAACTCAAAGATGGGACCAGAATCTCTAATCTATTATCCCATTTTACAAATGAAAAAACTGAGACTCAAAGACTTTATATAATTGACCTAAGGACAGAGCCAGCTGAGATAAAGTCAGACCTGTCCAGTTTCAAATTCTATGATCTTTATTTTGTACACACTATTTTTCAGTATCAATTAAAACAGATTAAAATGCAGTATGACTCTGATTTTAACAATATGGTAATGGTGGTAACATTTTGAATGTTTCTGAAAGTTCTACTAATTTTATAACAAGAATTCTAAAAAACATGAAAATATATTGTCTATCCCAATTCAACATTCTGTCCCCAAATGGCAAGTGGCATCAAAGGATATCTCGTGGTAGCAAACAGCTGCTTTCCACGACACCAACTTCAAAAACTTGGGGCAAATCCCTAATACATCCTTATTTTTCCTTACAACCCTACTGTAAGCCTGTCTTCCATTGTATTATGTCTATCATCAAGTTCCTATCTATACTAACCCTAAAACAAAGCCTAGTTATGTCGATGTGAAAAAGACCCACTATCTCCAGTTGCTGGAATTTCAGGCACATTATCACCGGCTTCTCATGGGAAAAAGGCAAACACTGCCTTTAAGTTCAGAAAAAGAAAATTAAAAACAGTAAAGCAGCCATACCTGGATTAGTAATGAATGACAGCAACACAGCTTGGAACTATTAGTTTCATCTGGGCCGGAAGGAATCTCAGTGGAGGAATTTTTGGCTGCAGCTCTGCTATTTGCTGAGAATTTTGAAAATTAAACACTGATCCACTAAAAATGGAATGTGCCTATGCAGATCACAGTAACATGTAGGCAGCTGCAGCCAAAGCTTTATATGAGATCTAATAAAGGGCTCCATGTCAGAACAGTTTTCAATTTTTCCAATTGAATGCAATAAAAAAATAAATGACAGTGATGGGGCTCAAAATATTCACACCCTGGAGCTGCCAAGCTAAATAATTTAATATCTTTTTGAACAGAAAAGCCTTTTCCCCCGGGACATATTTTTCAAAATATTAAATGTTCTGTTAGTTTAGCTTTCCCTTTGCAAGCAGCTGCATTCTTTTGTTTGAAACTGGAGAATGATGGTCTCGCCTCTCCTCTAATTGGAGGAAAATTCCAAGCATATTAGATAGAAAGCATTCAAATCACATACTATTACAGCTTATAAATTGTGGTACTCTAATGCTATGCAAAATTTGAATAAGTCAAAATATCTTCAAAAGGTAGGGAGAAAAACATGTTTTGAAAATAAAAAGGAGGAAGCATTTTACACTGCAAAATTAAGTTAGTTACCTCAGCTTTGTTTCATTAAGCACGGAAAGCACTTAGCAACCAAGATTCACTGCAAAAAGCAGAAAGCCCTGACAAAATGAGGACTTCATCCTTGACAAGTATGGTGACATGGAGCTATCTACCAGTACATAAAAATTTTTCCATGTGCTAATCCTGTGAGGGTTAAGACTCGTTAAATATGTTGCTAAAATACGTTGCTTTCTAAACAGTTCAGCATGTTAGTTACTTCTACATATATTCTTAATGAAGATAATATATTTTCCCATTTAATTAGGTAATTTAAGAACACAGGGCTTTCAAATATCAATTGTTTACATCTATCATCTCTATCCAATATTATACAGCTCCCACAGTGTGGAAAGTTTAATTGTTGTATTTCTTTTTCTTATTTCCCTTTGCACAAAAGGGCTGCGTGAGGAGAGGGGCAGAGGAGGATGGCAGAAAAAGAAGATGGGAATCCAGTTGAAAGGTCTTAATGAGGCTCCTTTTCATTTGGAATCCTCAAGAGTTGGTAAACAAACCCTCTCTCTCAGGAAGGTTCTATGACAAAGAATTTACTGTTTCCTGTTTTCAAGTTCTTTGTTTTGCTTTGCATCTGCCCCCTAGCTAAGGGTAGAGGGATACAGGCAGAGACTTCTCCCTTCTCAACAAACCTACTTCCACTGAGAGCCGCAAGGGTTCTCTAAGGGGTCCCTAAGCTACAAAGCCAAGTTTGAAAATGATTTTGACTGAACTGTCTCAGTTCCCAGGGAAACAAATAGAATTGTTGGCGTTCTAGAGAAGCTACTCTCCTATTGCCTCAAATCTTGATTATCTCAAGAAGTTGGGATCATCTCACCTCCTTAACACTCAGGTTTTAAAGCACAGTCTTCTGGGTAGCCATTTACAATGAAAAAAAAAAAAAGGAACAAAACACTGGATCAGAATATTTAGGCTCCGCAGTAGGATCCCCCTGTAATCAACCAATACAAAAGGAGGGCAATAAAGCACTTCACTTTACACCGGAAAAGTGAAAGGGTTAGACTAATTTTGGTGATGTTAAAATTATTCCTTAGAACCCAGGATTCATAGCTACTTCCAAAACAGGAACTCTAGGACCTCAGCTTCTATGATTCAGCCTTGTTTAAAGGATCTACTAGTTAGGGAAACACAGTGATGAAAAATAATAAAGCTCTTCCAGCCTTACTCCCTGCTATAGGCTGTGGCCAACATCTCTTGAATGTGTACCTACATTTTTTCATTTCAGAGCAAATTTTATGTTTCAAGGTACACAAATTTTTTGGATGACCAGAGTGCCTTCTTTGTGGTACAGCCAAAAATCATGGGCTACCATCAACTTTATTAAGACACAGAAAACAGATTAATCAAGACTAAGGGAGGAGCTCTACTTTTTCTATCAAATAAGTAGGTGGCTTTATAAACCCAAACTGACTCCTTCTCAGGCCCTATTCATTTCTTCATTGCACTTTTCACTGTTTGTATATGAAGACATACATACATATATTTACATATGTGTAAATATATACATATACATGTGTGTGTACATATCATATACATATACATGTATTTGCTCTTCGCAAGGGCAAGAACCTTAGGTGCCATGTTTAGTACTGTACACCAATATCCTAGCTCCTACTAGGCACTTAGTTTATTTTTGTTATGTATGTATATGGCACTGTGTTAGCTAAGTTCCACACAATTATGACACTTAGGTATCAGCTAAGCCAGGATTGGTCACTAGTAATTTTTTAAGGAGACAGGGTGGGTGGGATAGGACATGGGGTTTGTGCTTGTTAATTTGGCTTGATTACTCCCCAGTAGAATCAAAGCCCTTGAAAATGGGTGTTTTATTTTCGAGGTTAGAATAATCATGAGAGAGATGAAAGAAGCACTGTTTCCAAAGGAATATTTTTCTTCTCTAGACTTTTACACACATTATAAGATATATGAAGAATGTGATACTTGGGTATCTCCTTTTCCTAGAGGAGCTCTAAAATTTTCAAGCTGTCATGATGATTCATGTGAATGCCGATTTTAGTTAAGGAAACAATTTTGGCTCTTTGACCAACTAGAAAAAAATACTAAAAGTCTACACTACTGTTTTGTCATAACTGACATGCCTTCCTTCAAAGGCTAAAAAGAAACCCCAAATGCTTTTCAATATGGAATATTTTTCCTAATGAATTTATAACTGATTCCAAATATACTTTTTCATTGTACAATTGGCTTCAAAATATTGAGTTTCCAGAATATTGAGCTTTGATTTCAGAAATAGAAAATAAGAATAAATTGAGAAATATCTACTTTGTTTTACATTGAGCTGGCCATTTGTTATGAATATTTGAAACAGGGAAAATAATTTTATGGAATACATGATGTTGTATTTCTAAAACCACTAACATTTTAAAAAATGAAGCTGATACATATAAATATGAAATCACAACACAGTAATGCAACAACTGATGAATCACCTGGGAATTAAGTTCCTTTATAATAATTACTATGGTACAAATCTTAGGTGCTCTCTGAGCACAGAAAACAGAGTAGTGAGCACTTTTCCATGTGTAGAAACTTGCCTCAATACCAGTGAGGCAAATGGTCAAAGGTCCAAGATACCATCTGGAAGAGAGGGTAGCCGCTATACTCCATGAAGCAATGGTTCTCAACCTCAGAGAACTTGTGAAACTCTCTAAAACCCTGGTAATGAACTATGGAAAAGTGGAAGTCAAGTCACTCAGTCATGTCCAACTCTGCGACGCCATGGACTGTAGCCTACCCGGCTTCTTCATCCATGGGATTTTCCAGGCAAGAGTATCAGAGTGGGTTGCCTTTTCCCTCTCCAGGGGATCTTCCTGACCCAGGGTTTAAACCCAGGTCTCCCATACTGCAGGCAGACGCTTTACCCTCTGAGCAACCAGGAGCTATGGAAACTGCCCCTTAAAAGTTGCTTCTTCATAAGATTTTATATACAATTTCAGAAGTTCTTTAGGCCCTCTGAAGGGCATTCAAAGATCTCAGGTTTAAGAGCCCCCAAGGCAGAGCTACTGGAAGATGTATGAAGGATAAAAAGTGTAGCCACCAGGTCTGTCACACAAAGGAATAGGAGCTGGGAAATTTCCAAAGATAAAATCTTGGGGTAAAGTGGGAGAGAAAAGAAAAGATATAAGCATCTGAATGCAGAGTTCCAAAGAATAGCAAGAAGAGATAAGAAAGCCTTCTTCAGCAATCAGTGCAAAGAGATAGAGGAAAACAACAGAATGGGAAAGACTAGAGATCTCTTCAAGAGAACTGGAGATACCAAGGGAACATTTCATGCAAAGATGGGCTCGATAAAGGATAGAAATGGTATGGACCTAACAGAAGCAGAAGATATTAAGAAGAGGTGGCAAGAATACACAGAAGAACTGTACAGAAAAGATCTTCACGACCCAGATAATCATGAGGATGTGATCACTAATCTAGAGCCAGACATCTTGGAATGTGAAGTCAAGTGGGCCTTAGAAAGCATCACTAAGAACAAAGCTAGTGGAGGTGATGGAATTCCAGTTGAGCTGTTTCAAATCCTGGAAGATGATGCTG
>SJYX01011594.1:12690-66760 GCA_006410675.1 Oreotragus oreotragus
CGATAAAGGATAGAAATGGTATGGACCTAACAGAAGCAGAAGATATTAAGAAGAGGTGGCAAGAATACACAGAAGAACTGTACAGAAAAGATTTTCACGACCCAGATAATCATGAGGATGTGATCACTAATCTAGAGCCAGACATCTTGGAATGTGAAGTCAAGTGGGCCTTAGAAAGCAGAGGGCATCAGCCACCCAGAAAAGCAGCCCATTGTCTTCAAAAGGAGGTAGGACAAAATATTAAAGATAAAAAGAGAAACAAAATAGTTAGGGACAGAGATCCACCCCGGGAAGGGATTCTAAAAAGAGAAGTTTCCAAACACCAGGAAACCGTCTCATCGGTGGATCTGTGGGGAGTTTTGGAATCTCAGAGGGCAACAAAACCAGGAGGAAGAATAAATAAAACCCACATGTTACATCCCTAATGGCAACTCCCAGAGGAGAAGTACCCCAGATGCTTTCCTCCACCACCAGCAAGCAGGGGCTGAATGTGGAGGAGCAGGCTGCATTGCTTAGGGTAAGGACTGGGCCTGAATGACTTGAGGGCAATCTGAGGGAGCTAACATGAGATAGAAACCTAAACGGTGGGATAGCCAGAGAGAGAGAGGGTAAAAAGAGAGAGAGAGAGAACTATCCCGCGAAAAGCCTGAACATAAGGCACTGCCGGCCTGCTCACAGAACAAAGGACTGAGCGAATACCAGAGGAGAGCTAGCTGGCTGCGGACCAGGCCATCCCCAGCTGGAGGCAGGTAGGGGGGAGCCAGAGCCAGAAAGGAGCAATCTCAGCCCCAGAGAGGGCATCCCCTACCAAACTGCGAACAGGCTGCCAGTTTCTAACCAAGACTTCCTGAGATTCTCGGAGGGTAACATCCACCGGGAGGGTTGCAGCCAGAGATCAGCTCCCCAGAAAAGCCACACCGCACACTGGAGACAGGCGTGCCCCAGAAACCAAGTGGCTGGGACCAGGGAGGTGATAAGTCGCACAGCACCTTAGGAGAGTGCGCTCACCGAGCACCCGGTCACCTGAGCTGCTCGGATCATGGAAGGGCATGAAATTCAGGCCCAGCCAAGTCTGTGCTTTTGTGGANACACCGCACACTGGAGACAGGCGTGCCCCAGAAACCAAGTGGCTGGGACCAGGGAGGTGATAAGTCGCACAGCACCTTAGGAGAGTGCGCTCACCGAGCACCCGGTCACCTGAGCTGCTCGGATCATGGAAGGGCATGAAATTCAGGCCCAGCCAAGTCTGTGCTTTTGTGGAGTACCCAAGAACCTGAACCTGAGCAGCTTAGACCTGGGAAGTGCATGCAACCCAGGGCCCGCTCCCTGCACAGCAACCTGAAGCCTGAGCAGTGTAGACTGGGAAAGCACACACGCGATGAGCAGGCACAAACCTAGTGAGGCTGAGACACTGTGAGCACGCTCCACACACCCCAGTGATATTTGTTTGCACTGTTCCTCCCTCCCCACAGCACCACTGAACAAGTGAGCCTAAACAAAAGACCACCTTCGCCCCCTTGTGTCAGGTCAGAAATTAGACACTGAAGAGACCTGCAAACAGAAGAAGCCAAATAAACACAGGGAACCACTGGAAGTGACAAGTGCAACGGATTAAAATCCCTGTAGTTAACACCGACTACATCAGAAGGGGCCTATAGATCTTGAGAAATATAAGTTGGAACAAGGAACTATCTGAAACTGAACTGACCCCACACTGCCTGCAACAGCTCCAGAGAAACTCCTAGATATATTTTTACTATTATCATTTTTTTAATTAAACTTTTTAAAATTATTCTATTACTCCATTCATTTTCATTTTTATAAACTACTATTACATTGCAAAAAAAGACCCTATTTTCAAAGCAAACTTCATATNCTGACCCCACACTGCCTGCAACAGCTCCAGAGAAACTCCTAGATATATTTTTACTATTTTCATTTTTTTAATTAAACTTTTTAAAATTATTCTATTACTCCATTCATTTTCATTTTTATAAACTACTATTACATTGCAAAAAAAGACCCTATTTTCAAAGCAAACTTCATATATATTTCTTATATATTTTGTGATTTAAAAAAAATGATATTGTATTTTTGAGGGTCTAACCTTGACACTAGATTTTTTAATCTTTGCTTTATGGTATTTGTTATCAAGTTTGTACATTTAAGAATCCAATCTTCAGTATCCATTTTTACTTAGAAGTGTGATTACTGGCTTGATTACACTCTTCGCCTTTTGACTCTCCTTTTTCTCCCCCAGTCACCTCTATCTCCTCTCTCCCCCTTCTCTTCTCTTACCCAACTGTATAAATCTCTGTGTGTGTTCCAGGCTGTTGAGAACACTTAGGGAACAGAATACAGCCTAGATCTATCTCTCTCCTTTTGATTCCCCCCTTTCTCCTCCTGCTCACCTTTATCTCCTTCCTCCCTCTCCTCTTTTCTATATCACTCCATGAACCTCTCTGAGGGTTCCAGACTGTGGAGAGCACATAGGGAGTTGATTACTGGCTAGCTTGCTCTCTTCTCTTTTGATTCCCCCTCTTCTCCTAACCCTGGGATTTCTTTGGAAGGAATGATGCTAAAGCTGAAACTCCAGTACTTTGGCCACCTCATGCGAAGAGTTGACTCATTGGAAAAGACTCTGATGCTGGGAGGGATTGGGGGCGGGAGGAGAAGGGGACGACTGAGGATGAGATGGCTGGATGGCATCATGGACTCGATGGACGTTGAGTCTGAGTGAACTCCGGGAGATGGTGATGCACAGGGAGGCCTGGCGTGCTGTGATTCATGGGGTTGCAAAGAGTCGGACATGACTGAGCGACTGAACTGAACTGAACTGAAAGTGGGAGAAAGCAGAGTTAAAAGAAAGAGAGAAAAAGTGAACAACAAAGGAGGGAGTGGAGTAAAAAGAGAAGTGGGAAGATTAGAAAACTAAGAGAAAGGGGAAAAAGAAAATAAGAGTAAGCAGAGAGAAGAAAGTTGGAGCGAAAATGCATGAGGGGAGAATGTGTGTTTACATTGAACTATACTGCCCAAGTGCTGCTCGAGTGCTAATAACACACTGAGCATTTTTCACGTATTCACTCACGTAAATCTCACAACCACTTTAAGGGATCTATTTTATAAATTTCACAGCTCAAGAAACTGAAGCACAGAAAGGTTAACTATACTGTTCAACAGACTAAAGGCAGAGCTAGGATTGAAACAACCTGTTGTCTCCTCCCAAAGCCAGCCTCTACGTTTTTTAGCAATACTCACAATACAACCTGTTTTTCTGCCACTTGAAAGGCATTCCTAAGACCTCTCATATTTGTATTCCTCTTGAAGAAATTTTCTAATAATGAAGGTGAGTCTTTTTTACATTATCTTTCTTAATAGACTGTGTGTGTGCTCTGTGCTTACGCTCAGTTGTATCCCACTTTCTGCGACCCCATGGACTACAACCCACCGGGCTCCTCTGTCCATGGGGATTCTCCAGGCAAGAATACTGGAGTGGTTGCCATGCCCTCCCCCAGGGGATCGTCCCAACCCAGGGATCAAACCCAGGTATGATGCACTCCAGGCAGACTCTTTACTGTCTGAGCCACCAGGGAAGCCCAAGAATACTGGAGTGGGTAGCCTATCCCTTCTCCAGGGGAATCTTCCCTACCCAGAAATCAAACCAGGGTCTCCCATATACCAAAACCTAAATTACACTCTCATCAAAGTCTGAAATTGTCATGATTTTCTTTTTTATTCCAGCTTTATTAAGAAACAATTGCCATGTAACATCGTGTGTCATGATTTTCATTTCAATTGAAATGGAACTTTTATTTAGGTTTTTAATCTTAGAAAATTACATAATTCCACTTGTCAAAACACTTCCAATGCATTAAAAGGTTATCAAAAATGTACAGAAATATGGCCTGTTAATGGTCCACTAATATCTACCTGAATACTCACTTCAGTGGTTTGAGCCCCCAACTTCTTGGCGTGGTCCATGTTTGTCAGATTGGCTGCCAGCTGTTTCACTTTAGTTATTTTTCACAATACTGTTTTGTTAAAGCTGCCTTCCCAAATCATGGATTTTTTTTAAGCTACATTGATCCTGAAGTTTTATGTTATACAGATTTGGTCTATTGCATCTTGGTATGGTTTTGATTTAGAGGGCCTTTTTTGTATGAATACTAGGTTTACAAGTAACTTCATTCTTCTCAGAGTTTCAGTAATTGGTATTTTTCACATGGTTACCAAGCAAAAAATAGAACGTAGGCATCAAAGCTGGGGAACCCTTTCCTAAAAATGTGTTTCTCTTTTATAAGTGAACGGTGAAAATCATCTTGTCACAGGTGTGGAACATATATAGAACAGATGCTTGGATTTTAAAATTCATTAACTTGATCTTATAAAAACCGAAATCAATTACATGATTTTAGTCACAGAACTAGAGGAAGCATTCATAGAAAATAATATTAGAATGAGTACTGAAATCACCATCATTTTGTTAATATGTAGTATAGTATATTGAAGTGAAGTCGCTCAGTCGTGTCTGACTCTTTGTGACCCCATCCATGGACTGTAGCCTATCAGGCTCAATATTCAGGATTAAACATGCAGTAAATAGAGTTAAGATCTTTAAAAGCAGAAAATATACAAAAGAAACATTCCAAAAATGTGACTTTTTGTCTTCTTTGTGACATATTATATAAGGTTGAGGGGGTAGGGGCTGCTGCTGCTAAGTCGCTTCAGTCGTGTCTGACTCTGTGCGACCCCACAGACAGCAGCCTACTCTGTGTGACCCCATAGACAGCAGCCTACCAGGCTCCTCCGTTCCTGGGATTCTGCAGGCAAGAACAGGAGTGGGTTGCCATTTCCTTCTCCAATGTATGAAAGTGAAAAGTGAAAGTGAAGTCACTCAGTAAGTGTCCAACTCTTTGCGACCCCATGGACTCCAGCCTACCAGGCTCCTCCGTCCATGGGATTTTCCAGGCAAGAGTACTGGAGTGGGGTGCCATTGCCTTCTCCGAGAGGGTCAAATAAGCACTTTGAGAAACAGCTCACAGGAAGACAGCATAACAACACTGTTTAAATATTCTCATTATCCCATCCTTACATTTAGGAAAATGTGTGACTGAATGTGTGCAGTTCTGATATAAATATTTCTACATTACTGGAAGTCAACTAAAAACATCCGTGTGTGTGTGTCTGTGTGTGTGTGTGTTTGTATTTATTTTTTTATGTGTCTGTTTCCCCAACTAGATTGTGAGCTCCTCAAGACTGATGGATGTTATATCTTGTTTTATGCTCAGGGCCTGGCACACTAAGGTACTCAATAAACATCTGTTAAATGAATTAAGACATAGTCTCTGCCCTCAAAGAGCTTGTAATCTACAACACCTATCATTTAATCTCGGATGCACTTTTTTAAAATATAAGTTACCTGTATAAAAAGAATATGAGTTCTTGACATTCCTATAAGCATAGTATAAAAAATTAGGAGCTCTAAACTTTTATGGAAAAAAAAAAAAGAGATGTCTGTATCTCTTACTATACTTCTTCCTTTTGCAATTTACTCCCCTATCTTTTAAAAAATGAATTCCTTTTCCAATCTAGAATGGTGGTCCTGATGAAATCATTTGCAGGACACCAGTGAAGACACAGACATAGAGAAGAGACTTGTGGACATGGGGGAGAGGGGTAGGAAGGAGAAGAGGTGGGTATGGAGAGAGCAACATGGAAAAAGACATTACCATCTGCAAAACAGACAGACAATGGGAATTTGCTGTATGCCTCAGGGAACTCAAACCAGGGCCTGGTAACAACCTAGAGGAGTGAGAGGGGGCGGGAGGAGGGAGGGAGGTTCAAGAGGAAGGGGACACATGTATACCTATGGCTGATTCATGTTGATGTTTGGCAGAAACCAACACAATACTGTAAAGCAATTACTCTTCAATTAAAAATAAATAAATTAAAAATCAGTCGGCTCAGTAGTGTCTGACTCTTTGCGACCCCATGAATCGCAGCACGTCAGGCGTCCCTGTCCATCACCAACTCCCGGAGTTCACTCAGACTCACGTCCATCGAGTAGGAGATGCCATCCAGCCTCTCATCCTCTGTTGTTCCCTTCTCCTCCTGCCACCAATCCCTCCCAGCATCAGAGTCTTTTCCAATGAGTCAACTCTTCGCATGAGGTGGCCAAAGTACTGGTTTCAGCTTTAGCACCATTCCTTCCAAAGAAATCCCAGGGTTGGTCTCCTTCAGAATGGACTGGTTGGGTCTCCTTGCAGTCCAAGGGACTCTCAAGAGTCTTCTCCAACACCATAGTTCAAAAGCATCGATTCTTCGGCGCTCAGCCTTCTTCACAGTCCAACTCTCACATCCATACATGACCACACGAAAAACCATAGCCTTGACTAGATGGACCTTTGTTGGCAAAGTAATGTCTCTGGTTTTCAATATGCTATCTAGGTTGGTCATAACTTTCCTTCCAAGGAGTAAGCGTCTTTTAATCTCACGGCTGCAATCACCATCTGCAATGATTTTGGAGCCCAGAAAAATAGTCTGACACTGTTTCCCCATCTATTTCCCATGACGTAATGGGACCAGATGCCATGATCTTCGTTTTCTGAATGTTGAGCTTTAAGCCAACTTTTTCACTTTCCTCTTTCACTTTCATCAAGAGGCTTTTTAGCTCCTCCTCACTTTCTGCCATAAGGGTGGTGTCACCTACATATCTGAGGTTATTGATATTTCTCCCAGCAATCTTGATTCCAGCTTGTGCTTCTTCCATAACCCCCCCAAAATTGATTCATTTTCTATTGAGATGATAATATAACAGCTAATATGTGTTGACTATTGTCTACTATATCACTGTTATCTATTCATTTTATGTGTAATTCTCATCTAGTGCTCACAGTCACCCTACAAGGTACTATTACACTATCCCACTAGCAGGCATGCAATGGATGAAACAAACATGTAAACAGAACATAAAAGTATAGAAACAGAACAACGTAAAATAGGATCCAATGGAGAGAGCATTTCACCTCATTGGGGAAAAGACAGATTAGTTAATATTAATGTTAGAATAACTATACATTTAGAAAAACAAAATACAATTAGATCCTAAAATATCCCTCTAAAATCTTAGGTCTATTAAAGATTAAAACGTTAAAAAGAAAAGTAAAAAGTGAGATGGAAGAAAAATATATTTTAAAAGACAGATTTACTATTTTTAAGTTTAAAATTCTGTAAGGTCCCTTTCTTCAGCTCTCTTAATCCAGTGGAGTAATTGAGCCAAATTTCATGAGGAAGACCTCCCCCCCACAACCTTCTCTTTCATCTTTTTCCCCATTCCCTTGGGCTGGACACAGCTGCTGGAGAAAGAAGAGTTGGCATGTCCTGCAGGAAAAATTTGGCCATCTGTACCCAGAAGATTTGCGATGTACAAGGGAACTGAGCAAATAAGCAAATATACTGCAGTCAATGAAAGATAGGATTCCTTAGAAGGAAAGAGGAAAACCAAGGGAAAAAGCCCATGACATTGGAGTACAATTAAAGGTATAGGTATGAACTCATAATTATTTATATAAATAGGCAGATATAAAAGTAAGTATACATATGTACATTCTATATATGTCTGTGTGTATATACACCTGCATGTATACACACACATTTATATATAATTTCCAAGTTCTGTATGCTGATAGGACCTAAAAACAATGAGGCCTTAGTAGCAATGAGTATAGCTAATATCTCGATCTTTGTTTCTAAGTACCATTCTCCACTAAAAAGAACCAGAGAGGCTTGGAGAAATGACTGAGTACAGGGCTTAGGCAGGGAAAGTGCAAAATGAGCTGAGAATACGTCATTATGAAAGAATATAAGAAAGTGTTCAAACAATCACAAAGTGAAAGTAAAAGTGAAGTCATGTCTGACTCTTTGTGACCCCATGGACTGCAGCTCACCAGGCTCCTCAGTCCATGGACTTTTCCAGGCAAGAGTACTGGAGTGGGTTGCCATTTCCTTCTCCAAGGGATCTTCCCAACCCAGGGATCGAACCCAGGTCTCCCACACTGCAGGCAGACGCTTTACCGTCTGAGCCACCAGGGACATGTCAAAAGGACACCAGTCAGCTTGAAGTAACCCATTTTCACAGGCCATTTCTAGGATAATTTGGAGAATCAAAATAAAAATAACACAGTCTTACTTATGTGAAAAGTATATGTCTGCATATCTAGACAAAAACTAAAAGAATAATTTTATTAGCGGTTATGCTGTGATGGATGGAGAGAAACACAGTGGAAACAATTTTTAACATCATTCTTTTATACTGCAATATAGTAGCTTCACTGCTGCTAAGTCGCTTCAGTCGTGTCCGACTCTGTGTGACCCCAGAGACAGCAGTTCACCAGGCTCCCCCATCCCTGGGATTCTCCAAGCAAGAACACTGGAGTGGGTTGCCATTTCCTTCTCCAATGCATAAAAGTGAAAAGTGAAAGTGAAGTCGCTCAGCTGTGTCCGACTCTTCGTGACCCCAGGGACTGCAGCCTACCAGGCTCTTCCATCCATGGGATTTTCCAGGCAAGAGTACTGGAGTAGGTTGCCATTGCCTTCTCCAAGTAGCTTCAGTATAAAACTCACAAATTGTAAAGCCATAAAGATTAACATAATGGATACTATGTAACAACAAAGAAAACTGGTTATACTGAGTTAAAGAAGGAAATGTTCTAAGAATCTGGCTATGCCCCAACTTGTGTGCATGTGAACATGGACTAAAGATCCAGCTATCACATAATTCAATAAGGTGAAAGCAGGACCCTTCTCCATTCATCATAAATCTTTTCCTTATGCTATGTTCCAGTCCTGGTTATAGGCCATAAGCTTAGCCTCATCTTTCCTCCCTATCCAATGTTATCTCTAAAATGCCACGTACATGACTGGTATTCTGGTTCAGGTCATTATTAACTCACACCATTCACCTTTTCACCCTTTCACTGCAACCTTTACACTGTCACTAAAGTTGTCTCTGTATACAACCATTTTCAACAGGTTCCTGCTGACTACACACACACAAATTCATATTCAAGCTATACAAAAATCAACTCAAAGTGGACTACAGACCTAAAACTAAAAGCAAAAAACTTTAATAACACTTCCAAAAGAAAATCTGGGAGGCAATCTTCAAAACCCTACGCTGAACAAAGATCTCTTAAACAAGGTAAGAGACAGTACAAAGAGTACAAACCATGTAAGAATAATAGGTAAATTAAAATTCATCAAAATAAAAATGTACACCTCAAAAATCACCATCAAGAAAATGAAAAGGCAGGACATAGACTGAAGAAAATATTCACAATACAAATATTCAACAAACTACTTGTATCCAGAATATATAAAGAACTCTTAAAAGTTCAATGACAAGAAGAAAACCCAAGTCAAAAACAGGCAAAAGACTTGAAAAGACCTTTCACAGAAGAAGCTACATGGATGAAAAATAAACACATGAAAAATACAGATTCAGACACAGACACACCACTACACAACCACCAAAATGGCTAAAATTAAAGACTAACACTATCATCAGTTGATAAGGATGTGAAGCCTCTAGAACTTTCATATATAATTAGTGGGAATGTAAAACAGTACAACTCTGAAAACGATCTGGTAGTTTCTCTTCAAGCTAAACATAAGCTCACCATGTGACCCAGCAATTCTACTTCTGAGTATTAACCCAAGAGACGTGAAAACAAGTTTCTACACAAAGAGTTATACATAAATGTTCACAGAAGCTTTGTCCATAATGGCCAAAAGACTAGAAATAACCCCAATGTCCATCAACACACAAATGAATAAATGCATTGTGATATATCCGTAAAACGGAAATACTCAGCAATAAACAGGAACGAACTACTCACACATACAACATGGATGACTCTCAAGAATATTACGCTGAGCAAAACAAGCCAGACACAAAAGCGGGCATGTTGCATAGTGCCATTTGTTTTAAACTTGTGACAAAAGCAGATCAGTGGTTGCCTGGGGCCAGCAGCAGGAGGGGAAACTGAAGGGTCTAAGTGTGCAACAGAACTTTTTAGGGAATGAAATATTCTATATCTTGATTGCAGTGGTAGTTACATGGCTGTCAAACACCTAAAGCTATACACTTAACATTTTATACACAAATTACATCTCAATAAAGTTAATTTTAAAAGAAAATAAAATTGAGAGACTCAAAAAAATGTTCATTCCACACTGGTTACTGAGGTCCTGTAGTGTTTCTGATACTCCCCTGGCCCCCACACTGTTCAGGGTAAAGGCATTTGGCCACCTGCAAAATTTTATTTGGTAGTGCAAAGTTTAGATGCATATTATTAGTCCTCTCTTATAAGAATCATCCTGTTTCAACACTGTTCCAAATTATTTTTAAACTTTTCAAATAAGATTTGTACATTAAAAATGTACAAACTATATTGTTCATAAAAAAAAAATGCAAGAATGAAAACAACTTAAAGGTCCATTAAAGGGGACTAAGTAAAAACATTCCATCCATCTGTACAATAGAAACCAAGCAGCTCTGCACACACCCATATCTAGAGCCTGTAATTCTCACTGCAGTCAGAATTACCTTAGAAAAACTTAAAGCAGATATCATAGTCTTGACAAAAACAAGTGAGCAAACAAACAAACTTGTTAATGCCTTCTCATCACACTTAAAAATGAAATCCTGTACCCTGGCCCTATTCCACCTAGCTCTTGCCCTTCTAATCCCTTTCACCTCCCATGCTCCATCTACACTAGCCTTCCTAAAGTCCCTGGAGCCTCTTTCCTCTGATCTTCATCCAGCCAGTCCTTTTGTATCATTCTGGTCTCTATCTTGGAGGTGGAAGGAAGGTTCAGGAGGGAGGGGATATATGTATACCTATGACTGATTCATGTTGATGTATGGTGGAAACCAAAGCAATTATCTTTCAATTTAAAATAAATAAAAATTTTTGCTTGTTTTTTTACATTTACTATTTACACAACTTTTTACTGAGATAAAATTGACGGAACATAAATTTTGCCAATCTGACCATTTTAAATTGTACAATTCAGTTGTTTTTAGTACATTTTGCAACCATCACCACTAATAGCAGAACATTTTCAACATTTAGAAAACAAACCCCAGATCCATTAAGGAATTTTTAATGGGCATGCCTCATGGTGGGGTGCATATCTCTTCCTGCTAAAATTGGAAGATCTCAGGCTCTGAAATCCATCAGGCTCTTCCAAGTGGCCCTCTCTTATAACTCATGATACAAGTACTACTTCACTCACCACTTGTTTTTCATAAATACAAGAAAGATTAACAATAATATGAACTTCAGAAGTATTCTGAATATTAGAACAGTTAATATACATTAAATTAAATAGAATAATTTTTTTTAAGTCACCTTTTCAGAGACCTTTCCTAAGCACCTAATCTAGTCATTTTTTTCACCACATAACCCTACCTTAGTATTCTCTCTCTCTCCCCTTCTATCTTCCTTACTTGAACCTGAGCACCATAGAAGCAGAGACCTCGTCTGTTTTGTTCACTGCTCTATTTCCAGGAGGGAGACTAGGCACTCAATTAACACCTCTCAAATAAATGATCTCCAAGATATGTCGTTAAATGGGGGAAAAGGAAAAAAAGGATATTACACTGTTCTTAGTCTACTATAATTTGAATAATAAACTGTAAAATAAAATATATCCACACATTACATATATGCTTGTACTCACATAAAATCTCTGGAAAGATATTTAAGAAACTGGTATTACTGTTGCCCTTAAGGAGAGGAACAGGTGGGTTTGAAGGGCAAGGTTAGAGAGATTGATACTCAACCTTTATTCTTTTTTAATTTTGGACCATGTGCATATGGTATCTACTTTTTAAAGTAATCTAAAATATATATAAGCCATTACTCATAAAACAGCGATATTTACCAAAATTAGAAAATGGGAGATGATCTCCTCTTACAGCTTTACAGGTTTCCAGCTTTACTGCACCTTTGAATAGAAAGAGTGTCTGAAATTGACACCAGTTCTTAAACTCTCTCATATTTGTTACTTACACTTATTTATCATCATAAAAATGACACTTTTATTTTATTAGTCAGTATGTCAGTGTTTACATCATTGAAAACGCTTTCCAACAAACTGACCTATCTTCTATTTTTTTTTCTCCCTGATGAACACACATAGCTCTTACTCTGCATACAAATCATACTGGCTAACACAGGAAAGGTCAGAAGGTAACATTCACTCAAAAGAACAGGCTCAAGAAACAACAGAAAATTACTGAAATATCATAAGGGTGATTTTAAAAATTACTCAAGCCTATTTGGATCTAATGACATTTTATGGTAACAGCAAGGTTCTACCATGTGAACTGAGAACAAAATAAATAATAAACCAACACACACACAGAAAAACATTAATAAGCTAAAAACTAAAATTAATTTTTAACTGAGTTGAATTTTTCCAAAATTAAAGATAGAAAATCAATATTTTTTTCAAAGTATCCTTAAATTCAACCTGACAAACTTACAGTTTACTTGAGTAAAAGTATCAAATAAAGGATACTGATTAGCCACTGAAAATTTAGCTTCATTATAAATTATTCTAAATATTGAAGCTCACCAAGTGATTCACACACTCCAAATACTACATCCTCAAATGTATTTCCAACCAAAAAGCTGTATATCAGAGACAAGGAAAAAAAGTGAAGAGTAAGGCTTCAAAATTATCTCCTGACAGAACTGGCATTAAACTATCTGAGATCTGGATAAAGCCAAAATTCACAAATACACATATGAAAACAAATCAGTTCAGTCATCATAAAAATAATTCAAAACAACCTAAACATGTTCAAATAACCAGAAACTCATAAAGGACTGTGTTAGGAAATGTTTATTGTGGTAATGTGAATAACACTGCAAATCTACATATGCTTCAGAAACATTTGTTGAAAACAGATCTAACAGTTATGTGAATTTTAAACCTTTTATCTCACGTGGAAAAATTACACTAATGAAGATAACTCTGAATAAAAAAGTACCCTGAGTTGTTGGTTTTTTTTTTTTAAAGAGCTCTTGCAAGTAATAATGTCTATGGTTAAATGTCAAAACACACATGTAACTATTAGTCTGTATTTACTATCAATCCAATTACTCTCTTCAGTTTCTCGTTTGCATTAGGATGGCAAATGAAGTACAAAATTTCAATTTCAAATGTGCATATAACAGTAACTGTGCCCTTTTTTGGGGGGGGGGCATTTACCACAAGTAAATTATTTGAGTATTCTTTAAAAGAAGAACTATTTTTGTCAAGAATAAGCAGTGAGCTGCCTTCAGTGAAAATTTTACCTTTTTAATCACTATTACAGAAAGTCATTATTTTACCTTGCTAGATAAATGATAATCAGCAGTTTTTTACAGCCAGGTCAATTAGGTATAAATCCTAAACACTGAGCCTGAAGTCTTAACCATTTATCAAACAATTCTCATTTTTCTTTTTATTCAAAACATCTCTTTCAAACAAATAAAGTGACTGCTGAACACAATGGGGAGTTATTCTAAACTCTGCTTCATAGTATCTTAAACTACTTACTCAGAAACACAATTATTGATACAAATCCCACTGTAATTGTTTCATTCTGTCTCCTTGCCACATGGCACAATGCCACATAATCTACTTTTTGCAGTCTGACATACTCAATGTCTTAGAAACAGCTTTGAAAACTGGCTCATGGCCTATTTGCAACTGATACTAGAGCTTAAATACCTTTCCAGCAAAGTTATACTAACTTCAAAATACTCTGGGATCAACCATTAAAATGTTTTTGTTTCGGTCACAACTCTAATGAACACCAAATGTTAGAATTTGTTTTAACGATCTAATACATCAAGGATTTTCTTAAAAGGAAAGGCTGGATCAGCTATCCATTATATAATGAAAGGCAGATTAGTTAGTACTGATACAGATAATACTTGAAAGATTTAATACTTAAGTGTAGAATCAACCATTAAAAAGTTAAATTCATAAAGTCTGCTCAATTAGCCATAATATTCTTTCCCTATAAAAATACCAAATTTCCGTGCTGTCTTTAGCAGCACATATATTTTTAAAAAAATACCAAACTCCTGGCTTCTGAGTGACATTTGAAAGCCTTCTTCCCTCCATTCCTAAAAGAGCCAATTAACCTTTGCCTTGATTTCCCCATTTCTACAAAATGGGTGATACTACACCACGCTTTGCTTACCACAAAGGAATATACAATATCAAAGGAAGTATAAAGGAGTTGGAGGAAATCTGAACACATCAGGTCTATTAAAGCCTGGTAAGAATACGGGTTTGACAAGATTTTAGCAAACAAATGCATAAATGCTATTTTTAAAACACAAAAATAAAGAGTAGAAGAATGTTGCTTTCAAACTGTGATGCTAGAGAAGACTCTTGAGACTCCTTTGGACAGCAAGGAGATCAATCAAATCAATCCTAAAGGAAACCAACCCTGAATATTCATTGGGAGGACTGAAGCTGAAGCTCCAATTCTTTGACCACCTGATGCAAAGAAACGACTCATCAGGAAAGACCCTGATGCTGGGAAAAATTGAAGGCAAAAGCAGAGGGGACAACAGAGGATGAGATGGTTAGATGGCATCACTGACTCAACGTACACGAGTCTGAGCAAGCTCTGGAAGATGGTGAAGACCAGGGAAGCATGGGCGTGCTACAGTCCATGGGGGTCACAGAGTCAGCCAAGACTGAGTGAACAGCAAGGAAAGCAATTTCTGTCAGATCCTATATGTGTGAGAGTACTAGTTATCTGGGTGAAAAGGGAAGGTATGAGGTTTAAAAAAAAGAACTGTAGGTATTATTCTTCTCTAAAACAGCTATACCTGAGAAGACAAATAGTGCTCTCTTCATATTTAAGCCTTCTGCTATAGTTATATAGAATATAATAGATGATTCCTTCTTTTTTAAAGAGATGACAGGTTTTGTTTAATAAATATCACAGTGAATTCAGACTTTTAAAAAATGTAACTATTTAGGGACTTCAAACAACCAAGGTACTAAGAAATATCCCAAAAGGCTTTAAAGAATGGTTGCATATAACCATTAATATGAATTGAGTGTCTTGATTTGTGAAGTAATCGAACTCAAACTCAACTAGAGTCTGAACCTTCAGAACTCTTTCTTAGATCACAGAACTGGACAAACTGGGCAAGGAGTTTTCATGACCTACAGAGACCAGTACAAGGCATATGTAAGCACTATACAAATTTTTGTTAAATAAACCTTTAAATACATATTTGCAAATAAAGGTTGTTGTTATAGGAATCCTATTGCAAAAGAAAATTATTTTAAAGAAAGTGTGGTAAATAAGCTTTCATTTTTATTTATTTACTTATTGAAAGGTAGAGTGGCTTTATTAAAACGAGACAAAGTAGACTTGAGAATAAGGAATATTGCCAGGAGCAGAGAGGAACACTACATAATGACAAAGGGGCTGATTCATCAAAAAGACACAGCAATTCTAAATATGCATGCCCACTCAAAAAAGAGATTCAAACCATATGAAGCAAAACTGGAGAGAATGAAAAAGAAACAGACCAATTCACATCTCCAATTGCGACTTCAATACTTCTCTTACAGTAATTGGTGGCATAAGCAGACACAGAATCCATAAGGGCGTACAGATCTAGCGAGATCAACCATGGTAAGGCAAGTGAAACATTATATGCATAAAAGAAAGATTTATAGATGAAACTGGCATTTATTCCAATTCACAAGTGAGCACACGGTCATTGATTTAGTCATTCATTCATTCAAACATTTACTAATAGCTTCTTATTTTCCTAGCACTGGGCTAGGTATTAAGAGAGAAATATGATAAAATAAGACAGATAATTAGGATAAAATCTGTGACCCAAGACTAATCAGGTACTCTGCTCACTTTCATTACTAAGAATTTAAAGAAAATGTGACACTTACATAGTATTTCACTAAATGATGTAATATGTATAGCAATGTGGTTTTGTTGCTGTCATCATTTTTTAAAGAACCCTTCTAAACATATTGCAAATAAAAGTTGAAGGCTGCTGAAACGGACAGACAAGTGTATCCAAACACATTTTCTCCTTACTCTCTCTCAGAACGCAGCAGCTAATTAAAGAACGTTGGATATGAAAGCCTGGCTGTGGTGGTTAAACTTGAAAGAAACTAATATGGCTTTCTGTTATCAAATAATTTGATCACTCTGAGAAAAATGAACAGGAGTAATTTGAAGCATGCAATTTGCCTCTTTTCTCTGAAGCAGATTTATGGTTGCTCTTATATCCTCACATTTTTGTTGTGGGTAGGCTATACTTTTCAACCCGCATCTTAGCATTATGACACAGAAATCTTTCTAACTTGGCCTTATATCTACTTAGCCTCATAACCTCTAGATTATATTATTTGACTTGGAGACACCATGCACACAAAACAATGGATACAAATAAAGAGTCAAATAAGTAGTCTTTAAAAGAAAACTCTCAAACAGAAATTTTTAAAGCTTTAAGTCTATATATCCTTTTAAGAACAGACAATACTTAACAAACTAATCCTCTCCCTCTGCACTGTCATAGCAGTTTGAACCAGCAACATATTCCCAAATATTTAGGAAATGAGACAGTACAATCTTGGGAAAAGTCTCTCAAATGGCTAGACTTCTCTACTCCTTGCTAGACTACTCCACGGGAAAAGAAATTAGTTTGTGTCTCTCTTTAAATTGATTTTTAAAATTTTTAATTGTACATATAAAATTTAACATCTGAACCACTTCTAAGTGTATGGTTCAAGAGTGTTAAATACAAGCACACTCTGTACAACCAACGTCCAGAACTTTTCATCCTGTAAAACTGAAACTCTACACTCATTAGACAATAAACGAAACCACCATTTTACTTTCTGTCTCCATGAATCTGACTACTCTACCTACCTATATGAGTAGAATTATACAGTATTTGCCTTTTGTGATTAGCTTATTTCATTTAGCATGTCTTTAAGGTTGTACAGCATGTGTCAGAATTTCCTTCCTTCTTAAGGCTGTATAATATTCCACTGTATGTATATACTACATTTGTTTAACCATTCATCCACTGACGGACACTTGCGTTGCTTCCTTTGTCTATCACGAATAATGCTGCTATGAATGTAAATTAGATGATTCATTTAAAGTACATATTACTAAATTATTCAATGATGAATATGAAAGGTAAGAAAAATACTGAAACAAATTATCACTTGGTTTTCTAATAAAGGGTGCTCATTTCCATTCAATAGACTGGTAATGCCTGCCGATGCAAGAGACACAGGTTCAATCACTGATCTGGGAAGATGCCACACGCCACACAGCAACCGAGCCCGTGTGCCACAACTACTGAGGCGTGTGGGCTCCAGAGCTCCTGTTCCACGGCAAGAGAAGCCCCTGCACCGCAGGGGGGGGGGCATTTACCACAAGTAAATTATTTGAGTATTCTTTAAAAGAAGAACTATTTTTGTCAAGAATAAGCAGTGAGCTGCCTTCAGTGAAAATTTTACCTTTTTAATCACTAGATTACAGAAAGTCATTATTTTACCTTGCTAGATAAATGATAATCAGCAGTTTTTTACAGCCAGGTCAATTAGGTATAAATCCTAAACACTGAGCCTGAAGTCTTAACCATTTATCAAACAATTCTCATTTTTCTTTTTATTCAAAACATCTCTTTCAAACAAATAAAGTGACTGCTGAACACAATGGGGAGTTATTCTAAACTCTGCTTCATAGTATCTTAAACTACTTACTCAGAAACACAATTATTGATACAAATCCCACTGTAATTGTTTCATTCTGTCTCCTTGCCACATGGCACAATGCCACATAATCTACTTTTTGCAGTCTGACATACTCAATGTCTTAGAAACAGCTTTGAAAACTGGCTCATGGCCTATTTGCAACTGATACTAGAGCTTAAATACCTTTCCAGCAAAGTTATACTAACTTCAAAATACTCTGGGATCAACCATTAAAATGTTTTTGTTTCGGTCACAACTCTAATGAACACCAAATGTTAGAATTTGTTTTAACGATCTAATACATCAAGGATTTTCTTAAAAGGAAAGGCTGGATCAGCTATCCATTATATAATGAAAGGCAGATTAGTTAGTACTGATACAGATAATACTTGAAAGATTTAATACTTAAGTGTAGAATCAACCATTAAAAAGTTAAATTCATAAAGTCTGCTCAATTAGCCATAATATTCTTTCCCTATAAAAATACCAAATTTCCGTGCTGTCTTTAGCAGCACATATATTTTTAAAAAAATACCAAACTCCTGGCTTCTGAGTGACATTTGAAAGCCTTCTTCCCTCCATTCCTAAAAGAGCCAATTAACCTTTGCCTTGATTTCCCCATTTCTACAAAATGGGTGATACTACACCACGCTTTGCTTACCACAAAGGAATATACAATATCAAAGGAAGTATAAAGGAGTTGGAGGAAATCTGAACACATCAGGTCTATTAAAGCCTGGTAAGAATACGGGTTTGACAAGATTTTAGCAAACAAATGCATAAATGCTATTTTTAAAACACAAAAATAAAGAGTAGAAGAATGTTGCTTTCAAACTGTGATGCTAGAGAAGACTCTTGAGACTCCTTTGGACAGCAAGGAGATCAATCAAATCAATCCTAAAGGAAACCAACCCTGAATATTCATTGGGAGGACTGAAGCTGAAGCTCCAATTCTTTGACCACCTGATGCAAAGAAACGACTCATCAGGAAAGACCCTGATGCTGGGAAAAATTGAAGGCAAAAGCAGAGGGGACAACAGAGGATGAGATGGTTAGATGGCATCACTGACTCAACGTACACGAGTCTGAGCAAGCTCTGGAAGATGGTGAAGACCAGGGAAGCATGGGCGTGCTACAGTCCATGGGGGTCACAGAGTCAGCCAAGACTGAGTGAACAGCAAGGAAAGCAATTTCTGTCAGATCCTATATGTGTGAGAGTACTAGTTATCTGGGTGAAAAGGGAAGGTATGAGGTTTAAAAAAAAGAACTGTAGGTATTATTCTTCTCTAAAACAGCTATACCCGAGAAGACAAATAGTGCTCTCTTCATATTTAAGCCTTCTGCTATAGTTATATAGAATATAATAGATGATTCCTTCTTTTTTAAAGAGATGACAGGTTTTGTTTAATAAATATCACAGTGAATTCAGACTTTTAAAAAATGTAACTATTTAGGGACTTCAAACAACCAAGGTACTAAGAAATATCCCAAAAGGCTTTAAAGAATGGTTGCATATAACCATTAATATGAATTGAGTGTCTTGATTTGTGAAGTAATCGAACTCAAACTCAACTAGAGTCTGAACCTTCAGAACTCTTTCTTAGATCACAGAACTGGACAAACTGGGCAAGGAGTTTTCATGACCTACAGAGACCAGTACAAGGCATATGTAAGCACTATACAAATTTTTGTTAAATAAACCTTTAAATACACATTTGCAAATAAAGGTTGTTGTTATAGGAATCCTATTGCAAAAGAAAATTATTTTAAAGAAAGTGTGGTAAATAAGCTTTCATTTTTATTTATTTACTTATTGAAAGGTAGAGTGGCTTTATTAAAACGAGACAAAGTAGACTTGAGAATAAGGAATATTGCCAGGAGCAGAGAGGAACACTACATAATGACAAAGGGGCTGATTCATCAAAAAGACACAGCAATTCTAAATATGCATGCCCACTCAAAAAAGAGATTCAAACCATATGAAGCAAAACTGGAGAGAATGAAAAAGAAACAGACCAATTCACATCTCCAATTGCGACTTCAATACTTCTCTTACAGTAATTGGTGGCATAAGCAGACACAGAATCCATAAGGGCGTACAGATCTAGCGAGATCAACCATGGTAAGGCAAGTGAAACATTATATGCATAAAAGAAAGATTTATAGATGAAACTGGCATTTATTCCAATTCACAAGTGAGCACACGGTCATTGATTTAGTCATTCATTCATTCAAACATTTACTAATAGCTTCTTATTTTCCTAGCACTGGGCTAGGTATTAAGAGAGAAATATGATAAAATAAGACAGATAATTAGGATAAAATCTGTGACCCAAGACTAATCAGGTACTCTGCTCACTTTCATTACTAAGAATTTAAAGAAAATGTGACACTTACATAGTATTTCACTAAATGATGTAATATGTATAGCAATGTGGTTTTGTTGCTGTCATCATTTTTTAAAGAACCCTTCTAAACATATTGCAAATAAAAGTTGAAGGCTGCTGAAACGGACAGACAAGTGTATCCAAACACATTTTCTCCTTACTCTCTCTCAGAACGCAGCAGCTAATTAAAGAACGTTGGATATGAAAGCCTGGCTGTGGTGGTTAAACTTGAAAGAAACTAATATGGCTTTCTGTTATCAAATAATTTGATCACTCTGAGAAAAATGAACAGGAGTAATTTGAAGCATGCAATTTGCCTCTTTTCTCTGAAGCAGATTTATGGTTGCTCTTATATCCTCACATTTTTGTTGTGGGTAGGCTATACTTTTCAACCCGCATCTTAGCATTATGACACAGAAATCTTTCTAACTTGGCCTTATATCTACTTAGCCTCATAACCTCTAGATTATATTATTTGACTTGGAGACACCATGCACACAAAACAATGGATACAAATAAAGAGTCAAATAAGTAGTCTTTAAAAGAAAACTCTCAAACAGAAATTTTTAAAGCTTTAAGTCTATATATCCTTTTAAGAACAGACAATACTTAACAAACTAATCCTCTCCCTCTGCACTGTCATAGCAGTTTGAACCAGCAACATATTCCCAAATATTTAGGAAATGAGACAGTACAATCTTGGGAAAAGTCTCTCAAATGGCTAGACTTCTCTACTCCTTGCTAGACTACTCCACGGGAAAAGAAATTAGTTTGTGTCTCTCTTTAAATTGATTTTTAAAATTTTTAATTGTACATATAAAATTTAACATCTGAACCACTTCTAAGTGTATGGTTCAAGAGTGTTAAATACAAGCACACTCTGTACAACCAACGTCCAGAACTTTTCATCCTGTAAAACTGAAACTCTACACTCATTAGACAATAAACGAAACCACCATTTTACTTTCTGTCTCCATGAATCTGACTACTCTACCTACCTATATGAGTAGAATTATACAGTATTTGCCTTTTGTGATTAGCTTATTTCATTTAGCATGTCTTTAAGGTTGTACAGCATGTGTCAGAATTTCCTTCCTTCTTAAGGCTGTATAATATTCCACTGTATGTATATACTACATTTGTTTAACCATTCATCCACTGACGGACACTTGCGTTGCTTCCTTTGTCTATCACGAATAATGCTGCTATGAATGTAAATTAGATGATTCATTTAAAGTACATATTACTAAATTATTCAATGATGAATATGAAAGGTAAGAAAAATACTGAAACAAATTATCACTTGGTTTTCTAATAAAGGGTGCTCATTTCCATTCAATAGACTGGTAATGCCTGCCGATGCAAGAGACACAGGTTCAATCACTGATCTGGGAAGATGCCACACGCCACACAGCAACCGAGCCCGTGTGCCACAACTACTGAGGCGTGTGGGCTCCAGAGCTCCTGTTCCACGGCAAGAGAAGCCCCTGCACCGCCGCACCTAGAGAAAAGCCCAAGCAGCAACAAAGACCCAGCATACCCAAACAACACATACACAAATAAAATTACTTTTAAAACTGGTAAACAGAAAATAGCGATAAGGCCCGCATCTATTTGAACTGTCACTAAGTTCTCTATCTTTCGTAATTAGTTTTAAAAGTCTGCCAGGTCAATTGAACAATGCCTAATTTTTATATCTAAAATTAACACATATCAAGAATTTATCATGCAGGAGTACTCAGAAACCTTTTTTCCACAGCAAATATTCTTATAATTTTATGGGGAAGCTTAAAATGATGACTGATTTTTTTTTTTCCTGAAACATCTTTACAACCTCACTGAATGACATTTTTTTTCAAATTCCATATTTCAAAGAGAAAACACAATACACTCTTGACAAGCGTTTAATCATATAATCAATGAAAGCTATTTAAAGGTTTGAAATATCCAGAATGAGGAACTATTATTAAGTCTTGAATAATATTAAGTAAAAGCTTTTCTATTTAGACAAAGGTACTTATGAAGTGAACGTAATACATGTATGCCTATGTGTCAGAGCACTTCTTCATCTTCCAGTTAATAATATGTTATTATGTGTTCAATAATCCTAAAACCATGCCTATGTTATAACATTCAATTTTCATACCAAAGTGTCATTATTGTGTAGCATTTAGCTATGACACCTTACGGTCTCCTTCTAAGAGCACTGCTCAAAGCAAATGCATTGTGGACTTGGTCCCCACAGTCACTAAAAGTTCCTTCAAGAGGGTTCCAGAATGTTTACTTTGCTGCCACTGGAAAATAGGCAGTATCTTCACACACCATATGGAAAGAGGTCCAAAATTCATTGTTTCATTAAGAAGTCAAATTGCAAGACAATTCTGAAAATACATGCAAGAAAATATTATCTGTAGTTTCTTGGAGTCAGACTGGAAAGGCGGGTCGAAAAAAGGACTTATTTTCATTTTTCATTTAACATTTTTAAGGCAGTAAAACTGTTCTGTATCAAACTACAATGATGTATATATGACACTATGCATTCATCAAAACTCACAGACTTGTACAACACAAAAAGTTAGCAATAGGAGAAACTGGCGGGGTGGGGATGGAAGTGGGAAAAGAATATCGGAATTTTCTGTACTTCCACTCAATTTTTCTATAAATCTAAAAATGCTCTAAAAAATAAGTATGCTAAATAAAAAAGAAATCTGTACTTTTAGTTTCAAATGACAAGTTCATGCAGGATAATAAAAAACAAATTTTAAAACTTCTAAGAATGCTAAATATTTTAAATCCCATGATCAATGTCAGATCTGGGAGATGAAATCAACACATGCCATGTTATTACAGGGCTTTCTATTCAATATTAGATATTTTGCTATTTAAAGCAGGCTAGCATCCAGAATATAAAAATGTATATTTTTACATATAAACATGTACTAACATCAGAGAAGGCAATGGCACCCCACTCCAGTACTCTTGCCTGGAAAATCCCAAGGACAGAGGAGCCTGGTAGGCTGCAGTCCATGGGGTCACGAAGAGTCAGACACGACTGAGCGACTTCACTTTCACTAACATAGACAGCAGCCCACCAGCTCCCCTGTCCCTGGAATTCTCCAGGCAAGAACACTGGAGTGGGTTGCCATTTCCTTCTCCAATGCATGAAAGTGACAAGTGAAAAGGAAGCCACTCAGTCGTGCCCGACTCTTAGCTAACACAATATAAAAATGCACTGACATAAAAGTGTTCGTAGAGATGCTTTCTAAGGCCCACTTGACTTCACATTCCAGGATGTCTGACTCTAGGTGAGTGATCACACCATTGTGATTATCTGGGTCATGAAGATCTTTTTTGTACAGTTCTTCTGTGTATTCTTGCCACCTCTTCTTAACATCTTCTGCTTCTGTTAGGTCCATACCATTTCTGTCCTTTATCGAGCCCATCTTTGCATGAAACGTTCCCTTGGTATCTCTAATTTTCTTGAAGAGATCTCTAGTCTTTCCCATTCTCTTTTTTGCCTCTATTTCTTTGCATTGATCGCTGAAGAAGGCTTTCTTATCTCTTCTTGCTATTCTTTGGAACTCTGCATTCAGATGCTCATATCTTTCCTTTTCTCCTTTGCTTTTCACTTCTCTTCTTTTCACAGCTATTTTAAGGCCTTCCCAGACAGCCATTTTGCTTTTTTGCATTTCTTTCCCATGGGGATGGTCTTGATCCCTCTCTCCTGTACAATGTCATGAACCTCATTCCATAGTTCATCAGGCACTCTATCTATCAGATCTAGGCCCTTAAATCTATTTCTCACTTTCACTGTATAATCATAAGGGATTTGATTTAGGTCATACCTGAATGGTCTAGTGGTCTTCCCTATTTTCTTCAATTTCAGTCTGAATTTGGTAATAAGGAGTTCATTCTGAGCCACAGTCAGCTCCTGGTCTTGTTTTTGCTGACTGTACAGAGCTTCTCCATCTTTGGCTGCAAAGAATATAATCAATCTGATTTTGGNTCTTCCCTATTTTCTTCAATTTCAGTCTGAATTTGGTAATAAGGAGTTCATTCTGAGCCACAGTCAGCTCCTGGTCTTGTTTTTGCTGACTGTACAGAGCTTCTCCATCTTTGGCTGCAAAGAATATAATCAATCAGATTTCAGTGTTGACCATCTGGTGATGTCCATGTGTAGAGTCTTCTCTTGTGTTGTTGGAAGAGGGTGTTTGCTATGACCAGTGTGTTCTTTTGGCAAAATTCTGCAGCTCACAGGGTTGCAAAAAGTTGGACACAACTTAGCAAATGAACAAGTGGTCTTGAAAGAAGACAAAGATTATCAATAAGTAGAAACGGCATAGGAATGGAAAGAAAGACTAAGTTCACCAAAGACAAGTAAAAATGACCGTTAGCAACATCCAACAAGAAAGCCAGCATAGCACAGTGTGTTAAGAGTGTGCTAATACAAACTCTTCAAATCCCAGTGCTGTCTCTTTATACAGATATAAACTCAGGGTACCAAAGGGAGGTATCTTAACTTCTCAAAGCTTTAGCTGCTTTATTCAGAAAATGAGGACATCAGAAGTCACAGTCACATTAGTTGTTTTAAAGTTCAAATGAGACAATGCCTTCAGCATAGAGGCTGGCACATATAAACACCCAATAAATGTTAGCCTAAAACAGGTACTATTAATATGCAGTGATAAATTTGAACAAACAGCTCTCTAGGTACACTATTAAAAAGGAACACTGTTACTGAGCTGTAGGGCAGACAACTATGGAGTTCCATGGGCCTTCATGAAGGTATCATTTGAATCATGACCAACGCATTACATAGATGCTTTGTAGGGGTTAACATTAATATTACAGACTTTAAAAGAATAATCAGAAAACATCCATCTAGAAATGCATGAACACTCAAGCTGGCACAGATGTTAATCTGAACATTAATCAATCTCTGAGTTTCATTTTTCCTATTTCTAATATGAAGATAATACCAAACTGACAAGGCTGTTAGAATAATAGAGAATAATTCATGTGACTTGCTTAGTACAGATATTAGGATTACAACCATGATGATGACAGGCACTTTTCTTCTCTTATAATCAGATAACAATAGAAGGGGAATTAAACTGTTCTAGTTCTCTAAAAGAAAAAAATACTTGTTCCTTTCCAGGAAAAAAAAAAAGTCAAAACCACCACCCATTATTACTTAGAATGCAGTTCTTCATTAGAGCGGACTGAAATATATATATGATACCTCATTCTCTTCCTTCCACAAAGCCAGTTTGAATGAATAAGTGAATGAATGAATCAATGAACAAACTAGGTAAATAAACAGATCTCTGAAATGACTTCATCCATTACTGCTTAATTCATGAGACTGCTGAAATACAGCCACTTCAATGATATACCATAGTTGCTACCAAAACCTAGAAACTTCTCGCCAAGCCATAGCTGATGGAACAGTAGTGGCATAAAGTAGAGGTGGTATTAGAAGGGTTTCAGCTTTGGTGTGCAATGTTCTCTCTCTCACTATAAGACAGAGAATTATTACTAGGATTAATCTACTGTGGAATAAAGAGGTACTGGCTTTAAGTGAAAGAAGTCAGTCACATATTGTATGATTGCATTTATATGAAATGTCCAGAAGAGGCAAATCCATACCAACAGAAAGGAGAGACTAGTGGTTTTCTGGTGCTGAGGTGGGGGAGGAAGGGCAAGGAGCAGGATGAGGAGTGACTGCTCACAAGTACGGGATTTCTTTAGGAGTGTTAAAAGTTTTCAAAACTTAGATGTAATGGTTGCATAACCAAATGTGAATAAACGGGAAACCACTATACTGGATGAGCATGGTTTCTAACTTTTCTTTTCCATGAATGTCTGTAATTAAAGCTATAGGAATAGATTCTGTAAAAAGTATTCTTTCAATAAGCTGGCAGCATGACACCCTATTACAAAACTTTCTAAGAAAAGAAATTATATCACCAAAAAGTAGTATCTACTCCTTAAAGTAATAAATCAATAATGCCTAGATTTATCACAAAATCATGATCTCTCATTCCAGTAAAATGATTAATGATTTATATACTTTGAAAATGGAATTTCTGCTGAGGATTGAATGACTCAAAGAAATCATATCCAAACTTGTTACCTACTAAGAAAAAGAGTCCACATAAGAATTTATGTTCTACATGTTTGGGCTAGCTTTTATTTCTGGCTGTACTACACACTAAGATACCAGAAACCCTTCTGGAGTGGACACTATGATTCATCTCCCAGGTCTTGCGCTTAAGGACTCAATTTCCCCAGCTGCCAAGAATGTTAGCTACTGTTGGTTCACAGCCAAGAGTCATGCCAAGAACTGCCCTCACCCAAAGACTGCCATCACTAGGAGGAGATGGAGTACCATTAGCCCCTGGCAGGTGGCAGGACAGTTGTTAAAACCTTCACCACTAGTAATCTGGAATGAGACACCAGTATAAGATGAATGAGCTGGTGGATATCACATTTCAGGATTTGAGAAGTTAAGAGTAAAGCAGTAATTATAAGGACTGTGAAATTAGATGGCTCCTACTAGATGCTATTGGTGCTGTGGGCAACTGAATGATTAATCACCAATTGAATGTAAAGTGCAAAAGTCAAAGGACCTCCTTGGCAGCATATAAAGAGCCTCTCATCTCCAACAACAACAACAAAAACAACAGAAAACCGAAGCTTCAGCCCAAGACTCAACACAAGGGTAGCTGAGCTCCAGGCTGGATTTTCAATCCCCTCAAATCAACTACATCAAGGTCAGGGTTCTGATTAGAAAGGCATGGAACCCTAAGGCTTAGCATGAGGATATCTGAGTGACGTGCTTGAAAATCTTGAATCTCCAGGTTCCCAGGATCTATTTGATCCTAAGGAATTATTAATAACACTTTTCCTTGCCTGAAGATGATGCAAAGGTTTCTACTATACACGACAACCTATGTCCTCCACCATCAAACTCCACTTCCCCCTCCCGCCTCCAAACCAATCACAAACAACTATGCTTGGGAAGTGTGGAACGTGCCAAGGTAGAACAGGACTACATGCTGAAGGAGCTGCAGGACTGACTTAGCCAACATTTACCCACAGTAGCTGGAAAAGCACATGTAGGGCTGGATCCAGAAAATGCTGATCAAGGGAGATGGAACATAAAGTTGGATAAAGGAGAGCTTAATTGAAAGGGCTTCCCAGGTGATTCAGTGGTAAAGAATCCACCTGACAATGCAGGAGACAAAGGAGACGTGGATTCAATTTGTTGGTCAGGAAGATCCTCTGGAGAAGTAAATGGCAACCCACTCCAGTATTCTTGCCGGGAGGATCCCATGGACAGAGGAGCCTGGCAGGTTACAATCCACAGGATCACAAAGAGTTGGACATGACTGAGGGACTGAGCATACATCTAGCTGAAAGCAGGTATCCTTCCATGATATAGAATTTAACACCTAGACAAGAACCTTGGAAATGATACTACTCTACTACTAAGATAGCTCTTAAAAGCTTGGATGGTGTAAAGGTCTACAGTAAGTGACAGGAAAATGCCAGAATTGCCACTGAAGACGGTAAAGTGAAGGAATAGTGGGACCCTGGAGAGCACATATCAGGTTAAGACTGAAAAAAAAGGTGCCTGCCCACCATACTCCACAGGAGGGCCCAGAAGACACCATATCCCCAAAGCAGTAAGGAACACACTGGTGAGCATCGTCCAGCTCAGCGGTAGCTGTTCTCATAGGCCAGTTTGACCAGAGGAAATATTATTAGAGAGCGGGGTTCCCTGAGGTACAAAGACCTGGCCCCATGCCTGAATCTGAAATATCTCTAAACACTGAACCCAGCCCAGAGCTCCCCACAGAATCGAAATCCTGGTTCCAACTGCACTGTAGGTTAGCTTCTCCCTCTGCTCAATCCTGCTTCACAATCTTTCACTTTACTACAGATGCTGTTCCCAAGAGAACTGCCTCAAAAACCTCCTCCATGCAAATCTCTGCCTCAACTCTCTTATTTCCTGAAGAACAAGACCTAAGACTATCTTAAACATTTCACAATGCTAGATGAAATAAAACAACAATCCTTTAAAAACATAGAAGGAAATTAAGCAGTGAGAGGGTAAAAGTAAGAGACAGGAACTGAGAAAACCAGAGCCATAAGCATGAATTGATTGTGGTTGCTGTGGGGAGACATGCCAGTTTCAATAACCAAAAGGCTTGAATTTTAACACCTATTAAGTAGCTGGAAATGGGGCCTTACCCTTGAGAAACAGAGAGTTAGAATAAAATGCTCTCATAAAACCAAGTCACCCAGCTAAGAGGCTTAACTATCTTGGCCAGGGTTCCAATGGACAAGAACGGCCTACACTGAGAACTTGAGAGTTGTGGCCCAGCCTTTCGAGAGGTTTGAAGTTCAAATGTATATTAACTGCATGTGCCAAGAAATCCGAGGCTCAGAAACTTATCAGAAAAACTCATCTCAGGCCAACAATACTCCTGGGACACCTAGCAAAAACAAATACAAAACTACTCTGGACCTAGAGAATTTCTAAAAATAAAGCCTCACTAAAGATGAGCTTACAGTCCAAAGTTACAAAGCACTTGAATAAATAACCCACCATATGGTAAAAAAGACAATAGAATTAGACAATTAAAAACTTCAGTTAATAGTACAGATAGAACTTACAAAATAAGCATGCTTAAAATTATTTAAAAGACATTATAAAACATATCCAAAATGTCAGACAGATTTGGGAGGGGGAATAGTTTTATAAGCATTGAAATTAAAAAATATATATGTATATGTATATATTTTACTAACCTGCAGGATGGGCTTCTCTGGTAGCTCATCTAGTAAAGAATCCATCTGCCTGCAATGGAGGAGACCCTCGTTCGAATCCTGGGTCAGGAAGATCCCCTGGAGAAGGGATAGGCTAGCCACTCCAGTATTCTTGGGCTTCCCTTGTGGCTCAGATGGTAAAGAATCCACCTGCAATGCAGAAGACCCCAGTCCAGTCCCTGGGTGGAGATGGCAAACCACTCCAGCATTCTTGCCTGGAGAATCCCCATGGACAGAGGAACCTGACGGGCTACAGTCCATGGGGGTCACAAAGAGTCAGACACAACTGAGTGACTAAACACAGCATAGCAAGCTGCAGGTTAAGACACAGCTTAAGAAACCACTAAAAAAAAAAAAAGACAAAGAGTTAGAACTTCCCTGATGGTTCAGGGGTTAGGAGTCAGCCTTGCAGTGCAGGGGATACAGGTTCGATCCCCGGTAGAGCACTAAGATCTCATATGCTGTGGGGCAACTAGCCCAAGGGCCACAGCTACTGAGTCCACGAGTTCTAGAGCCCGTGTGCCACAGAGAGCCCATGTACTACAATGAAAGATCCCACAGGACACAAAAAGGTCCTGCATGCTGCAACTAAGAGCCAGCACAGCCAAATACATAAATGAATATTAGGGGGGAAAAGAAAGAGCTTAGGAAATTACTCAGATACAAAGCAGAGAATTGGAAAATGAAAAATGGCATTAAGAATACAGAGCATAGGATAAAAGATGTAGTAACAACTTGCAGCAGATCAAGAAGATACCAGAATGAGAAGCAATATTTGAAGAAATAATAGGTGAGAGTTTTCCAAAAATGATGAAAGGCATTAATCATCAGACTGAGAAACCTCCTACATACACATCTCACTAAGATGCATTGTCAACAAACTATACAAACACCAAAGACAAAGAAATTATCTCAAAAGCAATCAGAGAACATGGTCTCAAAAGGAAGAAACTAAACAGTACACTGCAAACGAAAATTAAACACAGTAAGACATTAGGAAGGTTCTATGCAGATATTCCTGTCATTCAATAAGCACATCTAGAAAACAGAAGGGGAGACAGGCTCAAACAGCATGTGAAAGAAGGAACCACAGAACACTACTTCCTCTCAGGAGGGAGCGCTTGTCAAGCAGTAAAAACACAATTCTTTTTCTTTTGGGGCTTCACTGAGATGAGAGAAGGAAGGTAAAGTAAAATGAAAGAAGGTAAGGAGGGAGAAGAAAAATTCTCTTTCCTTATAAAAGACTATCTTAAGAGAGAATAAAAAAGTCTCTAAAGATAAAAGAATTTGGGGGAGAATTTTTCTGAAACAAATTTTCACAGATAGCCTCTAGGATGAAGACAAAAATGCTTTGTTTATGGGTAAGACTAATGAAATTTGAATAATTAGGGGAATCCTAACTCAGCAGTGGCCACAGGACTGGAAAAAGTCAAGTTTTCATTCCAACCCCAAAGAAAGGCAATGCCAAAGAATGCTCAAGCTACCACACAATTGCACTCATCTCACATGCTAGTAAAGTAATGCTCAAAATTCTCCAAGCCAGGCTTCAGCAATACGTGAACCGTGAAATTCTGAATATTCAAGCTGGTTTTAGAAAAGGCGGAGGAACCAGAGATCAAATTGTCAACATCCGCTGGATCATCGAAAAAGCAAGAGAGTTCCAGAAAAACATCTATTTCTGCTTTACTGACTATACCAAAGCCTTTGACTGTGTGGATCACAATAAACTGTGGAAAATTCTGAAAGAGATGGGAATACCAGATCACCTGACCTGCCTCTTGAGAAACCTATATGCAGGTCAGGAAGCAAGTTAGAACTGGACATGGAACAATAGACTGGTTCCAAATACGTTAAGGCTATATATTGTCACCCTGCTTATTTAACTTCTATGCAGAGTACATCATGAGGAAAGCTGGGCTGGAAGAACCACAAGCTGGAATCAAGACTGTGGGAAAAATATCAATAACCGCAGATATGGAGATGACACCACCCTTATGGCAGAAAGTGAAGAGGAACTAAAAAGCCTCTTGATGAAAGTGAAAGAGGAGAGTGAAAAGTTGGCTTAAAGCTCAACATTCAGAAAACGAAGATCATGGCATCTGGTCCCATCACTTCATGGGAAATAGATGGGGAAACAGTGGAAACAGTGTCAGACTTTGTTTTTTGGGCTCCAGAATCACTGCAGATGGTGATTGCAGCCATGAAATTAAAAGACGCTTACTCCTTGGAAGAAAAGTTATGACCAACCTAAATAGCCTATTAAAAAGCAGAGACATTACTTTGCCAACAAAAGTCCATCTAGTCAAGGCTATGGCTTTTCCAGTAGTTATGTATGGATGTGAGAGTTGGACTGTGAAGAAAGCTGAGCGCCGAAGAATTGATGCTTTCGAACTGTGGTGTTGGAGAAGATTCTTGACAGTCCCTTTGACTGCAAGGCGATCCAACCAGTCCATCCTAAAGGAGATCAGTCCTGGGTGTTGTTTGGAAGGAATGATGCTAAAGCTGAAACTCCAGTACTTGGCCACCTCATGCGAAGAGTTGACTCATTAGAAAAGACTCTGATGCTGGGAGGGATTGGGGGCAGGAGGAGAAGGGGACAACCGAGGATGAGATAGCTGGATGGCATCACTGACTCGATGGACATGAGTTTGAGTGAACCGCAGGAGTTGGTGATGGACAGGCAGGCCTGGAGTGCTGTGATTCATGGGGTCGCAAAGAGTCGCACACGACTGAGCGACTGAACTGAACTGAACTTATAAAAAACATAATGATATAAAATATAAAAATGACGATACAGTGAGGAAGCAGAAATACTAAAACTAAACACTGTAATGGACACTGTGGTTGCACCCCCAGCAACCATGTCCCCGACTTTGCCTTTGGAGCACTACTCCTGCCTCACACAGCCTTTATGTTTAAGGGGAAGGCAACCACATTCACTCTAGCAATAAGGCAGAGGACTCGGGTTCAAGGTGTTCAGTGTAATATCCCCTACTTTACCCTGACATCTGGAGAAATTTCCTAGGAACTTTTGGAAAAGAACATGTCTCCTCTTCTGTATGATGGTGGTACGAAATATGATGTTAAAACTGCCACAGCCATTTTGCAATCATGAGGAAAGCCAGCCTAAAAACAAAATCAGCATGAAGATTTGAGCAAAGCCAAGAGAATTACAAAGAAACAGAGCCAGAGTCCTGCTCAAATAGCATCTGAAGACTGACCTATCTCTAAACTTTCCAGTTAAGTAAATGAAACAAATTCCCTTTGTTTTACTGAGTCAAGTTTTCGGTTATTTGTAACTAGAAATGTTATCTGATATATATGATACATGGTTAAAGCTCTATGTGATTTATCACTAAAATTTCCACTGATTTAGACTCAAAACAAATTTTAGACTAGAAATTTATTAAGATACAATACAGAAATGGCTTAGGGGAAAAAAATGAGAAAATGCTTGGTATGGGAGATTTTCACTAGTCATGAGAAAGTAATTTGCAGGAGCCAGGAAAACTGAGCCTTCCAAACACCAGAGGCCCTGCATGTCCTAAGACAACTGTGCAGATAAGAGTTAAGACGCTGGAGCCAGAGAGAAAACAAGACATTCTTAAATGAGGTTTGCCTCTAAAGAAATCCAGAGAGTATGAAACTACTTCCTCTTGCCAGTCTTTTTGTTTTCATGCTATTTTGCTTAAACTTGTTTACTATTTTTAAAAGTTGAGAGATCTCTCATTATATATGCATAATATATGCATTTATCATCACTCCCTCCCAAAACTCCACTAAAAAGACAGTAAAGGAAATTTTTTTTTTTAAGTTTTAAATACTTGGAATAAAGACTGGAGGAAATTAAAGACAGAAGAAGCTGAAAAAATTTTGGAAGATGGAAAGCAAAGAGTTGAACAGTTTCTGACTTAGCAGAACAGACAGAGTGGAAACTTAACAACCTGTAGCTAAGAGAACGATGCCAACGAGAAAGTAATCCACAAATAAAGAATCCCAGAAAGGCATAGAATGAGGCAGAGTTATGAGTGCAGCTAAAATCAGGAGAATGGTGAAACTCTTCATAAGGAATAACTACACACTGAACACTTTTTTCCAATTCTCCCACTAACACTCATTCCGGCAAGAGAAAAGCAGTTACTCTCTGGTAAAAACTGAATCTGACAGATTTGACTTAGGAACTAAAGACACTGGGTGTGAGGATAAGATACTGTACTGAAAAAAGAAGCATAAATACAAGTTTACTTACTAAGCATGAGATCACCCCCGACTCCCAAGCTCTCTTCTCTTACTCAAGTGTCAGACCAGCCTTTTACAGCCTAGGCAGGAGATAATGATTCCTCCTTGTGAAGAAAAATCAGTCCAAAAGAAAAGACTGTAAGTTTTAACAATCAAGAGATATCTCAATAATATAAATCTTGCTTTCAACTATTGGTCCTAGAATGCAATTCATATGCACAGAGATTCCACTAAAATTTTCTGCATTAACTAAACATTTGAGGAACAACTGGGACATGATTCTATCATGAATAAAAAAGAAACCAAATCAGACAGAAAAAAAAAAAAAACCTATACAGTACACAAATAAACTGTTTTTTAAAAAATTAAAATTAATACCTTTAGTAAGATGAGATAAAACTGTATCCATAAAACAAGAATAGGGGATACATAAAGGAAAACCTATAAAATAAGAAAAAAACTTTTGAAAAATTTAAATGAGAGCAAAAACTTTGAATATATATATAACAGTAAGGCTGAAAATAAAGCTGAGGAAATCACCCAGACTCTAGAAACTTGGAAGATCAAAATCTAGGATAGCTATTATTAGACTACAGAAATTCTGGAAGACAGAAAAAAGAAGAAATTATCGAAGATATAATAAAAGAAAATTTCCCATAAATTCCAAGAAAAATCAGTTACAAAGAAAAGTGAGTATAATCATAATAATCACTTTGTGGCTCAGCTATGAATGATACATAATTATAATAAAGAAGAGAGTGACTAACCAAAAACTGTACTAACTATTATGGAAGAAGAACGCTGATGGGGAGAGGGAGAGAATTAATGGAAGGCAGGTATAAAAGAGCTAAATCTTTATTTGTCTTATTAGAAAGTCAACATATAGTGACTAAAATTGAAAAATTAAGAAATGAGCTCATAAATAACAGTGAAAAGTATGGAAGTATATATCAGAAGAAACTGCCAAAGAGAATTAAAAATAGTTGCCACTGGGGATAATAACCCCAGGATGAGAAGAACTAGTCAAGGATCAACATTTTCCATTACACACTTTACCTCGTTATTTGAGCTTTTAACATTAATTAAACTTATAGACTAACCTCTGTAAGAGACATTTCATAACATTAAGTAACATAAAACAATGGAAATATTTTATTAAATATTTTAATCTCTCTATTCATTTTTTCATTCTGTTAAATTTAAATTTTTTTCTCATATAGATCCTCTTGCCCATTTCTTATTATTTCATTCTAGACAAGTATATTTTTGGGTACTATTTTGAATGACACCATAAAAATTTTGTTCTCTAACTGGTTATTGCTAGTTATTTATCATATTTTTAATTCAAAGAACGCTTGTTTTTAATTTTCTTAAATCCACTGTTAACAAAAATCATTTTCATTATCCTTATATTTAGCATTGTGCCTCACCCACAACAGGTAGAAAGTAAATATTCAACAAACAACAGAAGACACTGAGAGAGAACTTACCATGTCACACTGAGTTTATATCTCTAATCTTCCCAGCTCTTTAAGGTAGTGTTTAGGCAGACTGTAACCAACTGTCAACAGCTCTAACAAGGGAAAAAAAAAATATTTAAGGGCTTACTACATAAGACAGTTTACTCCTCTCTCACATAATAGTTGGAAGGTGAGTGAGGACTCTACGGCAAGTACAGCTCTGCTCCAGGGAACCCACACTAGCTAGCTGGTTCTGCCATCTCCATCATTTGGGGTCCATCTCTGGATAAAGTCTCCTGCTTCAATTCTTGTCCTTTCCCAAAGAGAAAAAGAAGAGGACATCCAAGGCAAATGACTTTTTCTTTAAGAAGATCACCCCAAAAGTTATCCACGTCTCTTCCTTTAACATCTTATGGTCTCAAACTTAGTCAAAGGTCCCTTTTAAGTACATCCCAGGACGAGGGAGCCTGGTGGACTGCCGTCTGTGGGGTCGCACAGAGTCGGACATGACTGAAGCAACTTAGCAGCGGCAGCTGAGAAATGCCGGAGAAGGCAATGGCAACCCACTCCAGTACTCTTGCTTGGAAAATCCCATGGAGCCTGGTAGGCCGTAGTCCATGGAGTCGTGAAGAGTCAGACACGACTGAGTGACTTCACTTTCACTTTTCACTTTCATGCATTGGAGTAGGAAATGGCAACCCACTCCAGTGTTCTTGCCTGGAGAATCCCAGGGATGGGGGAGCCTGGTGGGCTGCCATCTATGGGGTCGCAGAGAGTCAGACACGACTGAAGCAACTTAGCAGCAGCAGCAGCAGCTGAGAAATGCAATTGTAGTTGGGTGGTCATGCTGGCTAAAACTTGGGGTGGGGCTGGGAATATATTTCTCAAAAGAAAAACAAAAGAACATATTATAATCTTTACTTTATAAATGTATTATAATCTCTACTTTATAAATGCAGAAACCGAAAAATCAGAGCTGTTTGCCTAAAGGTCATATGGCTAATAATAATTAAGCCACGTTTCAATTCCATCTTGATCCTGTACTATTTCTACTGTGCATGCATACTATGTTGCTTCAGTCTTGTCTGACTCCGCAAACCAATAGACTGTAGTCCACCAGGCTCCTCTGTCTGTAGTATTCTCCAGGCAAGAATATTGAAGTGGGTTGCCACACCCTCCTCCAGAGGATCTTTCTGACCCAGGAGTCAAACCCATATCTCTTATGTCTCCTATATCATGTTAAGTAGCAATAGGAATGTATATATATTATAAAATTTTTCGCTAAATGTGGCAGAGCTGGATTGATTCTAACCATAATCCTGGGTGTCCAGCAGTAGCAGCCACCCCACCCACACTGGTATCAGCCTTTCCACCTCTGAGGGAATTAACCCCATGTGCCTCATGAAACAGCAAGGGTCTCCCCGACGGGAGCTGCCATGTAAGACAATGCTGACTCACCTCCACCACCCCTCTTTTCTTTTAGATTTATAACTAGACTCAAGTCCCAGCAGGTCCCTAAAAGTGAGGCACAAAGTAAGGAGGTTTGCTACGTACACTCCAAAAGAACTACTTGGGTTTTCAATTATAATTTATGCTTGCAGAAATGGAGGGAACATGTCTGGAAATGAATATTTAAGGGTATGGGATAATGGTACAAGGAACATAAAGTTGAATCAGGCTGAATTTCTTGATAAGGGCTCACTAAGAAAAGATTCTGCCTTTAATATTCTAGCTGGGGTCATTAGAAAGGGCTCTAACAGTTTGGCTAGTTGGCCAAAACATCAAAAGATGGCATGCCATGAGCAAATTTAAATCACCCCACCCCTGGGTCCCCTTTGGTCTAATGCAGAAGGGATTCAAAGGCTTAGGAAAACTGAAAATGTTGAGAGTGAGCTGTCAGTTAAGACGTACTTGCCCACAGTGCAAGGATCCAGAAGAGTCTGAGAAATAAATCTGTGATGGGTGCCCCCACATCCTTGAAGAGCCTTCTGATTACTCTTCTCTGTAAGCTAGATCTTCCACTGGGAACCGCAACCATTCAACCAGAAAACCTACACACAATGGAAGTAATTGGGTCCCAAGGTGGCAGGGACCAACTGGCAGCATTTAGCTGCCAAAGCAAGGTGGGTATAGTCACTGTAATGAACAACAGAGTCAAAGCAACTGGAATGGTATGATTCATATAGACCTACGGTGTTGGCTAATCATGGTGTTGCTAGAAGTGAAATAGATAGGAAGCTTACTAACTTCTTATTTGATCTGAATAAGCAGAAAAGTCTAGGTCAAAGGAACAAAATACTAATTCAAATCATAAAAACAGAGAGTCATGGTCCCTCAATTGATCACAGACTTGAGCCAGTTCACAGACCCAGAACCCCTTAAATGAAAAGGTCAGTTCCCTTGAAGAAGGACCCCAGTAGACTACTGAAAACGTATGCTGTTAATCATTCTCCCAACCTCAGTAACTACGGACTGGGGAAAAGAAAATAATGAGACCTTCCAGGGACTGATGGACACTGGCTCTGAACTGACACTGATTCCAGGAGCCCAAAACAGCCCTCCAATCAGAGTAGGAGTTTACGGAGGACAGGATACCAATGGAGTTTTAGCTCAGGTCCATTCACAGTGGGCCCAATGGGTCCCCAAACCCACTCCATGGGTTCCCCAGTTCATAATTGTAGCACACCTACTTACTAGATGTCAGAATTTTCACATTGTCTCCTCCCTGACCTGTGGAGTGGGGGTTACCATATGGGGTAAGGCTGAGTGGAAGCTACTAAAACTGTTTCTACCAAGGAAAACCCAGTAAATCAAAAGCAATACCACATTCCTGGGAGGACTTCAAAAATCAGGCTATCAACAAGGACTTGAAAAATCCAAGAGTTGCAATTCCCACCACTTTTCATTAAATCTCCTATCTGGCCTGTGCAAAAGACAGATGGATCTTGGAGAGTGACGGGTTAATGCTAAGTTTAACCAAGTGGTGCTTCCAATAGCAGGAGTTTCAATAGATGTGTTTTCATTGTTTGAGTAAGTTAATACAATCCCTGGGATGCGGTATGCAGCTATTGACCTGGCAAATGCCTTTTCCTCTATCCTGTCCATAAGACCCAACAAAAGGAGTTTGCTCTCAGCTGGTAAGAGCAGTAATACATCTCCACTATCTTACTTTAGGGGTGTATCAACTCTCCAGCCCTGTGTCACAGTATACTTCACAGGGATCTTACTATCTTTCCCTTCCACAAGACATTACATTGTTCCATTATACCCACGATGCAACGCTAACTGCAGAGCAGCAGCAACTACTCTAGACTAATTGGTCAGACATCTGTATATCAGAAGACAAGAGACAAATCTGACTACTTCAGGGGCCTTTTACCTCAGTGAAATTTTTAGGGGGCACTGGTATGAGGCAGGTCGAGACATCCCTCCTGAGGTAAAGGATAGGTTGCTGCATCTGGCCCCTCCTACAACCAAGAAAGAGGCACAACGCTTAGGGGACCACGATGGATTCTGGAGGCAACACAGTCCTCATATGGCTGTGTTACTCCAGCCCATTTACCAAGTGATCAGAAGAGCTGCCGGGGAAGGCAATGGCACCCCACCCCAGTACTCTTGCCTGGAAAATCCAATGGACGGAGTAGCCTGGTGGGCTGCAGTCCATGGGGTCATTAACAGTTGGACAGACTGAGCGACTTCACTTTCACTTTTCTCTTTCATGCATTGGAGAAGGAAATGGCAACCCACTCCAGTATTCTTGCCTGGAGAATCCCAGGGATGGGGGAGCCTGGTGGGCTGCCGTCTATGGGTCACACAGAGTCGGACACGACTGAAGTGACTTAGCAGCAGCAGAAGAGCTGCAGTTTGAGGGGGTCCCAGAATAACAAGGTATATGACAGGTTTCGGCTGCTGGACAAGCAGCTCTGCAGTGGGGCCACATGATGCAGCAGATCCCACAGTGCCTGCAAGATCACAGGCAGACAGCGATGCTGTGTGAGCCTTTGGCAGGCCCTCAAGGACACGACTGAAGTGACTTAGCAGCAGCAGAAGAGCTGCAGTTTGAGGGGGTCCCAGAATAACAAGGTATATGACAGGTTTCGGCTGCTGGACAAGCAGCTCTGCAGTGGGGCCACATGATGCAGCAGATCCCACAGTGCCTGCAAGATCACAGGCAGACAGCGATGCTGTGTGAGCCTTTGGCAGGCCCTCACACTGAATCACAGCATGGAACTTTAGGATGTGGGAGCAAGACCTACACCATCTTCAGATAATCATTCTCCCTTTAAGGGACAAGTTTTGGCCTGCTGCTGGGCTTCAAATCAAATGCTTGACCACGGGCTACCAAGTTACCATGAGAGCTGAGCTGCCCATCACAAACTGAGTGTTATATGACCCATCGAGCCCTGAAGTTGGGCATGCACAGCAACACGTCACTGTCAAATGGAAGCAGTGTGCACCTGATCGGGCTCAGCAGGCCGTGAAAGCACAGGTAAGATATGCAAAGAAACGGCCCAGATGCTCATGGTCCCACTCCTGCTACGCTGCCTCTGTTTCCTCCTCCCCGCACCTGCACCTACGCAGTCAGTCACCTGAGAGGAAGAGGAGGTTTGGGTCTGGTTGACAGACGGTTCTGCTGGATATACAAGGTAAGTAGACAGATTCGAGACTCCTGACTTCCATGGAAGTGTTCTTTTCACTATCCCATCTTGCAGTGGAAGTAAGGTTTGTCTAACACAATTATAGTCATTCCCAGATGTTAAACAGTTTAAATGATAATTTTTTCTTCCAGGTGATTATAAAGCTCCAGTCCCAAGTAAATCCTAAAGTTTGGCCACACTAGTAATCTTCTGTACATTTACTGAAAATGTATCAAGCAATGTTATTTTACCAACATAAAACTAAAGGAGGAAACCTTCACAGTCAACAGTTTGTCTGTACAGATATTTCTAAAATCTAGTGTGCTCACTTACAATCATCATTAGAATAGAATAACTGAAGTCTGATTCTTCTCTTAATTGTGTTTACCTTCATGGTCACCGAAAGAGTCTAGTAACCAGTTTTCCCTCAGAGAATGAAACACCATATTCCTTCCATCTCAACAGTCAAAATTATTCATACTCTAATACAAGGTCTGTTTACTCTGTTTGATACTTTTTGTTACTGTCCTAAATACAAAACAGAAATCCAGAATGTCTGCTGAATTAAACTGAATTTCTCAACAGATGCCAAAGTTACCTAAAAGAAGGACCCAAACATTCTTTTTCAATATTTGTGTCCTCCAGATTCCCACCTACTATCTTGCTCCTTTTTATATTAGGCAGGTAGCAAACCTGCTGTTAAGATCCCGCCTCTTTACTCAAGAGATTAGCCCACAAAGAGTTAGCTTATCTCTCAAGCCACAGAATATGGTGCTATGTTCTGTTACACTATTTCTCTATGACGTGCCTGCCTGCTTAGTCACTCAGTCATGTCCGAATCTTTGCAACTCCACGGACTGTAGCCCACCGGGCGCCTCTGTCCGTGGGATTCTCCAGGCAAGAATCCTGGAGTGGGCTGTCATGTCCTCCTCCAGGGGATCTTCACAATCCAGGGATCGAACCAGGGCTCCTGCACTGCAGGCGGATTCCTCACCGTCTGAGTTACCAGGGAAGCCCAAGAGTCCTGGGGCGGGCAGCCTACCCTTCCCCAGGGGATCCTCTCTAAGATGGAGAAGGGGTAATCAAACTCCTGAGGAAACAGAGAAGCAAACCAAAAGAGCAGAAGCTTTTAAACTCAGAAATAGAGAACATGATGTAAGTACAACCACATTAAAACACCAGGTACCTGGTGGTGCGACAAATAAGCTCCCGCCCTCACAGACCTGTGCCTTAGCACTGTGGGCACTCTTGACACATGCCTGCCTCCAAAGGCTCACAACCTACCAATGACGCTTCACATTTAATTAGCTCTTTAGACTTCTATACAATCCTCTCTTAGCATCCTATCTAAGCAACAGCTGCGATAGAAATGACTATCCCTCCCTTTATTCAAGACAAAAGAGATTAAGAAAAACAACATTTTTTTGCAGAGTGACACAAACAGTAAGAACAGGAGCCAAGAAGCAGGTCCTCTGGCTCCAATTCTCCTTCACTAATGATCTCTGAAGTCTGGTTTCTGTCAGGTGAATTTAGACCCCAATTTATAACATCTGAAATGAATTCCTGGTAACCCACACAGCATACTGTAGTTTCACACCGTCATGGCAAGCCAGTGGTCATCTGAGGAAAGCGGTCAACAACCAAAAGGACAGATTCTAAAGACTGAGGTACAGCGGTAGGCCCAAGCCTCTCTTACCCCCTTTCTCCTTGAACAAAACCCCGTTTACCACTCTCCATTACAAGTCTCTCCAAGCAGTCTGAATATATAACTAAACTGTCCAACAGTCTCAGAGGTCAAAAGGTAGTTTATGGCCACAAAAAGCAGGGTACAAAAAGGTAGCTGTGGACTATCCGAACACTACTGGCAGCCCACGATCAGAACCCACAGAGCAACCCTCAACAAGGAAGGAGGCAGTCTGGAAGGACCTACTTAATACCCACACTGTGGCCACTCTAATAGAAGCTCCTGGGAGGCTGCGCTTGTGACTTATCTCAGCTATCCATACCACTTCATTAGACGTCTACTCTCACAGGTACGGCTCTTTTCAAGCACAGAACCCTCAATTTTTCCAGTCCATCCACAGGATGGGTACAAGACGGTTCTTATTAGCTCTGATTTCTTTGGGGTGCTTTGAACTTTAACTTAAACTTAAAATGTTAATTTAACTTACAGTTACTTTCACCTTAAAGTTAACTCAAAATTAAATCAACAATATCCAAAAGAAAGCAAAACTATATAAAACTGTCCTTTATTTTAAAAATCCTCAACTAGAAAACTGCTAGGTAATAAAATTTTTGTTAGTGATGAGAAGATAATTTTCTATATATTTTATGATCAGTAACCCAAAATGCAGGGTCTTTCTTATAAGAACTATTATGACCTTAAACATTAGAAACTTTGGTAAAATCAATGATTTGGTGATTTGAAAATTTGTCATCTAGAACAAATCTAGCTCTGTCAGAAAGGATCCAAACACTTATACAAGACTACTAAGCCATCAAGTAGTGAATCAGGACTCAGACCTGGAAGTTTAGGCCCTCAATCAACCCATAGTTTTACAAGACTTAGAGTTTTCTCAGAATGGAATTCAGTGTCCTATATGTCCCAGCTCCAGTATCTTCCCTATTCCCCTAACATGTATTTCATACCACTACAACCAACTTGGTCTCAAACACATCTGCAATGTCTCACCTTCAACTCAGCGCCCTCTACTGGGTACTTCCTCCTCTACACCTACATCTTCCAAATCCTATCTTCAGTGTCCAAAAAATTTTCTCTAATCTCTTTGTCCTGTGATAATCTCTCATCAGAACTACTACAACACTTATATTCACCAAGTACAGCTATAGGGTTTTTAAGGTTAAGGGATAAGAAGCTATGGCTGTTTATAAATTCTATCCAGTATCAAACAAGTTCTACATGGGCATTTAGCTTATATCTGTCAAATGAACTTAAGATGCCTTTATTATCCAAAAAAAAAAAAAAGCCTCTGATATAATTGTCCCACTTTTTAAATCTAACTTTAATTCAATATTCCACATATGTATGTGTGTATGTAAATGCCAAACTGTGTAATACTTAAAATAGAGTAATAGCTTTTATCAGATAATAATGTTGAAATTCTCAATCTTGAAATAACCTAGGGACTTCTCTGGCAGTCCAGTGGTTAGGACTCTGCACTTCTACTGGAAGTGCACGGATTCGATCCCTGGATGCAGGACAAAGATCCTACAAGCCACGTGGTACAGTTAAAAAAAAGAAAAGAAATAACCTAGTTTGTAAGAGGTCAGAGAATCATTTCACTTTAGCACAATTGAAGGTCAGCATATTAAAGATTCTATACAATCAATCTGTATATATATCCTGCAAAAGAAAGGACCTAGGAACAATTCTAGTACTAAACATGTGCTGAAAACACTGAAGGTATCTAAATCTAAAAGATTCACCAGTCACATGTGCCACCACAACAACCTTGGCAGGTTCTTCACAAACTTAGATACCATTCTTTATAGAGATTAGGCTTCTCCATTAACCATAAAACAAAAGCACAGGCAGCAGATTTAGATAAAATGCAGAGGTTGCAATCTCAGAGATGCTGACTCAGATCTATAAAAAAAATAATGGCCTAGTAGCCCTAGCACAAACCTAACTCTACTAATGGCAGGGATCATGTGGGGAAGACCAACCAAAATGTACTATAGAAATCTTTCCACTGAAACTTGCTTCAAAGAAAGAAGAAAGGATGAAAGGAAAGGAGGGAGCGTGTGTGCGTGGTAAGTCACTCTAGTCCTGTCCAACTCTTTGCCTCTATGGGCTGTAGCCTGCCAGGCTCCTCTGTCCATGGGACCGACCCAGGGATCAAACCCATATCTCTTACATCTCCTGCACTGGCAGGTGCATTCTTTACCACTAGTGCCACCTGGAAAGCCCCCTGGTGGCTTAGACAGTAAAGAATCTGCCTGAAATGTGGGAGACCCAGGTTTGTTCCCTGGGTTGGGAAGATCTACTAGAGAAGGGATGGCTACCAACTCCAGTATTTTTGCCTGGAGAATTCCACGGACAAAAGAGGGAGAGAGGGAGAGAAACAAAGTTCCAATATGCATACACAAATTGCACAATCTTCTTTTCATTGTAGTGGCAAAAAAAATATTAAAAATAAAATCTACTTGTAAAGAGTCCTTTGAAACACCTGCTTGATTTCATGGTCAAGTTATATGATTTGTAAGACTTGAAGATAATTCAAGTCAGTGATAAACACCAAATCACACGACCCACTTGTGGAAACGACATGGAAATATCTGTCTGGAGTCTATAATGGCCATGCAAATGAATGTATTTAGTCATTACTCAATATCACCACTCATAAAGCAAGCAATTGCTTCCCTTTGAATGCTCATCCTTTGTATTAACACTAACAAAGTCATTGCTAAAAACACTAAATTAACACTTTCCACTACAAAATAATAACTTAAAACTTTAACCTTAACTATTAAAAAATATGGTTTAAGTATCTTTTCAATTAAAATATTATTTTTACAGTGTTTATCTAGTGAGCAAAGAAAAACACATACATCTTATACAGAAACTAGGTCACAGGTTTATATGAAAGAAAGAATAAAGAAAAATACTCCTTTAAAGTTATTTTCTACTTCTAGATATCCTCATAATAAATAAAGAGAACAAGTAAAAAGCAGTAGAGGCACCATTTTTCATAATGCATGATTTTTTCACTTGAAAATCAATTAAAACACATGAGAAAAACTTGTATAAATGTTTTATAAAAAATGAAAGACTACTTTTGAACCTAAAATTTAATGAGAACTGATAAAGTATGGTTATCTTCTCTTTGAAGATTACTGAGGCCCTTGAAGAAGATACAAACTCTGCAAATTCCAATACAAATACTTTTTACATGTTCACTGTAATTTCAGTGCTGGTCACTCAGTCGCTCAGTCGTGTCTGACACTTTTGTGACCTCATGGACTGGAGTCCACCAGGCTCCTCTGTCCATGGCATTCTCCAGGCAAGAATACTGGAGCAGGCAGCCATTCCCTTCTCCAGGAGATCTTCCCTATCCAGGGATCAAAACCTGGCCTTCTGCATGGCAGGCAGATTCTTTACCATATGAACCACCAGGGAATTTCAGCTTAAATAAATCTCAGAACATTTGCTCCTACCTGAGCTTTACAAGTGACAATCCATGCTGATATCAAGTAATCCTTAGCTCCTGTTTATTTCAGAATAAGATGCAAGAGAAAGCAATTTAATGTCTCATTAAAAGATTTGTTTTCAAATATTTTTTTCTTCCTCCAGAGGGCAGTCAACATAAGTCTCCACTAAAGAGAGCTTTTAAAAAGTTTTTTGGAAAGTCCTTTGGTGGAAACCATCTGGTCCTATAGGAGAGGAAAAGTATCTTTTTCTTCTGCCCCTCTTAGATCTCTATAACAAAGACAGATTACAAGAGAAAAACGCACAAATTTACTTAAATTTTATGTGACATAGGAACCTTCGTAAAGAAATAAAGACCAAAACAATGGTTAAGCCTGAGTTTTTTATATTACGTTTGATGAAGAGTAGAGAGTGATGGAAAAGTATTATAGGACAAAAAGGAGTATAAGCTAAGAGGAGTAAACAGAGGGAAACTTAGCAAGGCCAGTTTGTTCAAATCCTTCTTTTCCTTTGGGTATAGGCAGAGCATCTCTTACATGAGATCTTATGACATGCTTCAGGGGGAAATCAGAAAGTCCCATATCTGTCATTTCTCGAATTCCTTCATCTTAAGACAATCAACATGCCAAGATGCCATATTTGGGGGCAGCATGTCCTAAACCCTGTCACTCTCCCATATGAAACTTCCCAAAGAAGTTTCATTCTCAGAAACTGAGTTGGTAGACTCTCCCAAAACCCACTGAATCAATCTCAGTCCTGGAAAACGGTCAGTCCATCCAAACAGTTGTGTCTCATTTCAGGAGGTGGTGGCATAGATAGGAGTAAATGCCTACCAATTAGTTCTCTATACAGAATGAGCAATCAAGCATTTAATAGGGGACAAAACAAACAGAAAAATAAATAAAGGTTAATGGTTAGAACAAACATGAACTCAGTTTTTGAGTCCAGAGGGCAGTCAGTTAAAATTTCTTGATGTTGGGCTTAAAAGTACCCTTAGATGTATAGAGTGAGGACAGGTAGTAGAAATCTGATGGATTTTCCTGGTTGGCTGTTTAAAATGTCTGTAATGAGGTCATCAAGTACTCCATGAACTTTCTGAGTAGCCTACACAGCAACAGGCATGAAGGTTGGAAACCTTCAAGTTAAACTTGAAGTTTAACTCAAGTCAGCCAGCCTCAGATTCCAGGATTCAGGAAAAAGGACAGTTTTATTTCTCAATGATTCCATGTCAGAAGGGTGGGAGAAAAACTGGAAATGCTAACTTATAACCAAACACTGGAGGCAACTAGAAGAATTCAGGATCCAGTCCAATTACAGGTAGATAAAACCTTAAAAACAATGGTCAGAACTAGAACTTAAGATACACAGGGTGTACTATAGTTTCCTATTGAAACATTATTTTTCTCTTGGTTCAGTTCAGTTGCTCGGTCGTGTCTGACTCTTTGCGACCCCATGAAGTGCAGCACGTCAGGCCTCCTTGTCCATCACCAACTCCCAGCGTCTACTCAAACTCATATCGTCGAATCAGTGATGCCATCCAGCCATCTTATCCTCTCTCGTCCCCTTCTCCTCCTGCTCCTAATCCCTCCCAGCATCAGGGTCTTTTCCAATGAGTCAAGTCTTCGCATGAGGTGGCCAAAGTATTGGAGTCTCAGCTTCAGCATCAGTCCTTCCAATGAACACCCAGGACTGATCTCCTTTACGATGGATTGGTTGGACCTCCTTGCAGTCCAAGGGACTCTCAAGAGTCTTCTCCAACACCACAGTTCAAATGCATTAATTCTTCAGTGCTCAGCTTTCTTCACAGTCCAACTCTCACATCCATACATGACTACTAGAAAAACATAGCCTTGACTAGACAGACCTTTGTTGGCAAAGTAATGTCTGCTTTTTAATATGCTGTCTAGGTTGGTCATAACTTTTCTTCCAAGGAGTAAGTGTCTTAGACCTCCTTGCAGTCCAAGGGACTCTCAAGAGTCTTCTCCAACACCATAGTTCAAATGCATTAATTCTTCAGTGCTCAGCTTTCTTCACAGTCCAACTCTCACATCCATACATGACTACTAGAAAAACATAGCCTTGACTAGACAGACCTTTGTTGGCAAAGTAATGTCTGCTTTTTAATATGCTGTCTAGGTTGGTCATAACTTTTCTTCCAAGGAGTAAGTGTCTTAATTTCATGGCTGCAGTCATCATCTGCAGTGATTTTGGAGCCCAAAAAGATAAAGTCTGACACTGTTTCCACAGTTTCCCCATCTATTTCCCATGAAGTGATGGGACCAGATGCCATGATCTTGATAGTCACCCCCATTTCCAGCAAAGAAAATAAATGACTAGTCTATTTGCAAAATCAGCCTCGTCTTCGTAAATCTGGCCTGATATTTACATAAGTGCAGCAACAACAGTGATAAACCATACAGACTCTTTTTTAAGTTTGCTAGAACTTAAAATAAGGAATCTCAAATGAGACTTTTAAAAGCCTCGATGGTGGAGCCTGGTGGGCTGCCGTCTATGGGGTCACACAGAGTCGGACACGACTGAAGTGACTTAGCAGCAGCAGCAGCAAGGCTATGAAGTCAAGCCAGAAACTTGCCACAAGACTTCCCTTCAAACATGCAGATTTGGCTGAATGTACTGAATTGATGCTTTTGAACTGTGGTGTTGGAGAAGACTCTTGAGAGTCCCTTGGACTGCAAGGAGGTCCAACCAGTCCATCGTAAAGGAGATCAGTCCTGGGTGTTCATTGGAAGGACTGATGCTGAAGCTGAGACTCCAATACTTTGGCCACCTCATGTGAAGAACTGACTCATTTGAAAAGACCCTGATGCTGGGAAAGATTGAAGGCGGGAGGAGAAGGGGACGAGAGGATGAGATGGTTGGATGGCATCACTGACTCAATGGACACGAGTCTGAGTAAACTCTGGGAGTTGGGAATGGACAGGGAGGCCTGGCGTGCTGCAGTCCATGGGGTCACAAAGAGTTGGACACAACTGAGCGAGTGAACTGACTTACTGACTGAGTCTCCCTGGAAGTGGCATTTGTCACTTGCCTCTAATGCTGAGTACCCTGTAAGCCAGGTACCAGGCCAGTTTTTTGTTTTGTTTTGTTTTTTTCCAAGACAGTTTATAAGCATTAGTTCCATAAAGACCACCACAGTTCCTTAAAGCTGTCTGGTCATACCTGATTTTATACATCATTCTGAAATATAAAAGTCCAGTTAAAGACTTGGTAATACAAGTGATGTTTTTATTATGTTCTATTACAAGGAAAACAGATTCTTATTGAACTTGTGCAAATAACTATATTGCCATGAAAATATAAATACTTAATTAGTTTCTGAATTCTGGAGAGATCAGGTAGGGAGAAAATAAATTGTTTCGTCTTTGTTCACAAATGTATATTTTACCAAATTGCTGTAACTTACAGAGAAGACTCCTGAGAGTCCCTTGGACTGCAAGGAAATCCAACCAGTCCATTCTAAAGGAGATCAGCCCTGAGTGTTCTTTGGAAGGAATGATGCTAAAGCTGAAACTCCAGTACTTTGGCCACCTCATGCGAAGACTTGACTCATTGGAAAAGACTCTGATGCTGGGAGGGATTATGGGCACGAGGAGAAGAGGATGACAAAAGATGAGATGGATGGATGGCATCACTGACTCGATGGATGTGAGTCTGAGTGAACTTCAGGAGTTGGTGATGGGCAGGGAGGCCTGGCGTGCTGCGATTCATGGGGTCACAAAGAGTCGGACACGACTGAGCGACTGAACTGACTGACAGATAGCTTAAGAGAAACGAGAAAATAAAACATTAAGGAATAGGCAATGTTTCAAACAAATGCCATTAAAAAATCATAATCATCCTCATCAGTTCATCCAGTCTCATGTGATTAGTACTTGTTCTGTTTGATCTTGGATTAGCAGTTTTGTGAATCCATGAACTTCTTCATTAGTTCAGAAAATCTTATTCCACTGGCCTGGTCTCGAAGTTATTCAAGTGATGGCATCATGGAGCTGTCTTGCTTGCAGCTGACTGTAAATGCTTTCAGAGAAGCATTAGGAGTAAAACAAAACTGTCTGGGAATGACAAAAGACTTTGAAATGACCATGGTTAAAAATCTGATGCGAGGTCATTATAATTGACAGGAACTTTGTTTATTTCAGTGACATACAATATTTTAACATAATAACCAGAAATATGACTGATAACATAATGCTGAACATATGAACACCAAGTATTGACAAAATGCTATGAACTTCATATCATTTCTGAAATACTTATATAACATATGCCCCCACAAATACAGCCTAAAGAAGGTACATCATCACTTCTTATTTGACAATGCTTCCTACTCAGCTTAATATATCAAATAAACTAGTTTAACATATCTCCTTTAACAAGATGAGAGACAAATCTTTTGAGATTTTCTGAGGACTCTCTGGGAAACCCCAAAGTAAAAAAAAAAACAAAAAACACTTTAGTTAGAATTTGATTTGGGGAAGTTTGTCAAAAATGTCAAAAGGTTTGAGCAGCTGATTAAATAGATGATAAATAGATTTTATAATCAGATGATTATAAAATAATACTTAATTATCTACTTAACCAAAGTGACAATAAAAAAATTTTAAGGCAGATACAGAAGATAATATAGTCAACAAACCCTTAGCTTTTTTAATCTTAAGTAATCAAAGATCTGATAAAGACAACTGTGAAGTACAGGAAATCATTCTGATAAGACAGAAAATTTTGGTTCTTCAAACAGATTACTTAAAAGAAAAACTTTTTAACAATTTCTTAATAAGGGAAGACCAGTAATCCAAGAAAATGTTGTCATTCTAGTTACATCCAGCATCCTTTTGATATTAAGGCTTATCTTTTTATTTTTAACTTATAAATAAATCTATTCAATCTTAGAAGCTTGACCACACATAAAATTCCTTTCCCTCAAACTTTTTACACTCCTGCTTTTTTTCTATATATACACTATGTTTTTGTCCCATGCTTTTCCTTTCTCACTGTGGAATAGCCAGTCATTCTATTTTAGGATAAAATTACCTTCCTTTCCCCTTAACAAAAACATATTCTTCATACTGTGTATATTTTTCCTTATCAGAAACACATTCTGTTTTCCTTGTATACTTCGGATACAGAGATTTTTTTCCTTTGTCCTTATTATTCTTAGAAGTTTCATTAACATAATTGATAAAAATTTTTAATCCCTAGTCACTCTATTTTTCAGTGAAATCTTATTATAAAGCATCCATTTGTGAACTGCCTACTTCATACTAACATTCTGTGGTAGCTTTGAAAATTTATAAATATGCCATTTCACAATTTCTAGAGGCATATACTTCCTCTTAGTATAGTCTTTCCATGTGGCAAAGAAGACATTTGCTAATAGAATGAAGTATCTTTGGCCTCTACAAAATTTAGGATGCCAAAAGAAGATAAGCTATGTCCAGCAATCAACGTTTCAGGATTTCATTTTATGTGGAAATGATCAGATATTCAATGAACACCCATCATTTGAACATAACTTAGTATGCTCTAAGGTTTCAAGTTACCAAAAAGATTTTGGAAATTATTCTTAAGTAGACATAATATAAGATATAATTATCACTGAAAATTTCATTTATAAATTTTTATCCTACTTACATTAACTCACTTATTCTTAACAATTATGCCTGACTTGTTCATGAAAATTTCATGAGACATTAAACAAAGCTAGCCATCATTTTTCTTGTTGATAAATCAGGCAAATATAAAAAATATCACAAACACAAAGAACCCAAAAAGTTAAACATGATTCCCTTCAACTGTTTTTATTTTTAATCTGTTGTGCTTGACATATATCAAGCAATTTATTTTTATTACATATTTTGCTGCTAGGTTGGACTTACAGTTTCATAATGTTAACTATCTAATACAGGTTTGTTTGACTAGTAAACCTAGGTAGAAAAAAAAGTGTACTTCTGCATTATATTTAATACTGAAAACTATGAGAACATACCTGTTTTTATTTTACCAAGAATATTAAAACTAGCCTTATTTACCATAGGGTATCCCAGATAATGCGAACTTTAAAAAGTTTGGGTTAACTTTTTTTTTTAAGTTGGGGTTAATTTCTATACTCCTGAGAATTTTAGGAATATTTAGTTTATATAAATGTTCATTCATCTCTAAGCCAATCTGAACAGAACTTCAAGGGATCTTATAAATTAATTTGGTAATATCTTCCAAAGAAAGAAAAATAGCACCAGGCTCCTTCATCCATGGGATTTTCCAGGCAAGAGTACTGGAGTGGAGTGCCATTGCCTTCTCCGACACATATACATACACACAGATGAACGCAAACAAAGATTTTATAACTTTTATTCTAAAATTTTTGCCATGTGTCAGTAAAACACAGTAATACAAAAATCACTGGATTTTACTTACTTTATATTTTTATTTCTGGAAAATGGGATCACTTGAGGTAACTTATTCAACATGAGGTTAATGTTTTTTATCAATATTTGTGGAAAAGACTTTTTAAATTTTTACCTTCTTTAACATACTCTGATGCAGCCTGTGAACTACATTTTAGGCAGGTGATTGAGGAGACATTGAGCAGCTGTCTGGATGTCTCTAAAGCTCATCTGAGGACATAAAATACTCCACCCAGTTAGCCTTTTTCCTTTTTGACCTCAGACAGTTGCTCTGGTTGGAGGGACCCTTTGTTCCCTGAGAGCGGGAGACCAGAGTGTAAGTAACCAAGGGACTGCAGTGGAAAATATCTGGCAGAGATAAATAAAGGTGGAAGAGATAGGGCTTGAAGAGGGACCTATCAAAGGATTCAAGGAAACTGCAAGAGTGAAGGTGGCAAAAAGAGGAAACAGAATCATAAGCGAAGGAAGAAAGAAGTCACAGAAGAGCCAGTTTGAGATCTTAAGTCTCCCAAAGAAGCCAGCAAAGTTCTAACTCATCAGCAAAACTGTACCAATCAGAAGTGAATTAGACAAAGCTGGTGGAACACAAAGTCAGCAAGAGTTCCAGAAGGGAGTTTCACTCAATTTAGAAGCTCCATGTGAAGAGCAGGATCAAAGAGGAAAAACAGAAAGGACTTTAAAAAACAAACCAAAGAACTCCTATAAAGTGCTGAATATCAGCTTTCAATTATGCCAACTTCTGACCATAGAGCTCTTGTATCCTTTCAAACATCTTGAAACCAGGTATCACATAAGGCAAACAGTAAATATTTGGAAGTTTTGCCTGTTTTTTGTTCTGTTTTTAAAACCAAACGTATGCCTATCTCAAGTGACTCAAAACTGTGAAGCCTTTCATGACTTAAAACCAATAAGCCCATTACGGCTCAATCATGGACACAAGAGGCTTCCTCAAAGAGGATGCAGAAGATACAGCCCTCCCAAGATCCCAACCCCTCACTCCATCCAAGAACTGGCAATGGTGGGGAGGACATTACCCACAAATGGTGTGCATTCCACATTTCTGTCCGGACACATTCTGAAAGTGTTACTCACTCAGTCATGTCTGACTCTTCTCGACCCCATCCTCTGTCCATGGAGTTCTCCCGGCAAGAATACTGGAGTGGGTAGCCATTCCCTTCTCCAGGGGATCTTCCCCACCGAGGGATCGAACCCAGGTCTCCAGCATTGCAGGCAGATTCTCTACCATCTGAGCCACCAGGGAAACCCATTCTAGGTGCCTTTCACATTCTGGGCACCTCCAATCTGACAATTGATGCCCACTCACACGGGTTTAACAACCCGAATGCCCCGGCAGGAGGAAAGCCAAGCCAAGTTCTCAGGACACAAAAGGAGACAAGGAAGAGAACAACAGCAATCCCTGAGAGGGACAGGATTAATAATCAGTAGCTACTAGAAGACAAATTCACAACAGTCAAACTTCAAACAACTAATTGTTACAACTATTTTTCTCCTGCTAATCTGAATCTGGAAAAGAATGGACAAAGCAATTTTTACCCTCCTCTCTTGACTGAGCACTATAGGCAGAGATCTGGGAGTGCTGACTGGTTAAGAATTGGTTTTTTTCTCTGACTTTTGTCAGTTTTCCCAAGATTCCATCTGCAGCTTCTGGAGCAAACAGGGTGGCGCCCCAGTCATCATTTCCTGGTCACCAGAAACTGTAGGGGAGGAAAACTATCTTTTCTCTCTATGATTCTAAGTTCTCAGCTGGCTCTCTGTAACAAAAGAAAAATTACAAATTAAGTTTTATGTGACATAAGAGCCTTCACAAGGAAATCAAGACCGAAGAAATGGCTAAACCTGCGCCTTTATACCAAGTTTGATGAAAAGANTAAGTTCTCAGCTGGCTCTCTGTAACAAAAGAAAAATTACAAATTAAGTTTTATGTGACATAAGAGCCTTCACAAGGAAATCAAGACCGAAGAAATGGCTAAACCTGCGCCTTTATACCAAGTTTGATGAAAAGAAGAGTCATGTAAAAATATGATAGGACAAAAAGTTGTATGAGCTAAGAGTAATGAACTGAGGAAAACCTAGTAAGGACTGTACATTTAGATTTCTCTGGTGTTCCTCCATCTTAGGAGACAAGGATGCTCCTTAGTGTACATGGAGGATGCCTCATACATTGAGGTGTCGTATGACCTGCCTAGGGGAAGGTTAGGAGCTACACTTGCCATTTCTCAAACCCCTTCAGCTTAAAATATTCAGTATGTCTAGGTGTCATATTTGGGGGGTAGAATGTCCTGAATCCCATCATTCTCCCTCAAATAGTTTCTTTCATACACTCTCAATAAAAGATTTTTGCCAGTTACTAGGAATAGGAATGGTAGACTAAAATAAAGGTCCTCTCCCCACCTCCCAGGGTCAATGCAAAACACTCCAGTCAAGCACAATGACAGCATGAACTTCTGTTTCTGGCAGTGTAGATCTGATGCTTGGAAATTGCCTAAAAATGCTAGAGTCGATAGTTTAAAATTCTTCTGACTGAAGAAAGTAAGGAAGTCATATGACACAGGGTAACAGGAGGCAGAATCCAAGGGCCTGTTCAAGGTGGAGAGCTAGGGTNTGTTTCTGGCAGTGTAGATCTGATGCTTGGAAATTGCCTAAAAATGCTAGAGTCGATAGTTTAAAATTCTTCTGACTGAAGAAAGTAAGGAAGTCATATGACACAGGGTAACAGGAGGCAGAATCCAAGGGCCTGTTCAAGGTGGAGAGCTAGGGTAGCAGCCTTTCCACAGGGAAGCTAGGGAACCAGGGAGCTGGGGGAACACTGTATGGGGGGTGGCTAAAAACCAATTCATCTTCCAACTAATATGCATGAAGAACAGGCATACAATCAGAAGGAAAAAGAAATTATAAATGAATACAGGTAAATCTAAACACTGTTATTCTGTCATTTCTGTGGTTAAAAGATCAAGTCTCAGGAATATAACATCTAATAAAAATAATTTATACCAGAAGGAGGTTGATCTTATTGCTCAGTTCGGTCAGTTCAGTTCAGTTCAGTCGCACAGTCGTATCCGACTCT
>SJYX01011594.1:67495-101102 GCA_006410675.1 Oreotragus oreotragus
AGCATTCTTTGGCATTGCCTTTCTTTGGGACTGGAATGAAAACTGACCTTTTCCAGTCCTGTGGCCACTGCTGAGTTTTCCAAATTTGCTGGCATACTGAGTGTTGCACTTTCATAGCATCATCTTTTAGGATTTAAAATAGCTCAACTGGAATTTCATCACCTCCATTAGCTTTGTTCATAGTGATGATTCCTAAGGCCAACTTGATTTCACATTCCAGGATATTTGGCTCTAGGTGAATGATCACACCATCGTGATTATCTGGGTCCTGAAGATCTTTTTTGTACAGTTCTTCTGTGTATTCTTGCCACCTCTTCTTAATATCTTCTGCTTCTGTTAGGTCCATACCATTTCTGTCCTTTTTTGTGCTTATCTTTGCATGAAATGTTCCCTTGGTATCTCTTATTTTCTTGAAGAGATCTCTAGTCTTTGCCATTCTATTGTTTTCTTCTATTTCTTTGCATTGATCACTGAGGAAGGCTTTCTTATCTCACCTTGCTATTCTTTGGAACTCTGCATTCAAATGGGTATATATTTCCTTTTCTCCTTTGCCTTTCACTCCTCTTCTTTTCACAGCTATTTGGAAGGCCTCCTCAAACAGCCATTTTGCCTTTTTGCATTTCTTTTTCTTGCAGATGGTCTTGATCCCTGCCTCCTGTACAATGTCATGAACCTCCGTCCATAGTTCTTCAGGCACTCTGTCAGATATAATCCCTTGAATCTATTTCTTACTTCCACTGTATAATCGTAAGGGATTCGATTTAGGTTATACCTGAATGGTCTAGTGGTTTTCCCTACTTTCTTCAATTTAAGTGTGAATTTGGCAACAAGGAGTTCATGATCTGAGCCTCAGTAGCTCCTGGTCTTGTTTTTGTTGACTGTATAGAGCTTCTCCATCTTTGGCTGCAAAGAATATAATCAATCTGATTTCGGTACTGACCATCTGGTGATGTCCATATGTAGAGTCTTCTCTTGTGTTGCTGGAAGAGGGTGTTTGCTATGACCAATGCATTCTCTTGGCAAAACACTATTAGTCTTTTCCCTGCTTCATTCTATACTCGAAGGCCATATTCGCCTGTTACTCCAGGTATTTCTTGACTTCCTACTTTTGCATTCCAGTCTCCTATAATGAAAAGGACATCTTTTTTGGGTGTTAGTTCTTAAAGGTCTTGTAGGTCTTCATAGAACCATTCAACTTCAACTTCTTCTGCATTATTGGTCGTGCTCAGGAAGAAGGTAAAAATACTACTCATATTTAGAATTTGTTAAGTATACGTATCAATATTTCTTAGGGTAGCCACTAAAAGAAAAGAAATAAAACTGAAAACTTCCAACAGAGTTGAAGGGTAAAAATGGAATAAGAAAACAAGGGGAAACAAAAAAGACAGCACAGGATATGAATTCACACCTTAGAATAAGATATTACTGAGTTCAAATCCCAGCCCTGCCAAGTATTAGTTCTAACCACGGACAAATCATGTGCTATTTAAAACTCCATTTCCTCATCTTTAAAAAAAGAGATAAAAGCTCACAGTTATTAAACCCAGGACCTGAGTTATTGTGCAAACATACAATAGTAGCACAGTGCCTGCCATAAAGATGCATAAATACCTTTTTCCTTTCCCCTCTTTTCATGACACTGAAGTACATTCACTAATAAGCAGGTCACTGTTTTAGTCTAAATGAGACACTTCAATCATGAATTCCACAACTATTACCTAAAATTGTCATCCTTGCTTCCTTGGCTTTCTGCTATACTCCTTCCTTATTCAGGACTAAAAAGCTTCCAAATAAAATCACATTATGTGTAAGTCCCTCCAGTTTATTATTGCTTCAAAACTATGCTTAAACATATTTAGGTTTTCAAAGGAAGATTAAGTTTAACCTGAAGCAAATACCTCTTCCACAGCAAAAGGTGAAGGTTAACACTTCACATAAGAGAAAGAAAACCCAGTGGCTGCTCTATTAAACAGCTACCTACTCTTCCTATCTACAACTTCCTGGGAGAAAAAGAATGGCTATTAGTTATGTCACCTCAAAGATGTGTAACTCGCTTTGGTTAATCAATTTGCTGAAATTCAGAATGAGCATGTAATCCCGTAATAAAATAAAATACCTTATTCCATGAAGATTATTTCCTGGATTAGATATTGTGCTCTGAAAATTAAAGTCCTCAGTAAAAGTTCCATCAAGTATTTCCCAATAACAGTGTTATACGGGTTGATACTAAGGACAAAAAAGTGAAAAACTTTTCATTCAACAACCTATATATGGATTATCCACACTCCCACTCACTTTTTAAATTCAGCATGACCAAATCTTAATTCTGAGGGGATTCTTTTTCTCTTTTGCATAAGGATGCTCCCAGAAGTTCCCTATCTGCACATTTACAGAATAAAATGAACTTCTACATGTGTCTAAGATAAACGTAAAATGGCAAATCTACCTACAAACTTTTCTAATCAGAAATAAAGTATAAGTACTTTAACTGTTCATTTCTACTGAGACAAAGGGTTGACTACCGCCAACTTTAAAGCACATATGTCAAATAGCAAGGTGACACAACCCTCTTACCTGGGATAAAAATGGTAAAAACTTTAGAAGTTTTGCAGGAAACCAACTGGCAACCTCTAAAACTAAAGATGAAAGTTTTATTAGAATAGAAATGGAAAATCTGTATACACAGACTCTAACAGGAAACAACACGGGAGAATTTTACTAGTGGAAATCTTAATAATAGAGTTGTTATGCATAAAACAGAAGGTATCAACTTGCTGTACAGTAGAGCAGTTAAAGCCCTGAAATCAGGTTGTCCCCATTCAAATCCCACCTCTAATTCCTGTGTAACGTAAGCAAGCTATTTAGCCTCCATGCTGCTGCTAAGTTGCTTTAGTCGTGTCCGACTCTGTGCGACCCCAGAGACAGCAGCCCACCAGGCTCCCCCGTCCCTGGGATTCTCCAGGCAAGAACACTGGAGTGGGTTGCCATTTCCTTCTCCAAAGCATTAAAGTGAAAGTGAAAGTGAAAGTGAAAGTGAAAGTGAAGCCGTGTCCGACTCTTCATGACCCCACAGACTGTAGCCTACCAGGCTCCTCCATCCATGGGATTTACCAAGCAAGAGTACTGGAGTGGGGTGCCATTGCCTTCTCCTGTATCTATGAAGTTGGTATAATAAGGGTCCTTAATAAAACTGCAGCGAGGATTAAATTAACTGAGCACAATGATTGGCACATAGTAAATATTTATTATTAGCTAGTTGTGTAACTATTATCGTCTAAAACTGCTTTGTAGCATCACACTAGCAGAAGTGTCAAAAAGTCACCTGAAGGAGTTAAATTAAGAAATTATGTTCTCACTCCTTGATGGGACCAGATAATCCTAACGCCCATCATACAACATCCAGCAAATATAATAACCTGGAAGCCAACACCAAAGAACCACAAATTAAGTCATTAAAAATTNCCTGATAGGCTGCAGTCCATGGGGTTGCAAAGAGTCAGACACAACTGAGCGACTTCACTTCACTTCTAAGTATAAAGGCAGGTCAACTTAAAAAGTATCAGCAGAACACACTTGACTTTATCTTATAATCTATAGACAATACAATAGAATAACTTGATCCAAAGCTGACACCAGAATTCACCCTTCCTGAATCACCAGGCTCCCAAGTGATTTCTCGTTTATATGTAGGTTATGAGTAAATACAACTGTTAGCATCTAAGTTCAGTTCAGTTCAGTCACTCAGTCGTGTCCGACTCTTTGCGACCCCGTGAATCACAGCACGCCAGGCCTGCCTGTCCATCACCAACTGTCGGAGTTCACTCAGATTCATGTCCATTGAGTCAGTGATGCCATCCAGCCATCTTATCCTCTGTTGTCCCCTTCTCCTCCTGCCCCCAATCCCTCCCAGTATCAGAGTCTTTTCCAATGAGTCAATTCTTCGCATGAGGTGGCCAAAGTACTGGAGTTTCAGCTTTAGCATCATCCCTTCCAAAGAAATCCCAGGGCTGATCTCCTTCAGAATGGACCGGTTGGATCTCCTTGCAGTCCAAGAGACTCTCAAGAGTCTTCTCCAACACCACAGTTCTAAAGCATCAATTCTTCGGCACTCAGCCTTCTTCACAGTCCAACTCTCACATCCATAAAGGTGACTACTAATCTACTCACTTGAGCTCAGAGATCTAATTACTAATAATTAGATTACAGTATTAAGTGACAAATGAATTTCTTCTACACTATACTGCTGCTTCTCAGGTGGCTCAGTGGTAAAGAATCCATCTGCAGTTCAGGAGACACTGGTTCTGGGATTCAGTCTTTGGGTCGTGAAGATCCCCTAGAGGAGGAAATGGCAACCCACTCCAGTATTCTTGCCTGGGAAATCCCATGGACAGAGGAGCCTGGTGGGCTGCAGTGGAAGTGAAATAAAGCGAGAGTGGTAGGGTGCTCAGTATGGCCATTCACTTTGCAACTCCACGGACTGTAGCCCACCAGGCTCTTCTGTCCACCAGACTTCCCTTTGCAACCCCATGGACTGTACCCCACCAGGCTCCTCTGTCCACCAGACTTCCCAGGCAAGAATACTGGAGTGGGCTGCCATTTCCTTCTCCAGGGATCTTCCCGACTTGGGGATTAAATATGTTCTCCTGCACCACAAACAGATTCTTTACCATCTGAGCCACCATGGAAGCCCATGGGGTCACAAAAGAGTTGGGTATGACTTAGCGACTAAACAACATATTGCTGCTAAAGTGATCTTGAGGGGCAACCATGATAAACCATACAATGTCTAAAAGAATCAAGAACCATAAACTATTCTGTAAACACAGCAACTGAGTATGCCCCCCTAACCCAATAGCTCTAGTGGCTGGTGAGAAGGGAAATATATTCCATATAGTAGCTATTCAAAACAGCTTCATTCTCTCTTGTTCCAGTGAGTAAAATGATCTACTGCAGATAATTCTAAATGTTTGGTTTGCTTTTGACCTTGACAGCCTAAGAAAACCTAAATAGTTTAGGGAAGGTAACACCTTTATCTAAAACCTCTCAATTGGGGATGAAAAGGAAAGCTTCTCAAGAATGCTTGAATGCTTGTACTATCCCCAAGGGAGAAACTATTTGAGACTGAAATGTTAACTGGCAACTGGCACCTTCAGTATCACCTGAACAGGCTCCCAGCACAGGAATGTAATAACTACTTATTAGGTAGTCACTAATTTACTCTTCATTTCAAAGCAGCCTTTTTAATCTAGGTTTAAAAAAAATGAAACTGTCTAAATGTCATTTTGTTGGTTTTTTTTGTAGCAGATGGAAATGTATTTCATCATTACTCTCTCCATTATTCTTTTCAGCCTGCAAAAATCTGTGGTTGTAAAGCAAAGAAATAAAAGAGTTTGGATGATTTTAATCAAAGCTTGGATTCTAACCCTGCCCTGCAGCATGCTATAATATGAGGAATGTTCCTGCCTCACATTCCAAAAGAAATGAATTTTTATGTGAACACCCCCTCATATTACCTGTCACTTCTCTTTTTGTTGTTGTTTCTATTCATGCAGCAAATATTAGGCATCTACTTCTTTATGCTAGACGCTACATTAATTATAGTACCATCCTTGGGGAACAACAACAAAAAAAAAAAAACATTTATCAGTAATAAATTGATTGCATTAATAAAAGTTTAAAGTGGAGCAAATGAATCATAAAACACTTTCAGGAGTACACAGATATACAAAACAAAAAAATTCTAGACTCAACATGCTGCTCATACTCTCTAAAAAGTACTGTAGGTATAGACACCAAAATATTTCAGGTGCTTTTCAAATGCAAAGGAAAACAGTGTACAACCAAAAGCAGATGGGTTTTAAAATTAGTTTCACCATTTACAAGTAGTATAAACTTACACAAATGATTTACTCACTCCAAACTTCCCTCATCTCTAAAAGGGAAATATAAATATTTACCTTATATAAAGGTTGTTATAAGGATTGAATATAATATCTATTAAATGCCCAGTGTAGCGCCTGGAATATAGTATTGAATACATTATCAATATATAGAGACTAGTATTATTAGAGACATTTTCAACAACAGGACACACTTAGTAGTGAGTTTTACTCCTTGATGGAAAAAATTCTTCATGTCACTGAAAACTGTTCTGAAAAAGAAAGTAAAATCATAAGTTTCATAGACGAATACACAATTTGACAACATTTAAATAAGGAAAATTTATTTTGACAAGTTGGAAGACAGGAACCTAAACTAAGAGATGAGTTATATTTCACAAGAAGAGTATCTAACTAAACAAACAAAAAACATATAGTGAGATTACAGAAGGACAGCCTGGAGAAGAAAGAGTCAAGAAGTAGCTATCCCTCTTTGTCAAACACCTTGTCTCTTCCTTTTATTCTTTCTCAATTTCTGGAGGGAAGAAATATGTTCTCATAGAAATTGGCAATCAAAAAAAAAGGAAGTCAGAAGTAATAAAGCAAACATGTCATCTCTAAATACGAAACCATCTGCTATTTCTCTGAGTTGACAGGTTTTTTTATTCAGTTTCATAAATTTCACTTTAAAATACATCTAACTTACATAATATACCTTGTGATTAGGTCTATCCATCATTCCACTCCTACTCTGAATTAACTTAATCAAATAACTACACATTAGCTATCAGTTAGGAGAGAAATGGAGATTTCATTTGGAGGAGAGATTAAAGGACAAAACAAAGGAAAAAAAAGCGTTATGAATGAATAGGGCACTTGTGAGATGAGAAAGTGTCGTTACCCAACGGAGGAAATAACAGCCAGGAAAGGAAGAAATTGCAGGAGAGTACGGATCAGAGAACAAACACTAACGATCAACACAGCACTTACTTTTTTGAGACAATAATCACCAGCATGTCTCACTGACCAAATGCTACTACAGAACACCAATACTTATCAACTGTAGGACTGTGAAACAAAATACCACACAATTTGAAACACTGGGGCCTCAAAATAGGAAGCTGTCCTATCTTACGATCAAACTATAGAAAAATCAAAAATCACTAAAAAAGTAATGTTTATTTAGTTGCATCTTTGGGAGAAAAAATAGGAATAGCTAGAAAGAAAGAGTCAAATTCACTTCTACTTAAAGGCCTCTTTGAAGCTTTTCTGAACTCCTTTGCTTATGAATGTAGACATACAACAAATTTCTCAGTTTAAATTTAAAAGCCTAGCATACAAAACTGTGCACAGAACCTCTCTTTCACCTCTAAGGGTTCCAAGAAAGAACCCTTCTTTAACAGATCTTCAAGCACTGCAAAGGCTCCTTCGAATGATAACATACAAAGTCACTCCAAGTTAAGTGTAAACTTTACCAGCCTCTGAACACCAGGGCGATGGTTTCCAGGTCTGGTTCAGAAACAGTCGCAGTAAAGTTGAGATATATACTCTAAGCCTCATAGTTAGCCCATGGGACTTCCCTGGCAGTCCAGTGATTATGACCTTGTGCTTCCACTTCAGGGGGCACAAGTTCAATCCCTGGTCAAGGAACTAAGATCCCGTATGCCCTAAGACACGGCCCAAAAACAAACCAAAAAACCCATAAGCCTACACACTGAAAAAATCTGTCACTTGATTACCACTGAATCTACATTCTTAAGTGTTTTTCTATCTTAACACACAATTAACATAGAAAATTCCTTTTTTTTTAAGCCAGTTATCTTAGGAGTTGACATCCATCAAATAGTTCGCTTTTTTCTCAAAACTAAACAAAATAACCCTCTGAAGAGGAAAGTGAGAAGTTACTCCAAAGTCTTGTACTTCCCTTCCAACCATATCTTTACAGTTAAATTCCAAAGAGTGTTGGGGGTTGGGGAGGGGGTGGGGGAGAGGCAACAAAGTTAACTGGAGATAGTGCTGTTAGAAAAGTACATCCTTTTAATTTGAGGAGATGGATTTTGAAGTTGAAATATGGTTTCCCCCTCCCCACCCCCAAAAAAGTGCACAGTTTATTCAAAAAAGAGCTAGCCTGAGGATCACAGAGGTAGAGAAGTACTCAACAGAATCAGAGGCATGCCCCTGCCCGGAAGGAAGAAACCTGAAACAAAAAGCATGCTGAAGAGCTCCCCAGTGTTTCATATTAGTGTAATTTTCTCCTTTGTTGAAAGGACAATATCATATATTAACGCATGTATGTGGAATCTAGAAAGATGGTATTGACGAACCTATCTACAGGGCAGCAATGGAGACAGGCAAAGAGAACTGACTTATGGACACAGTGGGGGAAGGAGAGGATGAGACAAACTGAGAGAGCAGCGTAGAAGCATACACATTACCGTATGTACAACAGACAAAGCCAGTGGAAATTTGCCGTAGGGTGCAGGTAGCTCAAATCTGGCGTTCTGCGACAACCTAGAGGAGTGTGATGGGGTGGGAGGTGCGAAGGAGGTTCAAGATGGAGGGGACATACATATACCTTTGACTGATTCATGCCAGTATATGGCAGAAACCAACACAATATTGTAAAGCATTTACCCTCTAATTAAAAATAAGGTGAAGTCGCTCAGTCGTGTCCAACTCTTTGCGACCCCGTGGACTGTAACCTACTAGGCTTCTCCGTCTATGGGATTCTCCAGGCAAGAATACTGGAGTGGATTGCTGTTTCCTTCTCCAGGGGATCTTCCCGACCCAGGGATCGAATCCGGGTCTCCCACATTGGAGGCAGATGCTTTAACCTCTGAGCCACCAGAAAAGTCCAAAAAATTTAAAAATACTTGAGGGGGAAAAGGCACGCTAAGCAACGGAGGAGACATACAGAATAAGGAAGTAGGGAAAAAAGGATCTCACTCTAGACCCTCAGCCAATCGCTATGGCATAATAAAATAAATGCCACTGTTTGCTGAATGCTATGTGCCGGACGTTATGCTAAACACATTACACACAGCATCCCCTTTACTGTTTATAACAACTATGTGCATCAGGTATTATGATTTTACAGATAAGGAAGCGCAGATTATACCTGAAACCTGGCAACCTTCTAAAGGATTCCTTTACATCCTACAACTTTTCTCTATGCCCCAAGGTCCTTAAAATTCCCTCCTAGCGGAATTCCAAACCCTTGCCCTATGTGGGTTTACAGAGAGCACTTGAGTTACAACAGCTACATTTTTCTCTATTCTCAATCTCCTCAACAAAGAAAGCTTTCAGTAACTTATCTTGGTCCAAGTGTTACCTACTCTTAAGATCCTCTGCAGTATCCCCTGTGAATCATCCAGTGGCTAGCCTGTATTATATTTCCTAGTAAAATCTCTTCAAGCCCCAGGGGTATCCCATGTCACTGTGTGCCCCAAGTGGATATGTGGTCCAACTGGAAATATCTTACAGTATCACACTTCTCTCTGCCCTCCCTCTCCTTTCAGTGTCACTGAATGGCATGAATTTCACCACTATTCTCTTAACTATTAATTCATATTCACTCCCTTAAATAAGACTCAAAATGACTTTCTCTTCAGAAAACCTGCCCATGATTAGCATCATTTAACTGTAACCATTCTGGTGGCAGAAAAGGCCCTGGATTGGAAACCAGATCTGGACAGATCTGGCTTCTTTCTAATCTTGGTTCTTTTACAGTAGGATATGTTACCAGGGCAAATCACTCCACTTTTGCAGAACTAGTTTCTCAACTGTTACTGAAGGGAATTAAACTAAATAAGTTCAAGACTAATTCCTAGATCTATATATATTTTTTTTTCCTATAAAAAGGCTACCAAAAGCCATTAACTTGGAAAAACAGAAAAATTGTTATGAAATGATTAAAATTACATAAGGCATCTTACATTTTAAAAAATTAATATACAACATATTAAAACCACAAAAACAGAGAAAAACTTAAATTTCAAAGGGTGACAAGGTGGATTAGGTTGTCCATTTTCCATTCTCTATTTGACACATGACTGAAAACCCAGGTAATCCCTTAGAGACTACTAGGCTATGAACACACACTCTCTCCTATTAACTAATCATTACTGCAATATTTCATATACCACATATTTGTTTAACACACCAAAAGTATTCCAAATACTAACTGTGAAGATTAGTCTTATCTGTCAACTTTGCTACTTATAGTACCCAGTCACTTAATCAAACATTAATTTAGGTGTTACTGTAAAGGTATTATGTAGATATAGTTAATATCTACAGTAAATTGACTTTAAGTAAAGAAGATTACCCTTGACAACATGGGTGGGACACATCTAATCAGCCGAAGGGCTTAAGAGTAAAAACCGAGTTTTCCCAGAGAAAGAATCCTATCTCAATACTGAAGCATCACCTGACTTTAAATCTGGCAGTCTTTCCTACAAATTTTGAACTTGTCCCCCCACAATGTCATGAGTCAATTCACAAAAACAAATCTCTTTTTAAAAACACACAGATGCACTATGAATGAGAGTGGTTTTGTTTCTCTCGAGAACCCTGACTGCTACACTAACATACTAAATACTCAAACTAGTATTTTCTTTTTTAAGTAAGAATTAACAGATGTCTGTTTCTGGTAACCTCTTTAAAATATTAAAGCATTTTAAATAAGTATTCAGAATGTTACTGCAATGATTATCTCACTGTGCTTTTCTTTATTAAAATACATAGGAAGAAAAAGAATAGTGATGTTTTCCACATTGAACTGTTAAGTTTCAAAACTGATTTCAGAAAATTCTGATTCAATTTTTTTTCTCATTTTCATGGCCTTCAAAGAGTTTCATAACTAGACATTATATAACATTACTGCAGAAAGTCACTTACCAGCCCAATTTTAAAGACTAAGGAATCAGGCAAAGAGAAGTAATAGACTCTGCAGTACTTTATTGAGGTATATTTGCAGAATCAAGCTGGGGATTTTCCAGCTCTAAGTTTTATTGTTGATCCATCAGCTAGTTAGCCTGCCATAGTACACTGACACAGAAAAAGATCTTAGAAATCCCAAGATACACAGAAACTACTAAAGATATAGAATTACATATTTAGAAATATCAGTTCATATGCTGGTTCCATTCAAAGAGTGTTACTGATTCTAGGTACCTGTAAACTTTTTTTCTGTAAAGGGTCAGTCGTATTTAGGCCTTGCAGGCCATAAAGTCTCATTGGCAACTACTCAACTCTGCAGGAGAGAAATGGAGATTTCATTTGGAGGAGAGATTAAAGGACAAAACAAAGGAAAAAAAAGCGTTATGAATGCATAGGGCACTTGTGAGATGAGAAAGTGTCGTTACCCAACGGAGGAAATAACAGCCAGGAAAGGAAGAAATTGCAGGAGAGTACGCATCAGAGAACAAACACTAACGGTCAACACAGCACTTAACTTTTTTGAGACAATAATCACCAGCATGTCTCACTGACCAAATGCTACTACAGAACACCAATACTTATCAACTGTAGGACTGTGAAACAGAATACCATACAATTTGAAACACTGGGGCCTCAAAATAGGAAGCTGTCCTATCTTACGATCAAACTATAGAAAAATCAAAAATCACTAAAAAAGTAATGTTTATTTAGTTGCATCTTTGGGAGAAAAAATAGGAATAGCTAGAAAGAAAGAGTCAAATTCACTTCTACTTAAAGGCCTCTTTGAAGCTTTTCTGAACTCCTTTGCTTATGAATGTAGACATACAACAAATTTCTCAGTTTAAATTTAAAAGCCTAGCATACAAAACTGTGCACAGAACCTCTCTTTCACCTCTAAGGGTTCCAAGAAAGAACCCTTCTTTAACAGATCTTCAAGCACTGCAAAGGCTCCTTCGAATGATAACATACAAAGTCACTCCAAGTTAAGTGTAAACTTTACCAGCCTCTGAACACCAGGGCGATGGTTTCCAGGTCTGGTTCAGAAACAGTCGCAGTAAAGTTGAGATATATACTCTAAGCCTCATAGTTAGCCCATGGGACTTCCCTGGCAGTCCAGTGATTATGACCTTGTGCTTCCACTTCAGGGGGCACAAGTTCAATCCCTGGTCAAGGAACTAAGATCCCGTATGCCCTAAGACACGGCCCAAAAACAAACCAAAAAACCCATAAGCCTACACACTGAAAAAATCTGTCACTTGATTACCACTGAATCTACATTCTTAAGTGTTTTTCTATCTTAACACACAATTAACATAGAAAATTCCTTTTTTTTTAAGCCAGTTATCTTAGGAGTTGACATCCATCAAATAGTTCGCTTTTTTCTCAAAACTAAACAAAATAACCCTCTGAAGAGGAAAGTGAGAAGTTACTCCAAAGTCTTGTACTTCCCTTCCAACCATATCTTTACAGTTAAATTCCAAAGAGTGTTGGGGGTTGGGGAGGGGGTGGGGGAGAGGCAACAAAGTTAACTGGAGATAGTGCTGTTAGAAAAGTACATCCTTTTAATTTGAGGAGATGGATTTTGAAGTTGAAATATGGTTTCCCCCTCCCCACCCCCAAAAAAGTGCACAGTTTATTCAAAAAAGAGCTAGCCTGAGGATCACAGAGGTAGAGAAGTACTCAACAGAATCAGAGGCATGCCCCTGCCCGGAAGGAAGAAACCTGAAACAAAAAGCATGCTGAAGAGCTCCCCAGTGTTTCATATTAGTGTAATTTTCTCCTTTGTTGAAAGGACAATATCATATATTAACGCATGTATGTGGAATCTAGAAAGATGGTATTGACGAACCTATCTACAGGGCAGCAATGGAGACAGGCAAAGAGAACTGACTTATGGACACAGTGGGGGAAGGAGAGGATGAGACAAACTGAGAGAGCAGCGTAGAAGCATACACATTACCGTATGTACAACAGACAAAGCCAGTGGAAATTTGCCGTAGGGTGCAGGTAGCTCAAATCTGGCGTTCTGCGACAACCTAGAGGAGTGTGATGGGGTGGGAGGTGCGAAGGAGGTTCAAGATGGAGGGGACATACATATACCTTTGACTGATTCATGCCAGTATATGGCAGAAACCAACACAATATTGTAAAGCATTTACCCTCTAATTAAAAATAAGGTGAAGTCGCTCAGTCGTGTCCAACTCTTTGCGACCCCGTGGACTGTAACCTACTAGGCTTCTCCGTCTATGGGATTCTCCAGGCAAGAATACTGGAGTGGATTGCTGTTTCCTTCTCCAGGGGATCTTCCCGACCCAGGGATCGAATCCGGGTCTCCCACATTGGAGGCAGATGCTTTAACCTCTGAGCCACCAGAAAAGTCCAAAAAATTTAAAAATACTTGAGGGGGAAAAGGCACGCTAAGCAACGGAGGAGACATACAGAATAAGGAAGTAGGGAAAAAAGGATCTCACTCTAGACCCTCAGCCAATCGCTATGGCATAATAAAATAAATGCCACTGTTTGCTGAATGCTATGTGCCGGACGTTATGCTAAACACATTACACACAGCATCCCCTTTACTGTTTATAACAACTATGTGCATCAGGTATTATGATTTTACAGATAAGGAAGCGCAGATTATACCTGAAACCTGGCAACCTTCTAAAGGATTCCTTTACATCCTACAACTTTTCTCTATGCCCCAAGGTCCTTAAAATTCCCTCCTAGCGGAATTCCAAACCCTTGCCCTATGTGGGTTTACAGAGAGCACTTGAGTTACAACAGCTACATTTTTCTCTATTCTCAATCTCCTCAACAAAGAAAGCTTTCAGTAACTTATCTTGGTCCAAGTGTTACCTACTCTTAAGATCCTCTGCAGTATCCCCTGTGAATCATCCAGTGGCTAGCCTGTATTATATTTCCTAGTAAAATCTCTTCAAGCCCCAGGGGTATCCCATGTCACTGTGTGCCCCAAGTGGATATGTGGTCCAACTGGAAATATCTTACAGTATCACACTTCTCTCTGCCCTCCCTCTCCTTTCAGTGTCACTGAATGGCATGAATTTCACCACTATTCTCTTAACTATTAATTCATATTCACTCCCTTAAATAAGACTCAAAATGACTTTCTCTTCAGAAAACCTGCCCATGATTAGCATCATTTAACTGTAACCATTCTGGTGGCAGAAAAGGCCCTGGATTGGAAACCAGATCTGGACAGATCTGGCTTCTTTCTAATCTTGGTTCTTTTACAGTAGGATATGTTACCAGGGCAAATCACTCCACTTTTGCAGAACTAGTTTCTCAACTGTTACTGAAGGGAATTAAACTAAATAAGTTCAAGACTAATTCCTAGATCTATATATATTTTTTTTTCCTATAAAAAGGCTACCAAAAGCCATTAACTTGGAAAAACAGAAAAATTGTTATGAAATGATTAAAATTACATAAGGCATCTTACATTTTAAAAAATTAATATACAACATATTAAAACCACAAAAACAGAGAAAAACTTAAATTTCAAAGGGTGACAAGGTGGATTAGGTTGTCCATTTTCCATTCTCTATTTGACACATGACTGAAAACCCAGGTAATCCCTTAGAGACTACTAGGCTATGAACACACACTCTCTCCTATTAACTAATCATTACTGCAATATTTCATATACCACATATTTGTTTAACACACCAAAAGTATTCCAAATACTAACTGTGAAGATTAGTCTTATCTGTCAACTTTGCTACTTATAGTACCCAGTCACTTAATCAAACATTAATTTAGGTGTTACTGTAAAGGTATTATGTAGATATAGTTAATATCTACAGTAAATTGACTTTAAGTAAAGAAGATTACCCTTGACAACATGGGTGGGACACATCTAATCAGCCGAAGGGCTTAAGAGTAAAAACCGAGTTTTCCCAGAGAAAGAATCCTATCTCAATACTGAAGCATCACCTGACTTTAAATCTGGCAGTCTTTCCTACAAATTTTGAACTTGTCCCCCCACAATGTCATGAGTCAATTCACAAAAACAAATCTCTTTTTAAAAACACACAGATGCACTATGAATGAGAGTGGTTTTGTTTCTCTCGAGAACCCTGACTGCTACACTAACATACTAAATACTCAAACTAGTATTTTCTTTTTTAAGTAAGAATTAACAGATGTCTGTTTCTGGTAACCTCTTTAAAATATTAAAGCATTTTAAATAAGTATTCAGAATGTTACTGCAATGATTATCTCACTGTGCTTTTCTTTATTAAAATACATAGGAAGAAAAAGAATAGTGATGTTTTCCACATTGAACTGTTAAGTTTCAAAACTGATTTCAGAAAATTCTGATTCAATTTTTTTTCTCATTTTCATGGCCTTCAAAGAGTTTCATAACTAGACATTATATAACATTACTGCAGAAAGTCACTTACCAGCCCAATTTTAAAGACTAAGGAATCAGGCAAAGAGAAGTAATAGACTCTGCAGTACTTTATTGAGGTATATTTGCAGAATCAAGCTGGGGATTTTCCAGCTCTAAGTTTTATTGTTGATCCATCAGCTAGTTAGCCTGCCATAGTACACTGACACAGAAAAAGATCTTAGAAATCCCAAGATACACAGAAACTACTAAAGATATAGAATTACATATTTAGAAATATCAGTTCATATGCTGGTTCCATTCAAAGAGTGTTACTGATTCTAGGTACCTGTAAACTTTTTTTCTGTAAAGGGTCAGTCGTATTTAGGCNTCCGGGTCTCCCACATTGGAGGCAGATGCTTTAACCTCTGAGCCACCAGAAAAGTCCAAAAAATTTAAAAATACTTGAGGGGGAAAAGGCACGCTAAGCAATGGAGGAGACATACAGAATAAGGAAGTAGGGAAAAAAGGATCTCACTCTAGACCCTCAGCCAATCGCTATGGCATAATAAAATAAATGCCACTGTTTGCTGAATGCTATGTGCCGGACGTTATGCTAAACACATTACACACAGCATCCCCTTTACTGTTTATAACAACTATGTGCATCAGGTATTATGATTTTACAGATAAGGAAGCGCAGATTATACCTGAAACCTGGCAACCTTCTAAAGGATTCCTTTACATCCTACAACTTTTCTCTATGCCCCAAGGTCCTTAAAATTCCCTCCTAGCGGAATTCCAAACCCTTGCCCTATGTGGGTTTACAGAGAGCACTTGAGTTACAACAGCTACATTTTTCTCTATTCTCAATCTCCTCAACAAAGAAAGCTTTCAGTAACTTATCTTGGTCCAAGTGTTACCTACTCTTAAGATCCTCTGCAGTATCCCCTGTGAATCATCCAGTGGCTAGCCTGTATTATATTTCCTAGTAAAATCTCTTCAAGCCCCAGGGGTATCCCATGTCACTGTGTGCCCCAAGTGGATATGTGGTCCAACTGGAAATATCTTACAGTATCACACTTCTCTCTGCCCTCCCTCTCCTTTCAGTGTCACTGAATGGCATGAATTTCACCACTATTCTCTTAACTATTAATTCATATTCACTCCCTTAAATAAGACTCAAAATGACTTTCTCTTCAGAAAACCTGCCCATGATTAGCATCATTTAACTGTAACCATTCTGGTGGCAGAAAAGGCCCTGGATTGGAAACCAGATCTGGACAGATCTGGCTTCTTTCTAATCTTGGTTCTTTTACAGTAGGATATGTTACCAGGGCAAATCACTCCACTTTTGCAGAACTAGTTTCTCAACTGTTACTGAAGGGAATTAAACTAAATAAGTTCAAGACTAATTCCTAGATCTATATATATATTTTTTCCTATAAAAAGGCTACCAAAAGCCATTAACTTGGAAAAACAGAAAAATTGTTATGAAATGATTAAAATTACATAAGGCATCTTACATTTTAAAAAATTAATATACAACATATTAAAACCACAAAAACAGAGAAAAACTTAAATTTCAAAGGGTGACAAGGTGGATTAGGTTGTCCATTTTCCATTCTCTATTTGACACATGACTGAAAACCCAGGTAATCCCTTAGAGACTACTAGGCTATGAACACACACTCTCTCCTATTAACTAATCATTACTGCAATATTTCATATACCACATATTTGTTTAACACACCAAAAGTATTCCAAATACTAACTGTGAAGATTAGTCTTATCTGTCAACTTTGCTACTTATAGTACCCAGTCACTTAATCAAACATTAATTTAGGTGTTACTGTAAAGGTATTATGTAGATATAGTTAATATCTACAGTAAATTGACTTTAAGTAAAGAAGATTACCCTTGACAACGTGGGTGGGACACATCTAATCAGCCGAAGGGCTTAAGAGTAAAAACCGAGTTTTCCCAGAGAAAGAATCCTATCTCAATACTGAAGCATCACCTGACTTTAAATCTGGCAGTCTTTCCTACAAATTTTGAACTTGTCCCCCCACAATGTCATGAGTCAATTCACAAAAACAAATCTCTTTTTAAAAACACACAGATGCACTACGAATGAGAGTGGTTTTGTTTCTCTCGAGAACCCTGACTGCTACACTAACATACTAAATACTCAAACTAGTATTTTCTTTTTTAAGTAAGAATTAACAGATGTCTGTTTCTGGTAACCTCTTTAAAATATTAAAGCATTTTAAATAAGTATTCAGAATGTTACTGCAATGATTATCTCACTGTGCTTTTCTTTATTAAAATACATAGGAAGAAAAAGAATAGTGATGTTTTCCACATTGAACTGTTAAGTTTCAAAACTGATTTCAGAAAATTCTGATTCAATTTTTTTTCTCATTTTCATGGCCTTCAAAGAGTTTCATAACTAGACATTATATAACATTACTGCAGAAAGTCACTTACCAGCCCAATTTTAAAGACTAAGGAATCAGGCAAAGAGAAGTAATAGACTCTGCAGTACTTTATTGAGGTATATTTGCAGAATCAAGCTGGGGATTTTCCAGCTCTAAGTTTTATTGTTGATCCATCAGCTAGTTAGCCTGCCATAGTACACTGACACAGAAAAAGATCTTAGAAATCCCAAGATACACAGAAACTACTAAAGATATAGAATTACATATTTAGAAATATCAGTTCATATGCTGGTTCCATTCAAAGAGTGTTACTGATTCTAGGTACCTGTAAACTTTTTTTCTGTAAAGGGTCAGTCGTATTTAGGCCTTGCAGGCCATAAAGTCTCATTGGCAACTACTCAACTCTGCCATTGTAGCCCCAAGGCAGCCAATGACAGTACATAAATGAATGAGTACGGCTGATATTCCAATAAAACTTGATTTACAAAAACAGGCCAGATTTGGCCTGTGGACCATAGTTTGCTAAGCTCTGATTTATACACATGAAATCAAGGAGCTAGAAAAGACCCTGGAGATCATATGGGAAACTCCTATTCAATGCCAAAATATCTCTATATCCAATGCCAGTGACCATCTGGCTCAGAATAGGTTCTATAAATGAATTGTTTTCCAAGCTAGATTGGTTATTCCTCAATAGTGACTTCATGCTTTTTGGATAGGATATTTTCCTACAGTGTGGAACTATCTAGAACACTGTAGGTCGTTTGGCATTCCTGGTTTCATGAACAGTCACAAATACATATCCATCACTATGACAACCAAAACCTTCCCCCCGTGTTCCCAAATCCCATAAGGTGGGGGTACTGGTACCCAGTGGGTGAAGATATATATTGAGCTATCTTGAGATGGGATATGCGGCAGCTGTCCGTGCAGCCATTTCCCCTTCTACCTAGGGCAGACATGACTAATCAATCACAGTATTATTTCCTACTGAGGTTGGACTTTGCCTCAGAATGTTTAATACAATGCTCAAGGCAACCATCACCAATGAACCAGAACTGTGACGTTAAAACATATTTGTTATCCCTAATCTAAAAAGATACTTACACACACACACACACACACAGAAAAGACACTGGCTTCCTTTAAGCTTATGAAGCTGAAAAATACTATGGTTTAATTTTAAACCCTATGGGATGTTTCGAAAGTTTGTGTGAACATTTCTTGGTTTTGACAATGACTGGGGCCACTGAAGGCACTTGGCACACTGAGGAATGAGGGGCACTGCTGTACAACAAAGGATAATCCTGCATCCTCCTCGATTTTTTAATATCCCACTAGAAACAGACCTGTTTAAATTATCTAAGTCTAGACTGTAACTCCATTTAACATACAAATAGGAATTCTTTTTCATATTTTTAATAACACATAAGCTCGCCCAAAATGTAATTGCTCTGAAAGTCAAGGCAAGACTGTATTTAAATTTTTTTCTGAATTTTGCCAAGAGTTAATTCAACATTTTGGAAAATCATCTCAATGACTGCAATATAATCCAGTGTATGTAAGTACAATTTATCTGAATAAACCTGAATTTTTACTTATTTCAGTCACAATAATTCCAGATACAGGTAACAAAGTTAACCACTTGCTATGTATAGAGCATATATGTTTTGAAAAATATATTTAATGACTTTATTTTTATTTCTCCCTTATATTTACAGTTAGAACATTATGTTCATTTCTTTGCAGTCAGGTTTGCAAGTAGTTACAATATATCTATGAATTCACTTCAGCATAGTAAAGGGGGGACTACAAGACATGTTTTAAAAACAGAGCATTGGCTCTGCCAGGTTAAAAACCACTGGTCTAAACTAATGAAATCTTTTTGACCAAATTTCACTAACAAAGACACCAATCTTGCCCACAATTTTGAAACAAATCTAACATGTTTCAAGAGTTTAAACACAACTTACACTGGCTAGCTGAAGTCATTTTTACAGAAAAACACAGATCTCTCAATGTAGGTGCAGTTTCTATATCTCCTCTCCCCTGCTGTATTAAATACACAAGAAATGACTTAGGACCTCTAAGTTCTCCAACACACTGGAGCTGTCACTGTGATTATTTCCAACCAATTGTGAAGAGAACTGGCAGTGTTACAGAGTCAATGAAAGAACCAGTCATCACCGAGGCAACTGCCCGTGAGGATCAGACAGAAAGATTCTACTCTAAGCCAGTCCATTTTCCACATTCAATTATGTTACTGAGAGCTGTCTCTTGTTCTGCACAGAACAGCTCTAGAACAGCATTCAAGAGGGCAGAAACGTTCAGTATCTGCACTGTCTATGTAAGAGATTACTAGATTCAAAAATCAAAATTACTAGATTCAAAACTGGAAATAATCTCCACATAAGTTTACATATTATACACACACGTATATAACAGACTAAGGCCATCGGCAAGCCTAGTTTCTAAGAATGCTAATTATTGTTTCCAAGTACAAGTCTCACTTTAAATACCTTTTTATCGTTCATGGCAGTGTTAAGTCTTAGTGTGGATCGTGCTCATGCTCAGTGGCTAAGTCATGTCCGACTCTTTGCGACCCCATGGACTGTAGCCCACCAGGCTCCTCTGTCCATGGCATTTTTCCAGACAAGACTACTGGAGTGGGCTCGCATTCCTTCTCCAAGGGATCTTCCCGACTCAGGGATGAAACCCGCATCTCCCGCACTGGCAAGTGGATTCTTAACACTGAGCCACCAGGGAACCCCTAGAGTGTAAATAAGACCTCATTAGTTCAGTTCAGTTGCTCAGTCCTGTCCGACTCTTTGTGACCCCATGAATTGCAGCACGCCAGGCCTCCCTGTCCATCACCAACTAACAGTCCCACTATTTGCTGCCCAGACACCTAAACTAGTGTAGACAGTTATGGAAGCTGAATTTTCAGAATACTGACAATCTACTGCATCCAGAATAAGACAATTGGGATAGTGAGAGATCTAGATATTGGCATTATTTAGCCTGAAGAAGAGATAATAAGACATAGTTATCTTTAAATATGTAACAAAACTTTACATAGCAAAGAGGAAATAGTTCTTCTGTGTCTCTCTACAACTAAAACCAACTAGATTTTTAAAAAATACACACAATAGGTAATTTGGATCTGTTGGATAAAAAGAAAGTGAACACCTAGTCACTCTATGTATTCGGGCAAGGGCCTAAAGTCCTCTGGGATAAGAAGTGTTATCAGGGTACCCAAATCAGGTAGAAGAATGGATTAAGTGACTGTTATTCTGTTATTCTGCAATAACATTCTTTTAAGTGCAGAAGAAAAAGTACAAGCTGAGGCAACAGACACTTTATTTCCCTGGTAGCAAGCTATGTTAGAGAATGGAGAGAAGAAATAAGACAGCCAAGTGATTTTAAGGTACATTTTAAAATACATGGTATGTAAGGACCTCAAAGTGAGATGCAGTTGAAAAGAGAACCAGATTTAGGGTTGGAAGACTTTTCATTTAAAATCGTGAATAGCTGAAACACAGGCAGGATAAAATTTAACAGGAAGCAAGTGTAAAGTCATGCATCTCAATTTAAAAATCAGTTATACAAGTGCAGTGTTTTCATTCAAAAATGCTGAATAGCTGCATCCCAGTTCCAGCCCAGCCTAGCTAGTCAGTGAACCTTTCTGTGGCTCAAGTTTTTCTACCTCTGAACTAAGGATACCACCTCTCCTGCCTCAAGGATCAAAAGACCAAATACGAAAAGCACTACCTAAATAATTTATACATAACTTATCATTGTTATTGTTCTACAATAGTCAGACTCTTCTAAGCTCTGTTCACCTCACTTTAAAAAGGATATGAAAAATCTATTATCTTATAAAATCAACCAAGTTCAGATCTTATGATTTAAGTAGAGACACAGAAAGCATGTTTTGGGTAGAAAACCTCAAGGAAAAGAGAGTCTTATCCAAGAATAAGTTGTGTGTTCTTCTAAAGAATGCGGTTCAGTTGTTTTCTATAGGAAAAGGAAATGAGATTCAGAAAAGGTGGACTTAAATGGTTGCAAGCGAGATTACAGGCAGGTCTAGAGAATAACATTTTACATACTTTTTTTGAGATCAAATGAAATGAATCCAACATGTCAAGATGATAAGACCCTGGAAGAGCTACAGCAATTTAGAACTCAAAACCTACTTGTCCTGGATTGGTCAACATTTAATGTCCTTCAGTTCAGTCACTCAGTGGTGTCCGACTCTTTGCGACCCCCATGAATTGCAGCACACCAGGTCTCCCTGTCCATCATCAACTCCCGGAGTTCACTCAAACTCACGTCCATCAAGTTGGTGATGCCATCCAGCCATCTCATCCCCTGTCGTCCCCTTCTCCTCCTGCCCCCAATCCCTCCCAGCATCAGAGTCTTTTTCAATGAGTCAACTCTTCACATGAGATGGCCAAAGTACTGGAGTTTCAGCTTTAGCACCATTCCTTCCAAAGAACACTCAGGGCTGATCTCCTTTAGAATGGACTGGTTGGATCTCCATGCAGTCCAAGGGACTCTCAAGAGTCTTCTCGAACACCACAATTCAAAAGCATCAATTCTTCGGCACTTAGCTTTCTTCACAGTCCAACTCTCACATCCATACATGACCACTGGAAAAACCATAGCCTTGACTAGACGGACCTTTGTTGGCAAAGTAATGTCTCTGCTTTTCAATATGCTATCTAGGTTGGTCATAACTTTTCTTCCAAGGAGTAAGCGTCTTCTAATTTCATGGCTGCAGTCACCATCTGCAGTGATTTTGGAGCCCAAAAAAATAAAGTCTGACACTGTTTCCACTGTTTCCCCATCTATTTCCCATGAAGTGATGGGACCAGATGCCATGATCTTCGTTTTCTGAATGTTGAGCTTTAAGCCAACTTTTTCACTCTCCTCTTTCACTTTCATCAAGAGGCTTTTTAGTTCCTCTTCACTTTCTGCCATAAGGGTGGTGTCATCTGCATATCTGCGGTTATTGATATTTCTCCCAGCAATCTTGATTCCAGCTTGTGCTTCTTCTAGCCCAGCGTTTCTCATGATGTGCTTTAGGGAGTCAAATCAGATTATTTCCCAAGGTCCTTTCCAGCTCTAGAACTCAGAGAGTTAGAACCAATAAATAACTTTACTAGGAAAAGAAATAAAGTTAGCAGTTGTACTTGGGAGCATGTTTTATATGAACTTTCTACTTTCATCAAAGTGTTCTTACTTAAGTAATAAAGCAAATAAGGTAAAATGTTAAAAATAGGTGAATGTGAGTAAACAGTATACAGGTGGTTCCCTGTACTATTTTTATTTTTGCAACTTTACTCAATTACTATGAAATAGTCATCATTTAGGTTCAAAATATTAGTAGTTGACTGATACTGCTTATCTTACTAGTTCTTGTGGGAAAGCCTATAATTTGATTATGTATCACTTCCTAGGGCCTGCCCTCCCTCCTCTGATGTAATTAACACAAGTTCACTCATAAATGGTGCTTGGTCTTCTGGCATCTACAGTGTTCTCATCAATCCCAATGCTTACTTCCTCTCAATTTTGCAAATAAACTTCAATATTTGTTTTTTATTCACATGTCTTTTAATTTGTTTTTTAATTAGAGAATAATTGCTTTACAATGTTGTGTTGGTTTATGTCATACAACAATGCAAATCAAAATTGTATGTGTGTGTGTGTGTGGCCTGGAGAATTCCATGGATGTGTGTGTGTGTGTGCCTGGAGAATTCCATGGATGTGTGTGTGCCTGGAGAATTCCATGGATGTGTGTGTGTGTGTATGTGTGTGTGTGTAGAAGGGAACAACAACCCACTCCAAGATTCTGACCTGGAGAATTCCATGGACTGTATAGTCCTTGGGGTCACAAAGAGTCAGACACTACTGAGTGACTTTCACACATAGAAACACATACATACATATCATCTCCCTCTTGTCTTGCCTGGAAAATCCCATGGACTAACGGAGCCTGGCGGGCTATAGTCCATGGGATCATAAACAGTTGGACAGGACTAAGCAATTGATACTTCTTGAACCTTCAACCCTCCCCTTAAATAACCTCTCCAACACTCCTAATTACCATATAAACTTTGACTTCCCAGCCTCTGCCAGGTCATTCTCACAGAGGTGGGAGAGATGGAAGGGATTTTTCTCCCTGCCCGCTACTGGCAATGAGGGAGCACACTGCCTGCAGGGAATTTTAAAACAATAATAAAAGCAACTAATAGTCTTCCTGCTTCTTATCATCACCAGGCACTGGCAATATGAAACAACCTTAATGTTTAGACACTCCTTCCAATCACTGCAGACAGCCTCAAACATTACCCTTAACATGTCATCAGTAATGGTCAGCCTCTTCAACCTCTGCCCAAATCTTTTATCCAATATTTTTTCTTTACCTTGGGATCTCAAAATAAAAACAAAAACTAATAATAAGAACAACAAATATTAAAAGCAATCAGTGTACTTTCTACAATATCTGTAACTGTGAGGCATATCATTATCACTTTAATAGAAAAGCTCATATAAAATCTAATGTGATGCCTCTCTCAAACAGAAGAGTCTCTATATATCACCTTAATTATGATTTAGCATTAAAGCTATTTTTCAAACAACAATAATGTAAACAAGTGGTTCATAGCCATAACCCAAAGCCTGGAGGCTGGAAAATTTGCCAAGATTTATGGGCTCAGACTCAGCAGAATGAACAAGGCTCTACTCGCATAACTGCAGTCCTTTCAGCCACGCTGTTCACCTTGCATCATACGGAGGGCCATGTCATCTTAGTCACTATGAAAAAAAAGGTCTAACTCAGAGAAAGAAAAAGGACAGAAAGAGATTTTAAAAGAAGGGGTCGACTATGCCTCGGTTAATCTTGCCGAGGGCCTGCATCAAAGGCAGCACACAGTTGGACGGTAAAATCAACACATCAACACTCTGCTTGATATCTCCCTGTTCAAAGCTGTACTCCTCAGCTGTAACAAATCCTTCTGACTTCATCAAAAGGCAGGGAATGGCTGCCCACTAGGGCATGCAGATAAGTGAGAATGGACCACATAATCATAAAATTGATAACCAGAGAGTTGCTTTTGTTGTTCAGTCACTAAGTCGTGTCCAGCTCTTTGCAATCCCATGCTGTAGCCCGCCAGGCTCCTCTGGTGATGGGATTTCCCAGGCAAGAATACTGGAGTGGGCTGCCATTTCCTTCTCCAGGGGATCTTACCCACTCAGGGATCGAACCCACATCTTCTGCATTGGCAGACGGGTTCTTTAGCACTGAGCCACCAAGAAAGCCCAATCAGAGTACAGAACCAAAAAACTCAATATAACAAGCTACTCCACATATTACAAATTGGTGACTAAAAAGAAACGTGCTAGCATGTGTATATCAAGGTAGTTTTGATTATAGCTGTTTTAACAGTTCTTCCAATGCACAGATACATGTTTCAGTGCAGCAGAAATAAAAAATAGTAAATTCATAAGAATAATGAGTAATTTCCCACACCCTGATTTTTTTTTAAAAATGCCACTACTGGTTAAACTGTAAAATACATCTAAATCCTACAAAATAATACTTAGAATTTATCTAGGGAAGGCTAAGAAATTTACTCAACATTAGAACAAAAGACAAAAATTCCAAAGATAATCCAGAACACAAAGCAATTAAATTTCAAACATACTACTCAGACACATAACTAGAAACTTGCTACAGAAGGCAGGACTCTTAAGTTTCAAAAATGAGCACTCCCTCTCCTATGAACTAATGTCTAAGAACCTACAGGCTTTCCAAGAGAAAGGGGGAAAGAATACATTTTCAAATCAACAATATATGGAAAAATCAGAAGAGGCCTTTTCAGAAAAACAGTACTGTCTAAAGAAATAAGATTGAATTAAAACATATAGAAATCTACCTGACATTTAAATCAATAGCTTTAAAGATCAGTGTCATCTTTTCACTTTCTAATTTGAAAAATTATTCAATTTCCTTTCATGTTACAGCATTGTTTATGTTTATGTAATGCTTTCCACTTGAAAGTTTCAGGTGTGTTCCTAAACACAGGAAGTTATAATAATCTTACACAAGCATACATTTTCAAGGCCATCAAGAGTTTAGCTTAATAATACTATGTTGTATACTTCAAATTTATTAAAAGAGTACATCTTAAGCATTCTCACCACAAAACGAAAGAGAGAAATTAGTAACTATGTGAAGTGATGGTTTGTTAATTAATTTGACTGTGATAATCATTTTGCAATATATGTACATATCAAGTTATCACGTTGTACACCTCAAGTATACGCAATTTTGATTTGTCAATTATGCATTAAAGCTGAGGAAAAGAATTTACAAGCTAGCAAGACACCAAACCATCAATATACATAAACTGCTCAGGTTTACTTGAATTAGTGCAAGTCAAACCACTAAATTAGATCTAAAAGATCTACAAATCAATACTGTAGTTTTAAAAATAAAAAAGTTAACCTTCGAAATATAAACTGCTTGAAACAAGCAAAAGGCTCAATCATCAGATATCACCCTCCACCAAGGATAACGCTCTCCCTAGGTACCTTGCCCAGTTTGTGACAAAAAAAAAAGAAAATCTGCCATTACCTAAAGCTAAAACACTCTTTGTAAGTACACAGAAGTGAGACACTATAATGATGTAGATTAAGAATTACAATATTAATTGTGGTCAATAAAACATAAATAAAATGAAGACAATAACTAAAATTAATAATTACGTAGCCTACACAGTCACCAATAAGGAAAACTAAATATGCTAATGTGTATATAACAACAGATTTTGGGTTTTTTTTTTAATCTATCAATGGAAAATACATGTTCCTTGTAGCAGAAATAAAAAGTAACAGTAAATCCATGAGAATTGCTACTCAAAAACTAAACACAACAGGATAACTTTTAGTAAAAATACATTACAAAGTTATGCAGAAAAACAATGAACAGTAACTGACAACGTGACTGCACTGGCTTTCCATGTAATTATCACTGTAATTCTAAACGCATTTAGAAGCTGACTGCATGACAAAGGAAATAAGACAACCTGAACTCTGCAAGGTAGGGAAGATTCCAAAAGGGAAAATGAGAATTGCTACTCAAAAACTAAACACAACAGGATAACTTTTAGTAAAAATACATTACAAAGTTATGCAGAAAAACAATGAACAGTAACTGACAACGTGACTGCACTGGCTTTCCATGTAATTATCACTGTAATTCTAAACGCATTTAGAAGCTGACTGCATGACAAAGGAAATAAGACAACCTGAACTCTGCAAGGTAGGGAAGATTCCAAAAGGGAAACTTTAAAATGCAACATGAGTTGAACCTGGGTGCGGAAGAGCTCAAGTTTTCCCTGGAAATGTAAATTCTTCCCCGAAATTCACAGGGGTTTAAAAAAAAAAAAAGCCGCATCAGTAAACCAGCATTAATTGCAAATGAGGCAACAGGAGTTCAGCATCCAAAAGGTGGTCTGATCATCTTTCTAATCCGTTAGGTCAAGAGTCCTTCTCACCTACGACCCCCACAGAAGGGCTGACTCCCTGCTCTCAAACCTCCTCAGCAAGCCAACCTTTGCCAACTCATGCCACCCTCACAGACGATCTGCCAAGTCCCGGGACACTCCCCCAAGCGGGACAGCCTTCCTCCGAGACGCCTCCTGCCCAGTGTCACCCGCCTCTCCCCCTCCCCTGCTCAGGGCCTCTCCGGCCTCAGGGTCCCCAGTGCCTCCCCTCCCCAGACCCTCACGGCTGCCCTGAGCTCCCCGACCCCGGTCCCCGACCCCCAATTCTAGTCCCCTCCCTCAAACCTGGGGTCACCGTTCTCCCTCTGCCCGCGCGGGGAGTCCCGATTCTCCCGTCCCTACCCGGTCTCCGCGTCCCGCGACGCGGGGCGGCGGCAGGGGCGCCGAGAAGCATCCACTGAGGAGACAAGTGCCTGGGGACTCTCCGGCTCCGCTCTGGACCGGAGCCGGCTTCCGCCTCGCGCCGGAAGGCATTCGCGAGCGGGAGCGGAAGTCCCGCCCGCTCCCCGCCGGCCGGCGGGCGAAGACCGCACCGTGGGGTCTAGCCAGAACGTCGGGAGGATTCGCTGGGGGTTAACAGGGGTCGTAGGCACCCGGCCGAGAGGGAAAAGGCTTACCGTGAAGGGCCAAGGCGCCAAAAGTCTTTCTCCTTGCAGCTTCTCTTTACAGCCGATGAGCCAACGCACCTGCAATCGCTTGACCAAGGGGCTGTTCTTGCTGACCACCCCCAAGAGGAACAAGATGACTCAGACCCTGCCCCCTGCCCCCACAATCTAGTTGAAAATTGACATAAATACAAACAGAGATGAATAACACCACAAGGCAGCACTGCTTCATTCCTTAATCCAGATGTTTATCACCTGCTATATATCACTTATTGAACGACTAGGCTGTAAACAGATGCAAGCCCCTGTCTTATGCAGGGAGGGAGGCACTCAGGGCAATGAACTAGGCAGAGAGTAAATCAAACAGCGACTCGCCCCTCAGGAGACTTGAGGTAGTATGCTGCTAAGTCATTTCAGTCGTGTCCGACCCCATAGACGGCAGCCCACCAGGCTCCCCCGTCCTTGGGATTCTCCAGGCAAGAACACTGGAGTGGGTTGCCATTTCCTTCTCCAATGCATGAAAGTGAAAAGTCAAAGTGAAGTAGCTCAGTCGTGTCCGACTCTTCGAGACCCCACGGACTGCAGCCTACCAGGCTCCTCCGTCCATGGATTTTCCAGGCACGAGTACTGGAGTGGGGTGCCATCGCCTTCTCCGTAGGGTAGTATAGGGACAGATATATGGGCAAATAAGTGCAACGAAACCATCGAGCATTAAAGAAACAATGGCCGAGCTGAAGGCAGTTGTGGTGGTCGGAAGGTGAGCAGACACAAGACTCTATAGAAATACTGGCTCCTCAGTGAGTCTGAAATGAATGATGAATAAGAGTTAAAGGTCAAACAAGGTAGGGAAGGGCATGCAGAGGAGAAGGATGTCAGAGAGAGCTCAGTTTAATTAGGGATCTAGAGGAGGGTACAGCGAATTTAGCAAGGTCTGCGATCCAAAAGGCAGCACAATGAGAGGAGGCAAGCCCAGATCTGGAAGACTGCTTTGTATTATACTAAGGAATTTAGACTTTAGACTCCAGGCAACAGGGAATCAGTGCATTATCTGTAGGGGAACACACAAAACACTGAGTCATGGATTGATTAGGATGATTGGCCTACTCATCAAAGGAAAATAACTTGAAAGATCACAGAAAGAACATTGTACCTGTGAGGGTGTTTTCTCAAGCTGTCATCAGTTCAGTCACTCAGTTGCGTCCAACTATTTGTGACCCCACGGACTGCAGCAGACCAGGCTTCCCTGTCCATCACCATCTCCTGGAGTTTACTTAACTCCATAGAGTCAGTAATGCCATCCAACTATCTCATTCTCTGTCACCCGTTCTCCTCCTGCCTTCAGTCCTTCCCAGCATTAGTTTTCTGATGAGTGGTGGTCAGTTTTCTGATGAGTCAGTTCTTCACATTGGGTGGCCAAAGTATTGGAGCTTCAGCTTCACCATCAGTCCTTCCAATGAATATTCAGGACAGATTTCCTTTAGGGTTGACTGGTTTGATCTCCTTGCCGTCCAAGGGACTCTCAAGAGACTTCTCCAACACCATAGAAGAGAAGGGGACGACAGAGGATGAGATGGTTGGATGGCATCACCAACTCGATGGACATGCGTTTGAGTAAGCTGCAGTAGCTGGTGATGGACAGAGAAACCTGGTGTGCTGTGATCCATGGGGTCGCAAAGAATCACATAGAACTGAGCAACTGAACTGAACTGAACTGAGGAAACACAGAGAGAAAATGGCCATTAAAGCTGAGTCACATGGCAGTGCCCTAAAGAAAAGATCTATTAACACCCCTTACCAAGGACCCAGGACCTGACTTGTTTTCTTTGAGTGCAGGAAATATCCCTGTGTACTTCTGAAACATTATTTTGTTTTGCTTGACCAGGCAAGAACTATTTCTGCTATTTGCAACCAAAGTAATTTTGCTTAAGACAATCTACTCCCAGAGCTCCTGTTGAATAGGCACTAGGTCAAATGATCCACATTCATTGCCACAGCAAACTGAAATGGATGTAGCATGTGTTTAGTCATGTCCAACTTTTTGTGACCCTATAGACTGTAACCTGCCAGGCTCATCTGTCCATAGGATTTTCCAAGCAAGAATACTGGATTGAATTGCCATTTCCTCCTTCAGGGGATCTTTCTGACCCAGGGATCAAACTTGGTTCTCTTGTGTCTCCTGCATGGCGAGCAGATTCTTTACCACTGAGCTACCTAGGAAGCTGAAGTGGATGTAGACACAACCCAAATCGGTTAAGAGGGTCTCTCATGCATGGATTTAAGCATTGACATATAGCCCTCCACTTGGTCTCCCTTTCATGTTGAAATAGAAATGTGACATAAACCTAGGATTAGGTTAGGCATGAGCAAGGTGTCCCACGCTGGTAGAAAAAAAATGGGTAGGGAAGAGGAGAGAGACAATATGGAAGAGAGAAAGAAGGGAAAAGAGAAGACATAATTATCTGAGAAACACTTAGGTCATCCTAGTTTCTATCTTTTCAATTTTTTAATCCAAACCCTTATGAGGTCCAGCTGAACTTTCTGTCCTTAAATTCTATGGAAATGCTGTGTCCTTCCAGTAAATTTCCCATTTGACGTGGGTTAATGTTCAGTTCAGTTCAGTTCAGTCGCTCAGTCGTGTCCGACTCTTTGCGACCCCATGAATCGCAGCACGCCAGGCCTCCCTGACCATCACTGCCAAGACAGCAGTCCATAAGACACAAGGTTGCCTGTTCACTCTCTTTTCTGCATCACTCTCTTCTCCCCAGAACTTTGGNGTCGTGTCCGACTCTTTGCGACCCCATGAATCGCAGCACGCCAGGCCTCCCTGACCATCACTGCCAAGACAGCAGTCCATAAGACACAAGGTTGCCTGTTCACTCTCTTTTCTGCATCACTCTCTTCTCCCCAGAACTTTGGAGTCAGCTTCTCGCTCCAGGCCCAACAGCAGGAGCAAGATTTTCACACCTCCACTGCTTCCTACAGGAAAACTGTCAGTTACCACGGCGTTGATGTGTGGAGCAAATCATACCACCATCAGAATGTAAATATGGAGGAAGATTTTGGAAAGCCACACTTCTTTTTGTGAACTTTTTATTTTGTATTGGAGTATAGCCAGTTAACAATGTTGTGATAGTGTCAGGTGAACAGCGAAGGGACTCAGCCATACATATGCATGTATCTATTCTCCCCCAAACTCCCCTCCCATCCAGGCTGCCACAAGGTATTAAGCAGAGTTCCATGAGCTATATAGGTTCTTGTTGGTATTTTAAATATAGCAGTGAGTGCGTGACCATCCCAAACTCCCTAACTGTCCCTTCCTCCCAACAACCATAAGTTCGTTTTCTTTGAGTCTTTCTATAGAAATCAATATTTCAAATTCTTCATTATACAGAGGCGGAAGCTAAAGTCCAGCTAAACATAGCAGTTTTTCTAAGGTTGAATAGTTCAATAGTCCCAGAGATAGGACTAGTTCAAAAATCTCTCTCCCAGTCCACTTACCTGATTATTTGCTGTGGAAAGAGTCTAATACTCTCAAAAGGCTATTGTGAAAACCTTAAAAGTGTACTATAGGGATTTCTTTGGTGGTCCAGTGGCTAAGACTCTGCACTTCCAACGTAGGGGACCCAGGTTAGATCCCTGGTAAGGGAACTAGGTCCCTCCTGCCACAACTAAGACCTGGTGCAGCCAAAATAATTAAATATATTTTTTTAAAAGTACACTGCTATCTAACCTGCTCTCTCCTGGCCTCTAGAGTTCACTCATATCTATATAACGGCATCAGTCTGACTGCAGAACCATGACAACTGTTTAGAAGACACTTGTGAGTGTCACCGGTGATAGTTCTGAACCAGGAAAGAACATCCTAAGGAATGTTTTCCTACTTTTTTTTTTTCAGTACTCCCTGACTGGCTCAGACAGATAGATGGGTTAATTAACAGAACTAATAAGGTTAGACGTTTAAAAAGTTTACTCACAGATTCTCTATTCTAAGTTCATACCTGATCGTCTTTCTTATCTTTGTTTGTTTCACCACCAGTATAAACAACAATGTCCTTAAGAGTCACATCCAAAACCACATCCTCCTCCCCTTGCACATGCAGTAGTTTAGTAATTTGTGGCAAAATAAACTAGTCTACGTGCGTGCGTGCTAAGTCACTTCAGTCATGTCTGACTCTTTGTGACCCCACAGACTGTAGCCCACCAGGCAGGAGCCTGTGGGATTCTTGCCATGGGATTCTCCAGGCAAGAATACTGGAGTGGGTTGCCATGCCCTCCTCCAGGGGATCTTCCTAACCCAGGGATGGAACCCAGGTCTCTTGCACTGCCAGCACATTCTTTACCATCTGAGCCACCAGGGAAGCCCAAGCTAGTCTATAATTGGGAGCAATCACCATAGCATGTTCTCTGAGGTATAAATAAAATTATATTAGTGAAAGATTATGAATTGAATGACAGTTAAGGTCATCCAATGCTCTCCAGTTAGTAATTCCCAGCTCTACCTTAAGATACCAAATAAAGGTGTTTTCTGTGAAGACCTCAGTCTTCTGTGCTCAAATAATATCACTCAAGGTGAAAGATGAGTCTTATTACATTGAGAGTGGTGTCTTCTTCCTAAAGGGGGAGCTGCCCCAGAAATGCTTCAGTTTAATTGAAATATTTTTGAAAATATGATCTTTTGTATTTTGGTCTAATTTTTTTGTGGTAAAATATACAAAACATAAAATTGCTCATTTGAGCCATGTCCAATTATGCATTTCTGTGGTATTAAGGGCATTCACAGTGTTGAATAACCATCACTCCTATCCATCTCCTGAACTTTTGCATCTTCCAAAACTGAAACTCTGTACCGGTTAAACAATGATTCCCCATTCTCTCCTCCCCTAAATCTAATTTTGGTCTAATTTTATGGGTTTGTATATTTCATTAAAATATTTTCAACATTAATTCATACCCTCTTGAAGTAAACATATTTATAAACAGGAAATAAAATAGTGCCTTATTATTCACCTCTTTCCCCTGTAGAATTCAAATGTAACATATCATTTCCATGGGGACACATTGTACAATAATCAGATATTTCTACTTCCTTAAAACCCACACCAATGGGAATTCCACATGTAAGGGAGAAACACAGCAGGGATACTTGACATGATACTCATTAACTGAAAGTTTGGGTGGGTATGTTTGGAAGGACTTTTATACACATTAATGATTTTAAACTACAATCCTTGTTTTCCTTTCTGCAAAAGCCATGGACATTCCACACATCTGACTGGGGCACAAACCTCACTTTGTTTTCTTTCCAACAAAATCAAAACTAAACAGGAATGCTCCTGCCAGAAAAAGCTTCACCTGCTAAATTCCAACAAGTCTAGGAAAACAAGCCTTTCCTCTTCAATAAAGATTTCTCTCCCTGGCATGGTAACTGAAACAGACACACAGTTCTACTTCTAACTTAAAAATCTCACCATTAGGTAGAATAATAGACTGAATTTTTAGCCCTGAATCTCAATTTCGTTGTTTAGTCGCTAAGTTGTGTGCAACTCTTTGCAACACCATGGACTGTAGTCCGCCGGGCTCCTCTGCCCATGGGATTTCACAGGCAAGAATACTGGAGTTGGTTGCCATTTTCTACTTTAAGGTCTCAATAATACAAACTTATTTCCCAAGAAGATATTAACTACAGTCTAAGAAGACTGAGACAAAACTTTCCTTGTGAAAACAACAGGAGTATGTCTTAAAGAGGAATATGCCCTCTCTACAAAAGTATCACGATGAATTAGTAAGAAGTCACTTCCCTTTTTTTTTTTTTTTTTTT
>SJYX01011594.1:102910-169499 GCA_006410675.1 Oreotragus oreotragus
AGATGTGTAGAGCGGACTTTTGGACTCTGAGGGAGAGGGAGAGGGAGAGGGTGGGATGATTTGGGAGAACAGCATTGAAATATGTATACTATCATGCAAGAAACGAATCGCCATTCTATGTTCGATGCCTGATGCAGGATGCTTGGGGCTGGTGTATGGGGATGATCCGGCGGGATGATGTGGGGTGGGAGGTGGGAGGGGGGGTTCATGTTTGGGAGTTCATGTACACCCGTAACGGATTCATGTCAATATATGCCAAAACCAATACAGTACTGTAAAGTAAAATAAAGTAAAAGAAAAAAAAAAAAGCCATAATGGGGAGTAACATGGGCTTTCTAGTTAATTGGATTTATCACCCATAAACTTTCCCAACAGTTTCAATTTCTTCAAAAGTTAAAAGCAAATTGAGAAGCAGCAAATGCCTGCATACCTTTTGGTCCAGGTAGCCCATCCAAGCCAGCTTGTCCTGGAGGACCTTGAGGTCCTGGGAAACCACGATCCCCTTTTGGACCAAGTATTCCTTTGAAACCTGGGAGTCCTGGAGGCCCAGGTGGCCCAGGTAGCCCAAATCCTGGTTCTCCCTAAAGCATACACATGATAAAACACAACAAAATTCCCATGACTTTCTTGGTGTTTACTGTTTACTATAGAGAATTTAAAGCAGACAATACAAGGTAATATTCCTCCCAGCTATGATACAGGGAATAGGATAGATGAAAAGTAATTGGTATGCAGTACAGAACATCTGGAAGGACAGGAAACAGGGCTTAGTAAAACAAGTTGAATTATTTGGTCTGGTTTCAGAACAAGAAAGAAATATCTGAGAGAGCATGAGACTAAAGAACTCAAGTGAGGAAATGTGATTACATATTGCTGCTGCTGCTAAGTTGCTTCGGTCGTGTCCAACTCTGTGCGACCCCATAGACAGCAGCGCAGCAGGCTCTGCCATTCCTGGGATTCTCCAGGCAAGAACACTGGAGTGGGTTGCCATTTCCTTCTCCAATGCATGAAAGTGAAAAGTGAAAGGGAAGTCACTCAGTTGTGTCTGACTCTTCATGACTGCATGGACTGCAGCCCACCAGGCTCCTCCATCCATGGGATTTGCCAGGCAAAAGTACTGCAGTGGGTTGCCACTGCCTTCTCCAGATTACAGATTAGGTGATTATTTTACATTTGACTAAGAATCATAATGGAAATGTGGGTTTTGTATAAAATGACCATTTACTTAAAGGTGAATACTGAAGTATTATATGTATATATGGGCCTTCCAGGTGGCTCAGTGGTAAAGAATCTGCTTGCCAGTGCAGGAGATATGAGAGACATGAGTTCAACCCCTGGGTTGGGAATATCCCCTATAGGAGGAAATGGCAACCCACTCTAGTATTCTTGCCTGAAAAATCCCATGGACAGAGGAGCCTGGTGGGTTACACTCCATGAGGTCACAAGAATCAGACATGACTGAGTGACTGAGCAAAACACATATATATATATTTATATGTGAAATGACACAATATTCAGATTTAGGTTAAAGTCCTTCAGCAAGGGAAAAAAAGAGTAGATACAGCAAATATGATAAAATCTTGATAATTTGGCATCTGAGTGATGGTTATAAAAGTTCATTGTTATTATTCCTTGCAGTTTTGTGTTCATTTGAANAATGACACAATATTCAGATTTAGGTTAAAGTCCTTCAGCAAGGGAAAAAAAGAGTAGATACAGCAAATATGATAAAATCTTGATAATTTGGCATCTGAGTGATGGTTATAAAAGTTCATTGTTATTATTCCTTGCAGTTTTGTGTTCATTTGAAAAGGTTTATAATAAAATAAAAACAATCACTAGAGAAGTGATTTCTCATGAGAACTGTGGTCATGATCAATGTTTCTTTCCATGGGAAAAAAAGGGAGTAATGATAAAAACACAGGAAATTTAAATTAATTAAGCACAGAGAAAATACAGGAACAGTTAGGATAATTATGTACCACAATAGTTTGCTGAAGACTAAGGAAAATTCTAGATCAGATAAAATATAATAAGAGGAGAGGAAACCAACTTAAACACAGTATTATTATTACTAAGTCAATAGCAGTGATTTGAATTATGTATCTGGGATGGAACAGAGGGAAAAAGTATGAGAAGTGCTTGACATGATATGTGTGTGTGTGTTAGTCACTTAGTCATGTCCAACTCTTTGTGATCCCAAGGACTGTAGCACGCCAGATTCCTCTGTCCACGGGATTTTTCCAGGCAAAAATACTGGAGTGGGTTGCCATTCCCTTCTCCAGGGGATCTTCCCAACCCAGGGATCAGACTCAGATCTCTTACATTGCAAGTGGTTTCCTTACTGCTTGAACTACCAGTGAAGCCCACTTGTGATATTCAACACCATTTCAACCGACCACCGTACAGACATGGGCAGAGATAAAGTGGAATAGCGATACTACGGAAAAGCACAGAGGGAGCTGACGACTGTATTCTCTCATTCTCATCAAACAACCAGTCATTCTAAAACAGGTTCAGAATTTTTTTTAAATTTTGCTTCAAATTCAACCTCTTGGACTATTAAAAAAGTGATTGGAGTTATATATTTTTAAATAAAAATACAGTAAGTTAAGTTCTATTTTTATAGTAAAGACTTGGGATGATGTCTAAGTCAAAATAGAGAAGGCTAAGGGAAGGAAAGGCTTCCCTGGTGGCTCAGAAGGTAATGAATCCACCTGCAATGCAGGAGATGTGGGTTCGATCCCTGGGTTGGGAAGATCCCCTGGAGGAGGGCATGGCAACCCACTCCAGTATTCTTGCCTGGAGAATCCCATATACAGAGGAGCCTGGTGGGCTACAGTTCACGGGATTGCAAAGAATCGGACACAACCAAGCAACTAAGCACAACACAAGAAAGGTAGGGNGGGTTGGGAAGATCCCCTGGAGGAGGGCATGGCAACCCACTCCAGTATTCTTGCCTGGAGAATCCCATATACAGAGGAGCCTGGTGGGCTACAGTTCACGGGATTGCAAAGAATCGGACACAACCAAGCAACTAAGCACAACACAAGAAAGGTAGGGGAAATAGAAAAAGAAGAAAGAAGGAAATAAAATGTCTCAGACCTTTGGTCCTGGAAAGCCTGGTGGCCCAGAAGGACCTTCTAGACCGATTCTTCCAGGTGATCCAGGTGCTCCTGGAGGTCCTGGAATTCCAGGAAAACCTGTAAATTAGAAGTCATTAGAAGTCAATCTCCAAAGAGAAGACACTGTAAGAAAGATACCCAAACTCCTAAACCCACATTTCACTCTATTATATCATGCTTAGTGACTAGAGTAAGATGTTAAAAGCACAATGACATTCTAGATGACTATTCCAGACCAAGCCTTATAAATACCTGATATTCTCTCTCAATCACTTTGTGGTCCTATTATTTTCATACAGGGCTAAATAGCATTTGTGATTAATGCTCTTCTAAAAGAAAGTTAAAGCTATTACCAATGAGTTAGAAGAACTAAACTTAAGAAATAAATTCCACGCAAAAATGCAGAGAAACTTTTATTCTGCTTATATCTGGATATAGTATGATAAAAGGCCTACCACATAATTCTGGAAATGAGCTAAAAACAATGGCAGATGTTATACATATCAGTTCAGTTCAGTTTCTCAGTCGTGTCTGACTCTTTGCGACCCCATGAATTGCAGCACACCAGGCCTCCCTGTCCATCACCAACACACATACACATAAAATCAAATCTGACTCTTTTGAAGTCATTTAGTATAAATGATTAAGGACATGTTTAAGCACTGTTCTCAGATTAAGACACACACTNTCAGTCGTGTCTGACTCTTTGCGACCCCATGAATTGCAGCACACCAGGCCTCCCTGTCCATCACCAACACACATACACATAAAATCAAATCTGACTCTTTTGAAGTCATTTAGTATAAATGATTAAGGACATGTTTAAGCACTGTTCTCAGATTAAGACACACACTTGCCGTTCATGAGAAAAAGTTCTATGAAGAATAAAGCAGAACTGGATAGCCCTAAAAGTTTCAGTGAATCATGAGAACATGACTTAAGGATAAAACATTACTTGGATGAATGTGTGCAATAAATCTGTCTTCTGTTTCATATAATCCATTCATTTAACAAATATCTACTGAGTGCTTACTGTATGCCAAAAACTCTTTTGAGTACTTAAAATATAATGGTGAACACAAAAGACACATTACTGTGATTTTTAAAGTTTATATATCATTTTTGCATGTCTAGGATTTAGATCGGGGAAGGCAATGGCACCCCACCCCAGTACTCTTGCCTGGAAAATCCAATGGACGGAGTAGCCTGGTGGGCTGCAGTCCATGGGGTTGCTAACAGTCGGACAGACTGAGCGACTTCACTTTCACTTTTCTCTTTCATGCATTGGAGAAGGAAATGGCAACCCACTCCAGTGTTCTTGCCTGGAGAATCCCAGGGATGGGGGAGCCTGGTGGGCTGCCGTCTATGGGGTCACACAGAGTCGGACACGACTGAAGTGACTTAGCAGCAGCAGCAGCAGAATTTAGATGTTTTCTTGTCTGGGAAGTTTTAGATAAAGACAACAAAACTATAGCACACACATTCTGTGACTTTTCATTTAAAACTTTTTATTACACAAAGGGTCTTCCTTAATGGCTCAGCAGATAAAAGAATCTGCCTGCAGTTCAGGAGACATGCATTTAATCCCTGGTTGGGAAGATCCCCTGGAGGAGGAAATGGCAACCCACTCCAGTATTCTTGCCTGAAAAATTCCATGGACACAGGAGCCTGGTGGGTTACAGTCCAAACGGTAGTAAAGAGTCAGACATGACTGAGCACTGAGCAAACTACACATAGAAAAAGTTAAAACTAATATATTTTATTTATTGTGTAAACTATATCACAGAAATAATATCCCTTTAAGCAGCTAACCTACCTTGGCTGCTACCCAGTCCTACATACCTTTGGGACCAGGTGGTCCAGGAAGCCCAATTCCAGGGATACCCGGTTCTCCTTTACTACCAGGTATTCCTGGCAAGCCTGGCTGGCCTGGGAGTCCAGGTTCACCTATGGAGAAACAGCAGGGTTTTTTGGAAGTAGCCAAAGAAAGAAGCCAACAAATGTTGAGGACATGGCCAAATAAATTCCTCACATACCTGGAAGACCTACTTCACCATCTCTGCCTGGGTGACCAGGCAGGCCAGGCTTCCCTGGTTGGGTTATGGTCTGACCTGGATCACCTTTAGGACCTATGTGGGAATTAACAGTGAATAGGAAGTGTTCACTTGCCTAAAGCCCTCCATTAATTAAAATAAGAAAAAATTTATAATCTTTTGAAAATGCAAACTAATAAAAATCCAAGAGAAAAACAATCTTATATATATTTTCAAGGAAGATACTAAACAGAAGAATGAAATTTCAAAGAGAAAAGTTCTAAGAATTTTCATGAAGATAGCATCTATAAATATATTAGGCATCTATAAAAATATTTTCTAAATGCAGCTCAAAAGAAAAATATTTATTTTTGGTTAACTATGGGTACTTTAAGGTTTTATGTGTGCAAAGTCCAAGTACACATACTACTCATTAACTGAAATAAGACTTTGAAAAAGGTTGAGGATAAAGATGGATTTCTTAATCATGACATAAAAAGCACTAACCATGAGAGAAAAGACTGATAAATTTGGCTACACTCAAATTGATTTCTGTTCATTAAAGACACCATAAAGAGAGTGAAAAGGGCAAGCTACAGTGAATGAAGATTTTGCAAAATAAATAGCTAAGAAAGAACTAATACTCAGAATACACACACACACACACTCCCCTCCAAATCAGTAAGAAAAACAATCCAAAAGAAAAAATGGTCAAAACACTTGAATAGAAATGTCACAAATGGAAAATTCAAATGGTCAACAAACACATGAAAATGTTAATGTTTGAACTTTATGTTAATGGAATCATGGGGTAAGTATTCTTCATGTTAACTTTGTGTATGGATATTGCATATTCATTTTTATTCATTTATATATCAGAGAAATATAAAATAAAACTGCCACCCTATATATCACACTCAACAGACTGGCAAAAGTGTAAAAGCGGCAATACAAAATGTTTTTGAAGATACAGACCAACAATAAATCTGTAATACTGCTGGTGGGAGTATGAATTGATACAGCTGCTTTGGACATGGTTTGGAATTATCTAATAAAACTGAGATGTATTTATTCTATGCCTCAAAAATGCAAATCTTAAATATATACCTTAACCCAGTGACTGGCAAATGTTTTCTGTAAAGGACTAGACAGCATATATTTTAGGCTTTGTGGGCCATATGGTCTCTGTAGCAGCAACTCAACTCTACAGCAGTAGTGCAAAAGCAAGCACAACAATAGTGAATGGGTGTGAATCTGTTCAAATAAAACTTTCATTTATGACAACATGTGGAGGGCCAGATTTGATTTATGAACTGTAGTTTGCTGATCCTTGCCACAGAGCACAAGAATATATAAGAGAACACACATAGAAGCATTATAATAACAGGCCTGAACTATAAATAATCCAATTGTCCATTAACGATAGAATGCATAAATCAATGGTGACACACACACAGTGGGATACTGTACAGCAGTAAAAATGCTATATCCGTATACAAAGTTAACATAAAGAATACTTACCCTATGATTAACATAAAGTTCAAAAAGAAGCATAAAGTACTTTATTTAGGAATACATATCTAGGTGATAAAACTATTTATAGAAGAAAATTATGCAAAAGTGAAGGCAGTGTTTACCTCTGGAGAAATGGAAGATTTTTATCAGGAAAAGACAGAGAGGGGAGCATAGGTTTCCAGAATACTGGCAATGTATATTTCTTGGCACATGTGGTAGTTACGTGTGTGTTTCTATTATATTATTTGTTAAACTTTGCATTATATATCATGCACTTAAAAACAACAGTAACAATAAATACAATCAAAGAAACTTTAAAGAGAAGGCCTTCTTAAAACATACACACACATGCACACACATGCACACACACATTTATGTTTCTTTGCTAAGGAGATCTGGAAAGCCCATATACAAATAGCCAGGGGAAAACACCTCTCATGAAAGGAACCGAAAATGGTCAAAAGATAATGCATTTCTGTAAGCACAAACTAAAAACGAAACCACCACAGCAAACTCACCTGGTATTCCTGGTTGGCCTGGATTTCCTGCCACACCTTGTATGCCTTTTTCACCTACTGGACCTGGAGGGCCAAAACCAACAGGGCCCATAGGCCCCCTATTTCCTGGGAGACCTGGCAAACCTGGGTTCCCAGGGGGACCTCTTTCACCCTTAAAAGCCATTCCACCCTGAAAGGGAAAAGTTCAATACAGAAATACATAGATAAAACAGCTATCTGTAGGTTGGTATTACTTAGTACAGTTAGAGAAATGATACAGCCATAATAGTTCTTCTTAAAAACTGAGTGTATGTTACTGTGGGATGGTATATGTGATCACTCTATACATTCTTTCATTCAACAAATATTTTTTGAGTTCCTACTATGTGCCAGGAACTGGTGATAGAGCAAAGAATAAAAATAGGCTAAAGTCTCTACATTCATGAAGCTTACATTCTAGTGTAAGTCAAGAAGTTTACAGGCTAGTTAACATTTTATTAAGTATCACTTTCTACCTAAATATCCTAGGCTGTGTGTTGTGCACAAAATAAGACTCTACTCATTTATGCTCAGTCTTTAGGCTCCATGGCACATTTATTTAACACAGCCATCTATTCACACTAATCTCTAAGCTTTCTGTATATAAACCAAATTAGACTTTTGTTGTCAGGTCTAAAGAAAACCAGACAAGGCTATGTGGGAAAAGAAAACGGGAAACTTACACTGATCTACAGGCATCTTAACCTTCTGCCTACTTGGTCATAGCGAACAGTACTCAACATAATAGTGGGTTAAGCAGAAAGAATTAACAAAACCACTTAAAGAAAAGAATTATAAAGAAACTCTACATAGTCAATAACAATGTGCCATTAGTACATATAATCACATTCTTTTAAGCATTGATTAGATGTTCATCTCAGCACCAGGCCCATCCTAGAAAACATCACTAACAATTTGACACCACAAAATCAAGAATATCAAACCAACTTACAGGTTCTCCTTTGGGGCCAGGAAGTCCTGGCAATCCATCCTGTCCAGGGGTGCCAGGTAAACCAGGAAGCCCTGGAACTCCGGGGGAACCCAAATCTCCTTTGTCACCCTTCATTCCTGGAAATGTGAGGACGTCACCGGGTTCACCTTTAGGTCCAGGAAAGCCTGGAGCACCTGGAGCTCCTGGTATGCCCTGAAGGGTTAAAAAAGAAATAAAAGAGGAAAAAAAGAAGAGAGAGAAGAGGAAAATCAGTTTCTTTCTTTTTTTCTAATATGTTCTCCAGTTTATCCAATCAACCTGCCCAATAACATTTAGTGTACAAAGCTATGAGTCAAATGAGACATATGAGCCAGCAAGAGTAAAAGAATCAAATAAATCATAATACAAAAACTAAATTTCCTTTATATATATCCACAAGTGAAAACTCAAGGTGTAAATGGGTTTCGTCTACTTCTTTTGCTCTATAATATACTCAAAACTTACTGTTAATCCTTTGGGACCAGTTGCACCAGCATATCCTTTTTCGCCCTTCTGTCCAGGGAAACCAAGAGATCCTAATACACACAAACACACACACACATACAGAGAGAGAGAAAGAGAGAGTCAAATGAGCTTTGGGCTTGAAATTTTGATAAAGCTTATATAAACATCAGCAAGTCAGGAAGTCAAGTCTTAAAGTAAGAACATCATTCAATCTCATTTGACAAGTTACATGTGAATTTCTCTATTTTATGTTCTCAAGATACAGAGATCATCCTTTCTTTTAAGTAAATCTAACCTTTCATGGTATATACAACATTGTATCCTTCAGTTCAGTTCAGTCGCTCAGTTGTGTCCGACTCTTTGCGACCCCATGAATCGCAGCATGCCAGGCCTCCCTGTCCATCACCAACTGCCAGAGTTCACTAGCACTCACGTCTATCAAGTCGGTGATGCCATCCAGCCATCTCATCCACTGTCATTCCCTTCTCCTCCTGACCCCAATCCCTCCCAGCATCAGAGTCTTTTCCAATGAGTCAACTCTTTGCATGAGGTGGCCAAAGTACTAGAGTTTCAGCTTCAGCATCAGTCCTTCTAATGAACACCCAGGACTGATCTCCTTTAGGATGGACTGGTTGGATCTCCTTGCAGTCCAAGGGACTCTCAAGAGTCTTCTCCAACACCACAGTTCAAAAGCATCAATTCTTTGGTACTCAGCTTTCTTCACAGTCCAACTCATATCCATACATGACCACTGGAAAAACCATAGCCTTGACTAGACGGACCTTTGTTGCCAAAGTAATATCTCTCGTTTTCAATATGCTATCTAGGTTGGTCATAACTTTCCTTTCAAGGAGTAAGCATCTTTTAATTTCATGGTTGCAATCACCATCTGCAGTGTATTTCCAATTCCAAAGTGTCTCAAAGCTTGTAGCTACCAAGTACTATGCATAGAAGTACTCGGCTTCTATAAGCATCCCATTGTCAAAGGCAGAACAAGATAAGGACAAAGTCTGCATATTTTTCTCTGTTCTTACTTGAACAATTTTCCTAGATTCTTACCAGTTATTTATTTGGTTTAAAACTCCCTAAAATTTATTTTATGAAAAAGGATTGGTGCTCAAAGACTAGAAGAAATATTACTAAAGCAGTGTTTTCAAAATGGGTCCCTGAAACAGATGCATTTGCACCACCTGGGTACTGGCTAGCAATGCTAATTCTTGGGTCCTCCATCTCAGGTCTATTGAACAAGAAATTTGGGGGGTGGGACCCAGCAATGTGGATTTTAACAAGCCCTCCAAATAATTCTGATGCACTCCAAAGTTTGAAAATCACTAGACCAGAAGTACAAGACTAGATGATGAACTTCCAGGGGCAGCTATTAGACTTGCTGAAAATCTATTTCCAAGCACCAAATGAAATGGTTCATTAGGGAGATATACTAGACATAAAGGTAAGAGATCTGGTGTCTAATCTCAGCCCTGACTGACTCAGACATAAAGTGTGATTTCAAGAGAATATTGGAGTATTCCAAGAGGCAGCTAAGTGAAAGTGTTGTGGGTCTGATGGATATCAACTACAGTTCTGCTTGGAAATGGGGAAGGAGGAGTTATATATAGAAAGAGGAAGACAAATATCATATGATATTGTTTACATGGGAATCTAAAAAAAGGGAACAAATGAACTTATCTACAAAATAGAAGTAGTCACAAATGTAGAAAACACATTTATGGCTACCTGGGAGTATGCGGGGGATAAATTGGGAGAGTGGTATTGACACATATATACCACTATACATAAAATAGATAATTTATTAATAAGGACCTTCTGCATAGCACAGGGAACTCTACTCAATACTTTGTAATGGCTTATAAGGGAAAAGACTCTAAAATAGGGTAGATATATGTATATGTGTCTGATTTATTTTGCACTGCAGACATTAACACATTATAAATTAATAGTAATCCAATGAAAATTACAAAAAAAGAGGAACAGTTTTTAATTTTTAACTTTTAAAATTTAAAATAAATAAAGAGGAATATTGGCAGTTGATTTCCAAAATCTAGTAAAAGCCCCATTTCTCAATGACAATATATGATACTCCCAAAGACTAGAATCTGCCACTGGAAATGATATTCAGGGGTTAAGCATTATGAACATTTTCCCCAGTTTTCTGGAATAAAAAAGTCTGACTCTGTTTAAGTTATTTTCTTTACCATATGGAAAATAAGGAAGACATTTTTCCTGGAATAATATTGTTGAAATGCTTTAATAGAAAATGTGGGTAGCTTCAGGTATAGAAAGCAAGAGCATAATTTATTTCATAGCAGATACTGATATTTCATATTCAATTATTTATGAATATGAATGACTAGCTATAAAAGGAGAAACTGGCATCATTCTAAAACTATAAGCTCACTAATATCTAGCCAGAAATATTTTAAAGGTTGCCCCGAGGCAGAGTGTTTTACCTGGGGGACCTGGAAGACCTGGCAAACCAGGCTGACCTGGAGGCCCTGAAACACCAGTTCCAATACAGTTGAAGCAGGTGTCACCTTTGTCACCTAGAGAAAACCATAATAAAAACAAATTTTACTTCAATGGTTACATATATCTTATTTAAACAGGTTCTGAAGGAAATGGCAACCCACTCCAGTATTCTTGCCTGGAGAATCCCAGGGATGGGGGAGCCTGGTGGGCTGCCGTCTATGGGGTCACACAGAGTCGGACACGACTGAAGTGACTTAGCAGTAGCAGCAGCAAAGAACTTAGCAGGGATTCCCAAGGGGATCTATGGTAAAGAATACCCCAGCCAATGCAGGACAAGCCAGTTCAATCCCTGGGTTGGGAAGACCCCCTGGAAGAGGAAACGGCAACCCACTCCAGTATTCTTGCCTGGAAAATCTCATGGACAGAGAAGCCTGGCGGGCTACAGTCCGTGGGGTTGCAAAAAGCTGGACATGCCTGAGTGACTGAATACAAGAAAGTTTGCACTAAAGAACAATATTTCCATGCAACAGTGTAGTTAGAGAAGCTTATATTTAGAATCAATTCATTTGATATATATTTACTGAGCACCTACTATGTGCCAAGCTCTATTCGAGGAGTCTATAATACATGATAAACAAAACAGACAAAATCCATACGTTCATGGTGCTCACATTCTACCATTGGCTGAGTAAGTGAAACTGGATATACTTAGGGATGGGTGGTAGGTTGCAATTTTGAATAAGATAGTCAGGATAGAAATCATTGAGAAGATGACATATGATAAAAATAAAAACTTAAAGGACATGGCATGTGTGCAACAACTGCAGAGCAGTCTAGGCAGAAAGAGTAGCTATGTCTAGCACACAGAAGGAATATCAAGGAGAAGAGATTACTGGAATAGAGTGAGGAAGGGGAACCAGCTCAGACCATTAACAGGTTGTAACAAGTGGTATATCATAAAATATCATATAGGCCACCATGAGGACTGTGGCTTTTACTGTGAGTAAAATAAGCATCTACCAGAAGAAATTCAACAGAAAAGCAACATGATATGACAAGTTTTAAAAGGAGGACTCTGGTTGTTATGTTAAGAATGTGATTTAAGGACAAGGATGGAAACAGATTAACTATGTTAAGTGGCTACTGCTGAAGTGATCTAGGAGAGATGGCGGCTCATTCCAGAGTGACGGCAATGAACACGTTGAGAATTGGTTAGATTCTGGACATATTTGAAGGTAGAGCCAATGGGGTTTTCTCATGGATCACATATAGAATGCAAAAGAAGGGGGAAATCAAAGATGACATCAATATACATCAAAAATCAAAAAAGGAAAACAATAAAGATTTTAGAAGAAAACACAGAGTAATATCATCAGGTCTTTGGGGTAAGCGAAGATTTCTAAAATAGAACAGAAACAGCACTAATCATAAAAGAGGACGTTTATCATTTGATTTCTGTTAATTAACAACCTCTCTTCAAGAAAAGACATGAGTAAAAAATCATGTCACAGAATGGGAGAATATATTTGTGATATATATATCCAACAACCCAATTAAACACAGAAAAAAAATAAGTACTTTACAAAGAGAATGTACAAACTATACAAGAGGCTCAGCATCAATAATTGTGAGAGAAATGGAAACTAAATTCTCTTTGTCAAATGGTTCGGTGAAATCTATGGAATCAAAATCTNATTTGTGATATATATATCCAACAACCCAATTAAACACAGAAAAAAAATAAGTACTTTACAAAGAGAATGTACAAACTATACAAGAGGCTCAGCATCAATAATTGTGAGAGAAATGGAAACTAAATTCTCTTTGTCAAATGGTTCGGTGAAATCTATGGAATCAAAATCTATACCTATCCTATATCCCAGCAATTCCATCACAAGGTTTACAAAACAGGTATGAATGCTTATATCCTATAATACATACATACATATATATATATGTATATACACATACATGTATGTATGTATGACATAATATATATATGAATGTTCATAGCAGCTTTATTCATAACAGCCCCAGACCAAATGTTCATTAACATTAGAATGGATATTTAGGAATATTTAATAGACATACTATTAAGTGAAACAAACCAGATAAAATATTAAGACATAAAAGGGCCTATATGATCCCATTTCTACAAAGTTCAAGGCAAACTGATAGAGGACAAAACAGTGGTTACCTTTGCAAGTGCTGATTAGGATGCACAAGAGAATCTTCTAGAATCCTGGTTAAGTTCTATATTTTGATTTAGATAGCAGTTACATATGAGATGATAGATACACATATAGAGATACACATATAGAGACATATAGAGACAGAGTATATATAGGGAGAGACATATCTACATAGATAGAGACATATCTACTATATATGTGTCTGTGTGTGTGTAGCTCAGTTGGTAAAGAGTCTGCCTGCAATGCAGGAGACCCGGGTTCGATCCCTGGGTCAGGAGGATCCCCTGGAAAAGGAAACGGCAATCCATGCCAGTATTCTTGCCTGGAGAATCCCATGGACAGAGGAGCCTGGTGGGCTATNAGAGACATATCTACTATATATGTGTCTGTGTGTGTGTAGCTCAGTTGGTAAAGAGTCTGCCTGCAATGCAGGAGACCCGGGTTCGATCCCTGGGTCAGGAGGATCCCCTGGAAAAGGAAACGGCAATCCATGCCAGTATTCTTGCCTGGAGAATCCCATGGACAGAGGAGCCTGGTGGGCTATAGTTCATGGGGTCACAAAGAGTTAGACATGACTGAGTGAATAACACTTTCACTTTCCACATAAAAGATAAAATCATCACAGTATCTTATGAGGTCCTGTATGATCTGCCACAGACTGCCCCCTCCCTCAAATTATATTACATCATATTCTACGGTTCTCCCAGCCCTGCCATGCACCCTGGCCTATGCTCACTCTTCTCCAGTCACAATGGCTCTCTTTCACATATATGCCAGGGAGGAAGGAATACAAACAGAGCATGTAATTTATTGGAAACCAAGTGAATAAACTATTTAAAGAATGCAAAAATAAAATAAAATAAGGACTGAGACAATATTTGAATTGGCAGTGAATAATCCCATGGACAGAGGAGCCTGGTGGGCTATAGCCCATACAGTCACAACAATGAAGTGACTTAACACACACACAGGCTACTGATGACTTTGACAAAAACAGCATCTATGGAGGGATGCGAGTGTGTGTGGGGGGCGAGTCCTGATTGGAGTATGTTTAACAGAAAACGATGGGCTTTCCTGAAAGCTCAGCTTATAAAGAATCCGCCTGCAATGCAGGAGACCCCGGTTCAATTCCTGGGTCAGGAAGACCCTCTGGAGAAGGGATAGGCTACCCACTCCAATATTCTTGGGCTTCCCTGGTGGCTCAGCTGGTAAAGAATCCNTGGGCTTTCCTGAAAGCTCAGCTTATAAAGAATCCGCCTGCAATGCAGGAGACCCCGGTTCAATTCCTGGGTCAGGAAGACCCTCTGGAGAAGGGATAGGCTACCCACTCCAATATTCTTGGGCTTCCCTGGTGGCTCAGCTGGTAAAGAATCCACCTGCAATATGGGAGACCTGGGTTCAATCCCTGGGCTGAGAAGATTCCCAGACACGACTGAGAGACTCTCATTTCACTAACAGAAAATGAGAGGAGAGGAGAGTTATCTAGAGACAGTGAGTAGAAAATTATTGAAGAGCTTTGATGCAAATGAAAGAACAGGAATAGAGTAGTATCTAGCACCTGAAGTGAGATTATGACAAGATATTTTTTAGATGGGTAAACAAACGCATATTTGTATACTGCTAGGAATGATCCAGTGAAAGGGGAAAATTGATGATATGGGAGAGACAAGAATTTCTCAAATGAATCTTTGAGGGAAACAAGAGGAAATGGAATCTATTGTACAAAGAACTGTTTTAGATAGGAGCAGTAACAATGATCAGCAGGAGGCAGAATAAATGTGGTCGTGGTGGCAATTTGTGAAAGTTCTCTTGTTATTGCTTCACCTGGTCTGTGGAGGAGGAAGCTAAGACAGAATCATAAAATAAGAATAGAAGAGGATGTGTTAGAAGTTTGAAAAGGGAAAACCAGGTGCAGGCTCAGAAGAGGTGGTAATTTGGAATTTGTTGTTGTTCAATCACTTAGTCGTGCGCAACTCTTAGCAACCCCATGGACTGCAGCATGCCAGGCTTTCCTGTCCTTCGCTATTTCCCACAATTATTGAATTACCAGGGCTATGTTTTGGTTCCAATGGCAGGAGGGGAGGGCAAAGAAGTCAAAAGTTTATGCATGAGATTGACTACAATGATGGATCATGGAATTTAAGCTGGGTTAAGAGATAAGAAAAGACTTCAAAAGGCTGAGGGATAATAAAGGTTGGCAGGTTTCACTGAGTTTGAAGTAAGGTTGGAGTCAGGTTATTAGAGGTAGTGAGCTAGATGGATAGGATATAGTGGTCAGGAAATAAAAATTTTGAAGTGTTCACTATTGGTAATGTATGGTCTTGGGGTCTGACCATGGGAGTGAGTGGCTGAGGAAGGGTAGAGGATATAGGGAATTTTGCTGATGATTTGAAAGAATGGCGGAATATGGGGATCAAACCTTTCATTCCTTGTTCTCCTTGGAGTCCTCTATCACCTGGAGATCCTGGAGGGCCAGGAGGGCCTGCTTCACATATCTTATCACCTGAGATCAGATAAAGCAATAATAGCAAGCCAACTGTAAAATATCCAGAAGACTCAACAAAAAGAAAGTCTGATAGGCTCGGAAAAAAAGATTTATTTTCAGTTGTTCCTATAATATTAATGACAATTTGAAGAACAAATTTAAATATCAAATAATCACCATAAATCAAAAGTAGAAGCAGCAGAAGACTCTCTTAGTTATCAGAAATACAAGAATGATGCAAACCACCAGATTCACTTATAAATGAAGATTAAACAAATACAACAACAGAACTTAATAGGAGAAAAGTATATAGCTTACTAGGAGGGATGTGAGGGCCGGGAGGGCCGGGAGGGCCAGGAGGGCCAGGAGCCCCAGGCTGTCCATCAAGTCCAGGAGATCCAGGAATGGAAATTCCAGGTGGACCTTCATCACCTTTCTGACCCCTTTCCCCAGGAAAGCCAGGGGGTCCAGGAGGGCCTATAACTGCAGGTCCTAAGATAAAAACAAATACCCATTAAAGTGACCAAAATGATCTTATTTTAGACATATTACTATGGGTCTCAATGAGACATTAAGTAGTGATAAACTCTTCCTTTAATGTATAATAGCAGTTATGTTCTTATTTTTTCTATGAGAATCAACATGTAGAAAAAAGATGGACAGTCCCAATAATGTAAGTACCAGTTTGAATATAAGAAAGAATAAAGTCATTTTATTACTTTTGGAGGGCTTTCCTGGTGGCTCAGGTGGTAAAAAAAAAAAAAAAAAATCTGCCTGCAATGTGGGAGACCTAGGTTTGATCCCTGGGTCGGGAAGATCTCCTGGAAAAGGCAATGGCAACCTACTCCAGCATTCTTGCCTGGAGAATCCGATGAACAAAGGAGCCTGGAGGGCCTCAGTCATGGGGTTGCAACGAGTTGGACAGGACTGAGCAACTAACACTCACATTACTTTTGGAAACGTACTAGTAACTAACTCTCTACACATGGACACTACAATCTCTTAATCTCTGAAATACTAGAAAGCCGCTGACAGGAGAAGAGGCGTCTCAAAGTTTTCAGATAAACATGGCTCTGCTTCTGGACATTCTTCTGTTCTGCTGTCTCTTCCTATACCACTAACACATTTTTTCATTACTACAGCTTTATATTTTCAAAACTGGCAAGGAAAATATACTCATCTTTGTTCTTTTTAAAATCATCTTCGTTCTTTTTAAAACCATCTTCACTACACTTACAAATTTATTCTTCGAAATAAATTTAAGAACCAGCTTATCAGTTACATTTTTAAAATTCACTGGAATTTTGAGTGAGATTAATTTGAATTTAAAAATTAAATTTTGGTAGAATCACCTGTATATAATACTGAATTCCCACATCAAGTAATAATTATATATCTCTTTCCATTTATTTATTTTATATTATTTAATAATATTTTACAAAGTTATGCAAAGAGATCTTACACATCTTTTGTTAGGTTTATTCATGGGTAAATTTGATTGCTAATGTGAATTTTATTGTTGTTACTATTGTTAACTGATTTTTCCCCCTCTTGTATGTTTAATTGTTTTCTTGCTGGCTTAAAGCAAATTACTTACATTTGCAACTCATATTTGGCTACCTTGCAAACATTAAGTTCTGATAATTCATCATTTGATTCTTTTAGGTTCTCTGAGTAGATAATCACATGGCTTGTGAACAACCAAAATGTGGGGTTTTTTTGTTTTCCATCCATATACCTCTTTTTTTTCTTCCAGACTTAGTGCACAGGCTGGGATCTTTAGTATAAGAACAAATAGCACTGATGACGTTGGTGACCACTGGTGACCATCTTTATTTTTGACTTGAACGGGAATACTCCTGATGTTTCACCACAAAGTATATTTCCTGCAGAGTCCTGTACTTCCTGTATGAAGTAGACTGCTTCATCAAATTGAGATAGTTCCCTTCTAACTTTAGTTTAAGAATATTTTTCCTTTTAAAAATAAATAGGTATTAAATTTTGACTGTTTTCTTTTTATCTATTGTTCTATTCCTTTTCAATATGTCAATGTAGTCAATTAAAGTAATGTTGAACCATCCTTGTAATCTTAGGGTAAATACTATTCAGTCACAAATACATTATTTAATATACCTCTGAATTGATAATATTTAAGATTGTTACTCCTACATTCATAAATAATATTGAACTACAGTTACTTCCTGTGTATCTCCTTGGTGGTTTGGTATCAATTGTTAAATTGAATTTCTTTTTTAAAAAAATGTTCTGAAACAGTTTTCAAACTATGAGAATTGCCTGCTCAGGAACTTGGTAAAATTCATTCATAAAATCCACCCACAAAACCAATACTTTTTCAGGGAGACCTTTAACCTTCCAAAATCTTCTATGGCAATTGATCTACCTAGGTGTCCTACTTTCTCAGGAAAAATTTTTATTAAATTATGTTTTCTGTTTCATGAAGAATGTATATTTCATGTAGAATTTCAAAAATGTTGACAATTTTACAGTTTTCTTGTAATTCAAGAATTTAAAATGTATTTTATGGTATCTTTTTTTCTTTACTGATTTTGAGTCTTTTCCTGCCTTTATCTTGATCTTACTTTATATTTACGTTTATCAAGTTTTCCATCTATTTTGTTTATGTTTCTGTTTTAAAATGTTTATTGGTATAGAGTTGACTTACAATGTTGTGTTAGTTTCTGGTATACAGCAAAGCCAGTTATGCATAAACATATGTCCACTCTTTTCTAGATTATTTTTCCATATGAGTAGAGTTCCCTGTGCTATACAGTAGGTTCTTACTAGTTATCTAGTTTTATATGTGTGTGTGCATGCATGTGCCACATCTCTCAGTTGTGACCAACTCTTTGAGATGCCATGGACTGTAGCCTGCCAGGCTCCTCTGTTCATACATAGCAGTGTGCATATGTCAATCCCAATCTTCCAATTCAGCCCCCCCCCAATATCCATGAGTTTGCTTTCTACATCTATACTTCTATTTCTGTTTTGTAGATAAGTTCATTTGTACTTTTTTTTTTTTTTAGATTCCACATATAAGCAGTATCACATGATATCTTTCTCTGACTTCACTTAATATGACAATATCTAGGTCCATCCATGTTGCTTGAAATAGCATGTGCTTGTTTTAATTCTTACTATTTTTACAACTAAGCTCATTTAAGTTTAGGATCTCTAATTTTGTGATCAATTAAGTGTAAGACTTTTGTCTATATTTAATGAACTTTGATATGAAATTGTTTAGCATTTAGTAGTTCATCACCTCCATTTCTGGAGAAGGCAATGGCACCCCACTCCAGTACTCTTGCCTGGAAAATCCCATGGACAGAGGAGCCTGGTAGGCTGCAGTCCATGGGGTCGCTAGAGTCGGACACGACTGAGCACCTTCCCTTTCACTTTCACGCATTGGAGAAGGAAATGGCAACCCACTCCAGGGTTCTTGCCTGGAGAATCCCAGGGACGGGGGAGCCTGGTGGACTGCTGTCTATGGGGTTGCACAGAGTCGGACACGACTGAAGAAACTTAGCAGCAGCAGCAGCATCTCCATTTCTGTTTATCTCCTTTACCTATAGAGCTATTTACAAATGTGTACTTTAATATAAAAATATTTGGTGGTTTTTGTTAATTTCTAACTTCATTTTACTGTGGTCACAGAGTATGACATGCATACATATATATTAATTTTTTTATTGAAGAATAATTGCTTTACAGAATTTTGCTGTTTTCTGTCAAACCTCAACATGAATCAGCCATAGGTATACATATATTACCTCCCTTTTGAAACTCCCTCCCATCTCCCTCCCCACTCCACCCCTCTAGGTTGATTCAGAGCCCCTGTTTGAGTTTCCTGAGCCATACAGCAAATTCCTGTTGGCTATCTATTTTACATATACTAATGTAAGTTTCCATTTACTCTTTCCATACATCTCACCCTCTCCTCCCCTCTCCCATGTCCATAAGTCTATTCTCTATGTCTGTTTCTCCATTGCTGCCCTGTAAATAAATTCTTCAGTACCATTTTTCTAAATTCCATATATGTGTGTTAGAATATGGTATTCATCTTTCTCTTTCTGACTCACTTCACTCTGTATAATAGGTTCTAGGTTCATCCACCTCATTAGAACTGACTCAAATGTGTTCCTTTTTATGGCTGAGTATTATTCCATTGTGTATATGTACCACAACTTCTTTATCCATTCACCTGTCAATGAACATCTAGGCTGCTTCCATGTTCTGAAAGTGAAAGTGAAGTCGCTCAGTCATGTCCAACTCTTTGCGACCCTGTGGACTGTAGCCCACCAGGCTCCTCCATCCATGGATTCTCCAGGCAAGAATACTGGAGTGGGTTGCCATTTCCTTCTCCAGGGGATCTTCCTGACCCAGGGATTGAACCCAGGTCTCCCACATTGCAGGCAGATGCTTTAACATCTGAGCCACCAGGGAAGCTTCCATGTTCTAGCTACTGTAAATAGAGCTGCAATGAGCAATGGGATACATGTGTCTCTTTCAATTTGGGTTTCCTCAGGGTATATGCCCAGGAGTGGGATTGCTGTGTCATATGGTGGTTTTATTCCTAGTTTTTTAAGGAATCTCCATACCGTCTTCCATAGTGGCTGTATCAATCTACATTCCCACCAACAGTGCAAGAGGGTTCCCTTTTCGCACACCCTCTCCAGCATTTATTGTTTGTAGACTTTTCGATGAGGGTCATTCTGACCGGTGTGAGATTATATCTCATTGTTGTTTTGATTTGCATTTCTCTAGTAATGAGCGATGTTGAGCATCTTTTCATGTGTTTGTTAGCCATCTGTATGTCGTCTTTGGAGAAATGTCTGTTTAGGTCTTTTCCCCACTTTTAGATTGGGTTGTTTGTTTTGCTGGTATTGAGTTGTATGAGCTGCTTATATATTTTAGAAATGAATCCTTTGTCAGTTGTTTCACTTGCTATTATTTTCTCCCATTCTGAGGGTTTTCTTTTTACCTTGCTTATAGTTTCCTTTGCTGTGCAAAAGCTTTTAAGTGTAATTGGGTCCCACTTGTTTACTTTTGTTTTTATTTCCATTACTCTAGGAGGTGAGTCATAGAGGACCTTCCTTTGATTTATGTCATCGAGTGTTCTGCCTATGTTTTCCTCTAAGAGTTTTATAGTTTCTGGTCTTACATTTATGTCTTTAATCCATGTTGAGTTTAACTTTGTGTATTGTATTAGGAAGTGTTCTAATTTCATTCTTTTACATGTAGCTGTCCACTTTTCCCAGCACCATTTATTGAAGAAGCTGTCTTTGCCCCATTGTATATTCTTGCCTCCTTTGTCAAAAAAATAAGGTACCCATAGGTGCGTGGGTTTACTTCTGGGCTTTCTATCTTGTTCCATTGGTCTATGTTTCTGTTTTTGTGCCAGTACCATACTGTCTTGATGACTGTAGCTTTGTGTGCAGGCTATGTTGTGTGCTAAGTCGCTTTAGTCGTGTCCGACTCTTTGTGACCCCACGGACTGTAGCCCACCAGGCTCCTCTGTCCGTGGGATTCTCCACGCAAGAATACTGAAGTGGGTTCCTCCTCCAGGGGAGGAAATGCTACCAAAAAGAAAGCTGGTTTAGCAATTCTAATACAGTATGAAATAGAATTAAATGCAAAACTGCATTACAAACAGATATTTCATATGGATAAATAGACAAATTATACCACAATGATATTAAAGTCATGAAACTTACTCATCTAAAAATATAACCTGAAGTCAGGAAGCTTGATTCCTCTAGCTCCATTCTTCTTTCTCAAGATTGCTTTGGCTATTTGGGGTCTTTTGTGTTTCCATATGAATTGTGAAATTTTTTGTTCTAGTTCTGTGAAAAATGCCATTGGTAATTTGATAGGAATTGCATTTGGTACTGTAGTCATTTTCACAATATTGATTCTTCCTACCCAGGAACATGGAATATCCCTCCATCTGTTTATGTCACCTTTGATTTCTTTCATTAGTGTCTTATAATTTTCTGTGTACAGTTCTTCTGTCTCCTTGAAGGTGAAGGTGAAGTTGCTCAGTCATGTCCGACTCTTTGCAACCCCGTGGACTGTAACCTACTAGGCTTCTCTGTCCACAGGATTCTCCAGGCAAGAATACTGGAGTGGGTTGCCATTTCCTTCTCCAGGGGATCTTCCCGACCCAGGGATCGAACCCAGGTCTCCCGCATTGGAGGCAGACGCTTTAACCTCTGAGCCACCAGGGAAGCTTAGGTAAGTTTATTCCTAGATATTTAATTCTTTTTGTTGCAATGGTGAATGGGATTGATTCCTTAATTGCTCTCTCTGATTTTTCATTGTTGTTATATAGAAATGCAAGTGACTTCTGTGTATTGATTTTGTATTCTGCAACTTTGCTAAATTCACTGATTAGCTCTAGCAATTTTCTGATAATATCTTTAGGGTTTTCTATGTACAGTATCCTGCATACACTTTTAAAAGATTTTTTCTGGTCTAATAGAGTCAATTTCTTGACTACACAATTTCAAAGCTACACACCGCAAATGCTTCATGTGTGTTTGAAATGAATGTACATTCTCTGCTGCACAAAATTTTTCTCTCCCTCTCAAAAATACAGCTTGATTGTGTTACTCAAATCATGTATATCCATATTTATATTTCACTTCCTTGATATACTGGGGAATTTCCAATTTATCCTTTGTAGTTTATCAGTTTTCACTTTACATATTCAAAGCTATAATTTTAGATGAGTAAGTTTCATGACTTTTATATAATTTGTGGTATAATTTTTATATTTTATCCATATGAAATATCTGTTTGTAATGCATTTTTGCATTTAATTCTATTTCATACTATATTAGAATTGCTAAACCAGCTATTTTTTGGTAGCATTTGCTTAACATTTTCTCATTGCTTAATTTTCATATTTTCTACATTCTTTTACTTTAGATATGTCTACTGTGCACAGCATATAGATTTTATTCCAATTTTATTTTAGCTTTTGTTTATTAATCAGTGTTAAGTCCTTTCATATTTTTTGAAGTTACTGATTTGTGTTTAACTTCTTCTTGTCGGTTTATGTTTTTCTATTTATTCAGGTTTATCTGTGTCTGTTTTGTCCCAAACCTAACTTGTATTACATAGGTCAAGATTTTGGTCATCTTCTTTCTTCAACAAGCAAGTAATATATATTATTTTAATTCTTTTCTAGTGGTTACTATTAAAATGTTTAACCTAGGGACTAAAATCTGTATTTTTGGAAAACCTTATATAATTAATAGTATTTATATTCTCTCCCTTTAACAAGACAATAAACCATATAATTCACTTCCCCATTCTCTCTGTACCTTTACATTCTATGTTAGTAGTATGTACAATTATACTTCCATATTGTTACTTAAAATATTTATTTTTTATGATCAATACTTATTTAGACTTAAAATACTTTATTAATATCCTTCTTAACCATTCTTTCTTCTATGTTACCCACCCCTACTCCCAACTTCATCCTGATTTCATTTCCTTCTTGGAGTAAAAGCTCCAGTAACTATTTCAGAGATCTGGAGGTCCTCATCTTCACCTTAAGATGACAGTTTGATGTAATATAGGATCTCCAATTCATAATTATTTTTCCTTATTACTTTGAAAATTTGCCCCATTATCTTCATCTGACTCTCACTGCTTTGTAAGTGATCTGCTTTGGGTCTCAGACAGTCTTTAAGAACTTTTTATCCTGAAATTCTAAAATGTCTTTACAATGTGTTTAGGTATGTATTCTGTATTAATTTTGTTCTTTACAATGTGTTTAGGCTGTCTCTTATACACATCTATTTGTTAGCCATCTGTATGTCGTCTTTGGAGAAATGTCTGTTTAGGTCTTTTCCCCACTTTTAGATTGGGTTGTTTGTTTTGCTGGTATTGAGTTGTATGAGCTGCTTATATATTTTAGAAATGAATCCTTTGTCAGTTGTTTCACTTGCTATTATTTTCTCCCATTCTGAGGGTTTTCTTTTTACCTTGCTTATAGTTTCCTTTGCTGTGCAAAAGCTTTTAAGTGTAATTGGGTCCCACTTGTTTACTTTTGTTTTTATTTCCATTACTCTAGGAGGTGAGTCATAGAGGACCTTCCTTTGATTTATGTCATCGAGTGTTCTGCCTATGTTTTCCTCTAAGAGTTTTATAGTTTCTGGTCTTACATTTATGTCTTTAATCCATGTTGAGTTTAACTTTGTGTATTGTATTAGGAAGTGTTCTAATTTCATTCTTTTACATGTAGCTGTCCACTTTTCCCAGCACCATTTATTGAAGAAGCTGTCTTTGCCCCATTGTATATTCTTTCTTCCTTTGATTTATGTCATCGAGTGTTCTGCCTATGTTTTCCTCTAAGAGTTTTATAGTTTCTGGTCTTACATTTATGTCTTTAATCCATGTTGAGTTTAACTTTGTGTATTGTATTAGGAAGTGTTCTAATTTCATTCTTTTACATGTAGCTGTCCACTTTTCCCAGCACCATTTATTGAAGAAGCTGTCTTTGCCCCATTGTATATTCTTGCCTCCTTTGTCAAAAAAATAAGGTACCCATAGGTGCGTGGGTTTACTTCTGGGCTTTCTATCTTGTTCCATTGGTCTATGTTTCTGTTTTTGTGCCAGTACCATACTGTCTTGATGACTGTAGCTTTGTGTGCAGGCTATGTTGTGTGCTAAGTCGCTTTAGTCGTGTCCGACTCTTTGTGACCCCACGGACTGTAGCCCACCAGGCTCCTCTGTCCGTGGGATTCTCCACGCAAGAATACTGAAGTGGGTTCCTCCTCCAGGGGAGGAAATGCTACCAAAAAGAAAGCTGGTTTAGCAATTCTAATACAGTATGAAATAGAATTAAATGCAAAACTGCATTACAAACAGATATTTCATATGGATAAATAGACAAATTATACCACAATGATATTAAAGTCATGAAACTTACTCATCTAAAAATATAACCTGAAGTCAGGAAGCTTGATTCCTCTAGCTCCATTCTTCTTTCTCAAGATTGCTTTGGCTATTTGGGGTCTTTTGTGTTTCCATANATTAAATGCAAAACTGCATTACAAACAGATATTTCATATGGATAAATAGACAAATTATACCACAATGATATTAAAGTCATGAAACTTACTCATCTAAAAATATAACCTGAAGTCAGGAAGCTTGATTCCTCTAGCTCCATTCTTCTTTCTCAAGATTGCTTTGGCTATTTGGGGTCTTTTGTGTTTCCATATGAATTGTGAAATTTTTTGTTCTAGTTCTGTGAAAAATGCCATTGGTAATTTGATAGGAATTGCATTTGGTACTGTAGTCATTTTCACAATATTGATTCTTCCTACCCAGGAACATGGAATATCCCTCCATCTGTTTATGTCACCTTTGATTTCTTTCATTAGTGTCTTATAATTTTCTGTGTACAGTTCTTCTGTCTCCTTGAAGGTGAAGGTGAAGTTGCTCAGTCATGTCCGACTCTTTGCAACCCCGTGGACTGTAACCTACTAGGCTTCTCTGTCCACAGGATTCTCCAGGCAAGAATACTGGAGTGGGTTGCCATTTCCTTCTCCAGGGGATCTTCCCGACCCAGGGATCGAACCCAGGTCTCCCGCATTGGAGGCAGACGCTTTAACCTCTGAGCCACCAGGGAAGCTTAGGTAAGTTTATTCCTAGATATTTAATTCTTTTTGTTGCAATGGTGAATGGGATTGATTCCTTAATTGCTCTCTCTGATTTTTCATTGTTGTTATATAGAAATGCAAGTGACTTCTGTGTATTGATTTTGTATTCTGCAACTTTGCTAAATTCACTGATTAGCTCTAGCAATTTTCTGATAATATCTTTAGGGTTTTCTATGTACAGTATCCTGCATACACTTTTAAAAGATTTTTTCTGGTCTAATAGAGTCAATTTCTTGACTACACAATTTCAAAGCTACACACCACAAATGCTTCATGTGTGTTTGAAATGAATGTACATTCTCTGCTGCACAAAATTTTTCTCTCCCTCTCAAAAATACAGCTTGATTGTGTTACTCAAATCATGTATATCCATATTTATATTTCACTTCCTTGATATACTGGGGAATTTCCAATTTATCCTTTGTAGTTTATCAGTTTTCACTTTACATATTCAAAGCTATAATTTTAGATGAGTAAGTTTCATGACTTTTATATAATTTGTGGTATAATTTTTATATTTTATCCATATGAAATATCTGTTTGTAATGCATTTTTGCATTTAATTCTATTTCATACTATATTAGAATTGCTAAACCAGCTATTTTTTGGTAGCATTTGCTTAACATTTTCTCATTGCTTAATTTTCATATTTTCTACATTCTTTTACTTTAGATATGTCTACTGTGCACAGCATATAGATTTTATTCCAATTTTATTTTAGCTTTTGTTTATTAATCAGTGTTAAGTCCTTTCATATTTTTTGAAGTTACTGATTTGTGTTTAACTTCTTCTTGTCGGTTTATGTTTTTCTATTTATTCAGGTTTATCTGTGTCTGTTTTGTCCCAAACCTAACTTGTATTACATAGGTCAAGATTTTGGTCATCTTCTTTCTTCAACAAGCAAGTAATATATATTATTTTAATTCTTTTCTAGTGGTTACTATTAAAATGTTTAACCTAGGGACTAAAATCTGTATTTTTGGAAAACCTTATATAATTAATAGTATTTATATTCTCTCCCTTTAACAAGACAATAAACCATATAATTCACTTCCCCATTCTCTCTGTACCTTTACATTCTATGTTAGTAGTATGTACAATTATACTTCCATATTGTTACTTAAAATATTTATTTTTTATGATCAATACTTATTTAGACTTAAAATACTTTATTAATATCCTTCTTAACCATTCTTTCTTCTGTGTTACCCACCCCTACTCCCAACTTCATCCTGATTTCATTTCCTTCTTGGAGTAAAAGCTCCAGTAACTATTTCAGAGATCTGGAGGTCCTCATCTTCACCTTAAGATGACAGTTTGATGTAATATAGGATCTCCAATTCATAATTATTTTTCCTTATTACTTTGAAAATTTGCCCCATTATCTTCATCTGACTCTCACTGCTTTGTAAGTGATCTGCTTTGGGTCTCAGACAGTCTTTAAGAACTTTTTATCCTGAAATTCTAAAATGTCTTTACAATGTGTTTAGGTATGTATTCTGTATTAATTTTGTTCTTTACAATGTGTTTAGGTATGTATTCTGTATTAATTTTGTATTATTACTTTTTCTTTGTAATTCATAAGCCTTTTTACAGGGAAATATGTCTTTTTTAAATAGCTGGAAGTTTTAACCATTGATTTTTCAAATATTGCTTCTTGTCCTATTCTCTTTTTCATCTCCTTCATGTTGGATTTTGGGACATCTAGGTTTATCCTTTGTGTATCTTACATTTTATTTCATACTATCTAACACTTTAAATTTTTTGCTACATCCCTGGAGAATTCCTTATCTGAATTTGCCAGACACAGTTATGTCTTTAGTCCACTATCCTGAAGACAGAAATCCAAAGGGTATACTTCGAGCCAAATGGGACCCACAACTTATTCTCTTTCTTCTTGGCAGAAACACTGAGCATCACTCATCTCATCATGTTAACATTTCATTACGTAAACATTTTTTATGGAAAAGTAACCATAATTTATTAAATACCTATGTGTGACAGATACTGTACCAGATTTTTTTTTTCAAATTTTACATGAGAGGTATGCTATCACCTCATTTCAGAGAACATCCAAATAAACATGCCGAACAAGGGCACTGTTCAATTAGCAGCCAAATTAGAAGTGCTCTACTGTACTGTGTATCTGCAATAAGGAAGTGATATAAAATTAGTACTGGGCTCCAAGATTTTACTGCACAGCAAAATCGCCATGGGGATTTCTAGGTAGATGTTTCTGGAATTCTAAGTGGATAGTGCTGTTTACTATATAAAAATACAGTAAATCTTACATAACTAGGCATCATTAGTACAATGTTTCCTACCATAACAGCATGAAAGGTACAATGATTAATATTCAGGTCACAGTAATGTTTGGTGTAATTTATTAATAACAAAAGATAGAAATGGTATTTTTTATTGTAAGACAACACTATTCAAGTAATTCTGATTTTTTTTTAAGTATACATGAGGAACTTGGAAAGGTTATAGTAAGAGCTGAGGAGTTCCTGTCAATTAAAAAATACTTATGTCTTCTAGTGTCATGCTCCCTCTGGAACTAGTATGATAATACTGTACACATGGATTAGTAAAGATACCATAAACACAAGGGTATTAAGTACAGTACAGTCTCATTTACCTGGAGGTCCAGGAAGGCCCGGTGGACCTTGTATTCCAGGAAATCCTCGATCTCCTTTATCTCCAGGCAAGCCAGGTAACCCAATGTTTCCTTTTTCTCCTACAGTTACACCAGTCCCAGGCCTGGGTATTACCTTTATTATGAAAGAAAAAATAAAGGAATTCAAAGAGGAAGAGACTTGTTTTTCTGAAAATAACCTGGTAGGTCCATATGATTACAATGCATCATTTTCACAAAGTGTTCAGATGCAAAATCATCAAGACTACCTTACATAGATTGTGAGCAGCACGCTTCAACAGATTAGAAAATGTTCAATGTCAGTATTAATATTACCATCCACTTGAGCCCCAGGCTTACAGAGTTAGAATTATGTTTGATGTCTCTTATCATTCACATTCAATTCATTCCAATCACCTAAGCCTTATAATTCTTTGTTTAAAAAGTCTCTCCAATTTGTCCCCTTCTTTCCTGTGACAGCTTCTATCCTTACCTCACACTTGGACTAACAGAAACAACTCTGAGCTTTTCCCTTTAAATCCAAATCTACTACTAGGATACACTTCCTCAAAAAGCAATTCTGTGTTACGTTTCCTGTTAGACCACTCATAATTGTTCATTCTGACTATATATTATGTCACTTTATAGCCTGCACTCTAAACATACTTCTCACTCCCAATACCTCTCTCATCTGTTTCATGTCCTGTTCTAGCAATGACTTTTTAGAAGAGCGAAGTCTGATTGTAACCATTTCATGCATCTTGCACATTCCTGCTTTTTCCCTTGAATGTGCCATTCTAAATATCTATAATGCCTTCCCATAATCTTTATCTTTGCCAACTCATTTTTTTCTTCTTCTTCTTAAAAAGAAAAAGAAAAGTCATTCTTCCAGGAGGGCTTTATTAATTAAAATCAACTAGCTAATAATTCCTTATCTTCTTAGAACCTCATGTCTAAAGAATCCTATATTAAATAATCTAATATGAAGAGGTTAACTTTATAGAGTTATAAAGGTAAAGTAAGCTTTAGATTTAAGCAACTATCATCAGTCTGAGATAGAAAGTATCTCCTACTGGCAATATTCATCCTGGCTCTTTTAGATACAAGAAATATTCAGAAAAATGGACATTTGTGGGACCTAAAATTGGGATAGTAGCTCAAAGGGGAAGTGAGCTATTGAACAGGACACACTCTCAAAATTTCCATTTCTTCTGATGCTCATCAAAATTGTATCATCTCATTTTTTAGAAAAATTATTTGTTAGAAAAGTAAAATTCTGATTTTAAAATGAAAGCAAATAAAAATTGTTTTAAGATCTTCCTTAAATATAATACATCCTCATCATTGGATTTGGTAAAGTACCAAGTATCAATATCTGAGACTCAGTATGGACAAAAATAATTAAATTAACATTATTCAAATGTTTTATCATATAGGGTTTATGGCACTTGCCCCTTTGCAACTTTAGTGAAGTCTAAAGCCAGGAGTCTTAGCAAATTTCAATGAAAGGAAAACCAGTATGTCAACTGCAACAGAGATATTTTACTCTTAATAAGAATGAAAACATATGTGACTAGAATTTCATGGTAAATACAAATATGACAGAAAAGTTGTAAACCCTTCAAGTATTCTTTTATAGAGTAGTTTCCTACATTTGTTATGAAGAGCCCCTAAAAGCACACACTCCGGGAAGAAAGAGGTGTGAATCAAACAATTACAAATTGAGAAAAGCTATTAAGACCAAATCCAGCTTTCTTCTGAGCCCTGCAGGGGAAGGACCAATCCCTAGTTCCCCAACAGTGTCATTTTTTGAACCTTTGTAAGCAACACTTGCACCACCTGCTGGTTACTTGAGAAATGATTTGGCAATCATTATGCAAAAAAACCTAATACCATAATTTTGGAGCTTTATTATGGAGAAATAATACACAGGCAGACCAATACGAAGACTTTGAGGTCAACCTCACTGAAGTTTTAGATGTAAAGACTTTTAATACAGGAGGAGTTGATAAAGACTTGGAATTTTGTGTTCTATGAGGAAAAGGTATGGGGTATATAATTAAGACACAACATTTTAAATGCACTAATAAATTTAATAAATAAAAACTGAAAGAAAAAAAACTTACAAGTCCAGGAGGCCCAGGTGGGCCAGTGTCACCTTTTTGACCCTGTTCAATACAATTATACAATAGATTAGTAAAAATCACATGAAAACATCGATTTCCTCAAAAATATAACTGATAATTAAGTTTCATAAAGACCTAGAAATCCACAATAAAAAATATCAAAGAGAAATACAAAATGAGTTAATAAAACACTACTTAGCTAAACCTCAGAAAACCTGTGCTGTTATGTCAGATTTACAAGCTATATGATGTTGACCAGATCAATTAACTTCTTTGCCTTATATAGAGACCAGACTGCTAAGGCATTTCTAGCAGTAACATAGAGAAGACACTGAAGTAAAGAATTGCTATTACTAGAATCAGCGAAAAATCTTGACCCTTTTCTTACATTTAGCCATGTCTTTTTCAAAACACTTATCAGGGTCATAAATTTAGTGCCATTTCCATTAGTGACAGATATTTTAAAGCTGCTGGAGTTAACTATCACCAGGAATAGCTAATAAATCATAATTGGCTTGTGACTTTGCTCTTAGAATCTACTGAAAGACAAATTCAGACAAAACTGTTACCCTTAACCAGTAGATACAACAGGTGAAGATCACAGTATTCAACTGTTACTCCACTGGCCAAGACCCAAGAATAGGTGTACCTCTCACACCTCTACCCTCATTCTAGACTTATTCATAGAAACCTTTCGTCTATCTATAAGCTTCTTTTAGGTTAAGGAGATACTCTGTCCTATAACTTCACATACAACTAGAAAAACAAAATTTTATTCTTTGAGTATTTACTATCTTCCTTTATTCTAGCTGTGCCTCTTAAGCCAGTCTAGAACTTGGATCTAGTTTAGAGATAAAATCATCATTAAAACACGTGCCCTCTGGGTACATTCAAGTTTCTCACATGTTCCTGTCCCTCCAAAACAAAGCTTTTCATAGAAAGCAATTAAAGACCAGAGAGATTGGAAAAATGAATGTTTTGTGATCTGCTATAAATATAGGCATTTGGGGCTTCATACATTTTTTTCAAAGTCACTTTTAAAATGGGGAACTAAATAAATTACTTCAGCCAGGCTGCATGGCCAAATGAAAAAACAACAGCCAACAGCAACAATAACAAAAAACAACAACAAGGAATTAGCCACAGGCTTCCAGACAGTAATTGCCTAGAGAACGGAAATGTTTAGTGGCAGCATTCTAAATTCACAGCTATAAGCCTTTTTTAGTATGAGGGCCTCACTAAAATAGTGCTGAATCCTCTTTCTGGAGAACAAAAGTTTTGCCGATACATGCTCAAAGTAAAGAAGTAAAGGCATCAGCTTTTAACAATGGAAATGCTAAAGGTAAACAATTCTCCATGTGTTTCTATCAGATGGACTGCGATTTAGAAGAGTGAATGAAAATTTAGGGAATTGGTATAAGAGAAAAGGGAATAACATCAAAAGACGGATAAAGAAGGCGTAGTTTGAATACAAAAGCTAGTTACTTAGAAATTTTTCATTTATAACTGGGATGAAAAGAATTGTGCTAATCAGAATACAAGCAGTTCCCTAGGCATTTTAAAATTCTTACCTTTTCTCCATCTCTTCCTGGTTCACCAGGGTAACCAGGATCACCAGGCAAACCCTTTAAAAACATAGAAAACAGTGACATCAGCAAAAATGGTGGAATAAGAACCTCCAAAATTCCTCTCCTCCATAAAAGCACCAAGGACACTGACAAAAATGGTCAACCTTTTTAGAACTCTAGAAATTAAGCAAGGGTTTGCAGCAATTCAGGAAATGTATTTTTTGGGGGGAAAAAATATTGAATCTTGGTAAGAACAAAGTGGTTTGTGGCTCTATTCCCATCACCCTTCCTCAGTTTCACAGCAGCCTTGAAAACCAACAGCACACAATCAAGGTAAAGACCAGCAGCATAGAAGCAACCGGAAGGGAAAGAACCAGGCTGAAGCTTCTTCAAAGCCCCATCCACACAGAATTGTCATTTCTGATGGTTCCCAGAAAGATCCCATTGCTTGACCTAATTTTACTTCTCCCAGTGCAGAGAGAAAAGCCTTTTCCCTAGGGATATCTGTCAAAAACAGAGGCAATTGTTGAACATCATGATTGCATAAATCATTGTTTCAAAAGAAGACACGAACTGAGGTCCTGAATTGGAACCCCCCCCTCTGGAGAAGGGAAAGGTTACCCACTCCAGTATTCTGGCCCAGAGAATTCCATGGACAGTCCATGGGGTTGCAAAGAGTTGGACACAACTGAGCAACTTTCACTTTCACCATTTTATATGTTTAAGCCATTGGTGAAGCTACAGTTTGTAAGTTGAGGACTGCCTGTTTAGCAAAATTATTTAGAAATCAATTTATCTGATTCAATTGAATATTACTTTAAAACTTCCAGTCTTATTAAGAATGCTCCCTTTCCTGCAGAGTAGTCTCCAAATTTCATCAAATTTTCTATCTGTCCTTGAAAACATCTTTTAACATCTATGGTGGATACTCCTGATACTAAGGCTGCCTGAAATAATGTTCCTTGACTTCCATATTTTTACTTGCCTCTTTTTTGGTAGTAATTAGAATTATAAGTCGAAACTTTAACTGGAAAAAGAAAACTTATGTTCACACAAAACAGAGTATGTGAAAGGTTTTTAGCAGTTTATTCATGACGGTAAAAACCAGAAACAACCAAAATACCTTTCAACGAATAAATGTATCAACCTTGGTACTTCATATAGTCATATACTGGTCAGCAATTAAAAGTGAATGAACTGCTGCTATACAATACAGTGCTATACTATGTGAAAGAATTCTGATTCAAAAAGCTGTATACGCTGTAACTCCATTTTTATGACACTCTGGATAAGCAACATTACAGAGATGGAAAACAGATCAGTTGTTTCAATGGACACTGGGTGAGGGGAGGGGAGGGAATAAATATGAAAGATCATGAGAGAACTTTTGAGAGAGATAGAATGGTCTTTTATCATGGAGATTGTTACACAACTTATGTGTTTGTCAAAACACACAAAACTGTGCACCAAAATGGTTCATTTTACTGTATACAAATTATATCTCAATAAATCTGACTTAAAAATCTATCTTGAAAAACAGAGAAATTTCAAATTCATATTTAAAAGAGATGGAAAGGATAGTTTCTATTCATTTAAACTATTTTCAAACCCAAGCCTCTTTGCCATCCTGCTTCTTTACCAACATGTACAAATGTTGCCATTTGGAGGGGAGGGTGGATTGTAAATACTCACTGGAATTCCTGGTTGGCCATTCTCTCCATCTTTGCCTGGTTTGCCCTATTTAGGATTCAAAGAAATGTAATAATATAAATTTGTTATTTAGAAATATAAGGTTAAAGGATATAACAAGCTTTCTTCCAGCCCAGGACTCTCTTCAGTAGACTTTCTAGACTTTAATGTTATAATAAATAAATAAATATGTCATTCATGCCATTTTGAGGGAATGAAGGCAGGATTTAAGAGGAAAAAACAAAATTACACACATGCACAGTGCATGAGTACGTGCACAAAGACATGTTTAAAAACTTTTGTAGAGTTTATTAGAAGCCATAACACTTACTCTTTTGCCAGGCTCTCCTTGCTCACCCTTCTCACCTTTCACACCACCTGGAGGACCCTATACACACAAAAGTAATTTTACATTGGTTCATGCAGTACTATGTGAGATTATCAATTTACATTAAATGATGCTAAAGAATTTTAGGTTACTTACTGGAGGACCACGTATCCCTGGGGGTCCAGGAGGCCCTCGGTCACCAGGAAGTCCCTATGCAGTGGTAGGGAAAAGAAAAGCAATATTAAAATTGTTAGTACTGTTAGGAACAATTTTAACCAGCTGAACTACAGGCTCATGTACTATAACCAAAGATGTTTCAAAGTTGAAATCTGCTAGGCAAAAAAAAACTAGGGCCATCTTTGCTTATTTCAGTTAATTTGTAGTGTATGTACAAGCCAAGTTTTGAGGTAAAGAGCAAGAAAGCACTTCAAATTAAGGTACTAATGATTTTTTTATTCTTATAAAATATTTTATAATAATATAATTTGATCCCTCATCTACTCTATTGAATGTATGCTAAGTCGCTTCAGTCATGTCCAACTCTTTGCGACCCCATGGACTGTAGACTGCCAGGCTCCTTTGTCCCTGGGATTCTCCAGGTATGAACACTGGAGTGGGTTGCCAAGGGCATCTTCCCAACCCGAGGACCAAGCCAGGATCTCTTACACCTCCTATATTAGCAGGCAAGTTCTTTACCACTAGTGCCACCTGGAAAGGCCCCCTCCTCCCCGGCAAATATGGAACACTTCATGAATTTGCATGATATCCTTAGGTAGGGGCCATGCCAATCTTCTCTGTATCATTCCAATTTTAGTATATGTGCTGCTGAAGAGAAGCAATTTATCAGTAATACTATTATTCTCCCTAAATATCAGTGAAATATAGAAAACATGGTCATCTAAAACAGTGACAATCTTACAATGACTTAATTTTGTACATAAAGGCATTATTCATAATAGCCAAAAATGGGGAAAAAGACAACTGTCTGTCAACTGATGAATTAATACACAAAATGGGGAATATACATGCAAAGGACTATTAACTCAGCCATAAAAAGGAACAAAATACGAATACACACTACAACATAGATGAACTTGAAAAGATTATAATAAAAAAAAGAAACCAGAGAATATCATATATTATATGATTCCATTTATATAAAAGGTCCAAAAATAGGCAAATCTTTGGAGCCAAGAATTAAATTAGTGATATCATTTAATTAAACTTTCAGGGCTTGAAAGTTTAGGGAAAAATATTAAGTGATAACTAATAGGTGTGGGGTTTTGTTCAGGGGGCTCATGAAAATGTTCTAAAATCAGACTGCAGTGATTGTTTGACTATCTTGTGAATATATTAAATAGATGTAATTGTACACTTTAAATGAGTGAATTTTACAGTATATAGAGTATATCTCAGTCAAGATATTTTAAAATTTTAATTATCTCTAACCCTTGTTATTTCAAAAAGACTGTCACAAAAAAACCTTATTCCAGCTTGTACTGCATTTTAATAGAAGGCCACTTTCATAGCAAGATATTCATTGATTTCCTCCCTACATACTCACCTGATCTCCTTTCTGAAACTCTACATCGATTGGTCTTTTTTGTTCACTGATCTGCCCAGGTGGCCCAGGGGGGCCCTGAAGACCTTGCTCACCCTGTTTGCAAGATAAAATAAGTAAGTAATATTTCATAGTTTAAACAGACAATAATATAATATAACATGCAAGCTAATTTAGTTGCAAGAAGCAAAAAGACAAGTTCAAATGACGGTGAAAGAAAAAAACTGAGGGTTGAATAATCAACTTTTTTCTCTACTCACCTTCTCACCCTTGGGTCCCTGGAAATTTAAGCCCATATTCCCCTGAAGAGAGAGATTTGAATTTAAAACCTCATTGACTATGGCAGAAACCAACACAACATTATAAAGCAATTTTACTCCAACTAAAAACTAAACAAATTTAATAAAAAACCTCATTGACAATAACAACAACAACAAAATCCACACCAAATAAAAGATGCTAAAAGAAGAAAGAAAATTACCTTTGGTCCTGGAAGTCCTGGCGGGCCAGGAGGGCCCTAAGAGTGAAAGACACAGAGTTATATTAATGAGTATATTAACAATCAGTTCGTTTCATAGAAGTAAGTAAGGACTGAAAAAAGTCCTTTAAAACATTTCCTGAGGTTTTTTCCTCATTGTTTTCTTGTCAGAGACACATATTTAAATTGATTTAAAGAAACTAGATAATAGTGGTGACTTCTCTTGACAGGCTACAAATGGGTGAGGGAAGAAATACAAGGATGGGTAGAGGCCATGGGGTAGCACTCATGCCAAAAATCAATACAAAATTAATCTCAACAAATATCAAACTTATCAGATCAGAATTACAGTTAAACTTAGGTGCCATTAGACAATTAACTGTCCAGTTCTAAAAGGCATGTGTTTACATTTTTAGTGCAATTTGATTTTATATGATCTTTGTATATTTGAGAATGTTTTAAGGTTTGGAAAGTTAAATTGGCATTTGTCTGTCCAGGGATATCACCTCCTGATGTCAACTGATCTGTTTATTTACATATTATACCTTGGTAGCACTTCTAAAACTTTGCTTCATCCTTTGAATAAAGGTTAATTGCAGGGACATTAAGAACAGAGTGAATGTGTTATGTGGTCACAAGAATTAAGGAAATTCAAGGTGCAACAATACACCTAGGGTAGGCCAAAGTTGTAAGAGTTTAGAAAAAGTGCCCTGCTCCAGAGTCTCATGTTTTGCAAGATATTTACAACGAAAACAAACTAAACAAAGAGGTTTTCTAATCCTCTCCTAAAGATTCCTAAAGAAGCAGAAATTACAGTCTTTTTCTGGAAGATCTGCTAGTATTTATCAAACATTATTTTGTTATTCCATTCATTCATGAATAGAGGACCAACGGTCACAAGCAAAAATGTATAATCTATAAAGATATAATGAAAACTGTCATTTAAATATATGATAGATGACAGATAGAGTGGCACATGAGAAATTACTTTGAAGTACAATTTTCTTGCCCTTTTAACAGGGCAACAGTAAAGTTCTAAGTTTAAAATATAACAAATAAAATTTAAGTGTTTCAGGGGGAAAAGTACTTACAATTTATTAGAGTAGAAATATAAGTGACAATACAGGCAATAAAGTAAGAGAACTGGCTGCACATTCAGGGTCTAAGTTTCTGCTTTTTTCCTGGGGAATAAAGATCCTTATCCCATTTCAGAGTGATTCACTACCCTCACCAATCCTCCTGTTCTGTCACAGGTCCTTAAGAAATGAGAGCTGATTTTTTTTGTGTGTGAATATCTATTTTTATTCCTTTTAAACAGAAAACTGCATCTTGAAGAAACATGTTTCATCAAGTGACTTAAGAATTGCCTTAGAAGTCTTCATAAGATGGCCCCAGAAGTGACTTCAAATCTGACACATCAAGAGTTAATCACCAAGATACTTTAAATCTTTCCTTTTGTGTACCTCATTCTTTCCATCTATAAAATGGAGCTATTATTTAGCATATATAGTATTCACCATAACACTATAGAATCTCCTATATAAGAAAATTTAAGAAAACTATAGATAAATTCATTATACTTTCAAGTAATACAAATAATATTAATATTTGTAAAGTGAAAGAAAAAGAGGAGAAATGAAATTACAGAAGCAAGCTCACCATCAAACCTGGTGGTCCTGGGGGACCAATTGGCCCTGGTATACCAGGGGGACCAGCTGGGCCCTGTTATAAAGAAAGTAAAGAAAAGGATAAGAAAAAAACATGTATAAAGAGCTAAATGGGTGAAATTTAAGTTTAGTTGCCAGAATTCTGTTCTACAATTCTATAATTCTGAAGTACTATAAGCAAAATTTTAAAACGTAGAAGAATAAAAGGATTCATGTTAATGTATGGCAAAACCAATACAGTATTATAAAGTAAAATAAAGTAAAAAAAAAAAAGAAAAGAATAAAAGGATTGAATGACTATAAAGAAATTCAACTAAACAGAATGAAGGCAGTTTTTAGACAACTTATGTTTTACAGTGGTATACAATAAATATGGGACAATTGTATAGTAAGGAAGTTTTAAAATGAATCGCCAGTCCAGGTTTGATGCATGATACTGGATCCTTGGGGCTGGTACACTGGGACGACCCAGAGGGATGGTACCGGGAGGGAGGAGGGAGGCGGGTTTAGGATGGGGAACATGTGTATACCTGTGGTGGATTCATGTTGATGTATGGTGAAACCAATACAATATTGTAAAGTAATTAACCTCCAATTAAAATAAATAAATTTATATTAAAAATAAAATAAAATATGAAGCAATAAAGATGGGCAATTAATGGAGCTTTTATGCTAGAAATGGGAAGGGAAAGCCTACTAGTTTCAAGGTGGCTTCTCTAATTATAAAATAAAAATACATAAAATTAAACACAAAGAGGGATGTGAGACAAACTGGGACAAAAGATAAAGGAATGATGTAATGGTTGTGGAGCAAAATTAGGCATCTTAATAAGCTGAAATTTTGACTGCCTTAAAAATCTAGCAATTTTATATCTAGATATAAATTATGGATTATTTTATAATTTAAAAAAATCTCAAAACAACCCAAATATCCAACAACAGGAGATCAGAGAAACAAATTCTAGTATATCAAACAATGGACTGTAACATGGAAGTGGAACTGAATGAATTATGGTCATATATGATAATATGGGTGAATTTTACCATATCAAATAGAAAAAGTTGCAGAAAACTACACATACATTTCATATTACTTTAAAAACTAAATACTCTTGTTTAATGATATACGCGCATGTAATAAAACTATTTTTAAGAAGAAGTGGAAAACCCAGGATGGTAGCTACATCTTTGGAGAATGCAGAAGGATGTGACTGCCAAGAAAGTTTGATTGAAAATTACAATGTTCTAGTTCTTAAATACTGCATTGGGTTCATCAGTGCTCATTTGGTCATTATGCTTTATAACCTACATATACTTTGCATGTATTCTGCTATATTTTCAAATATAATACAGTAAAATTTAGAAAAGATTGGTAATACTTAAGAACATATGGATGGGTGATATTAAGTACGTATTAAGGTGATTAACGAAAAAAGTTCCTGACATTGTATCGTAGTGATCAAATATTAGAAAGAACTGATTTTTATTTTTGGCAAAGGGAGCAATCCTCATGAAATATAAACCTTAAAAAAATTAATTCCGTAATCTATAAATCCCCAAAAGTTGTCGTCATCTCTGTGTATGTTATGTGTAGGCTGACATGACAATTTTTTAGAAAAAATTAATTACACTTGATGTTCACTATACATATATTTAATTCTTTCAGCCTTCAAAGTATGTTCATACATTATGCATAACTGATAATATTATAAATGAATTCTTCAAATACCTTGAATGGGAAACCTGCAATTTTTAATCAGACCATTTACTCCTACTACCCTATTGATCTCCACAGCACAGAAATAAGACTATATAGAAGGCTGTTTCTGCTGCAAAACTGAAACAAAAATTTCCATGGAAACTGGATTGGAAAGGTAAAAGAACAAGCCACACTTCTTAAAAAGCTCCCTGGTCAAGATTGCTTTTATTCTCACATACAACATACCTGCCATATCTATCAAACCTCAGATGATCATTTCTATAATGAAAATAGAGAATACTAAAGGCTGAGGATTGGAAAAAAGTGATGCTTGATCTGATTTAATCAATAGGGCCATGTAGAAAGTCAGTAGATGCTTACTTGAATGCCAGGAGGACCTGGATATCCTGGATTACCCTTTGGTCCTGGCAGTGATGACATGATTATACTACCTGGTTCTCCCTGAAAGAAACCATAAGTGGTGATTGTAAGTAATAGTTACGATACGGGAAAGCTGGCCAGAATACAAAAAAATGAACTAAGCGTTCAGCTTGTCACATAAGTGTCCTCAAAGATTTAGGCGACCTCAGTAGCTAAATGAATACATTTACTCTTCAAAGGAAAATGAGGAAGTGGGTAGAGTACATGGAAGTACAGTCAATTTGTTGAGAACCTGTCATACCTTTGGTTATTCATTCACGAAAAACATTAAATATTAATATTTGCCAATAATTGTGTTAGGCTTTGGATGCTTTGTAGCAAAGAAGATAAAACAAGACACCTGTTCTCACTGTGCTAATAATATACTGGAGAAATTCATATCATAACATGTAAACAAATAAGATGATAAAATTTTCTGTTTAGGACTATAAAGGAAAACTACACAGAAACGATAATTATGTGATGTCCTAGAGGGGCTAACTATCGTTATAATAGAGATCATATTACAATACATAAACCTGTATGCCTTAAATTTACACAATGTTATATGCCAAATATATTTCAATTTTTAAAAAAGAAAATAGTGTAGAAAATTTGTTTGGGCAGTAAAGAAGGGCAATCTATGAAGGCAACATTCAGGCTGAAATCTAAAGGATCATAAGTCAGCCAGGTGAAGATGGGGGAAGAGCATTAGGCAATGTAAGCAGCATGAACAAAGGACCCAGAAAGGGAAGAATCTGGCACATTCAAATTACTTAATGCAGACTGGTGTGATAAGGGAGCCCAATGAAAAGTGGCTTAGGGATGAGGCTGAAAATGTGGGGCGAGGACCAGAATATGCAGATCTTACAGGCCATAGAAAAAAATGTGGACTTTATATTGGATGCAGTGGGAAACCCTTGAAGGTTTATAAGGAGACATTTAAATTACTGATTTATATTTTAAAAGATCATTCTTGGCTGCTTTGTATAGAATAAATCATGCTGGGAGGTGTGGGGGACAAAAAAGAAACTAGTTAAGAGGCTACTACACTAATCCAGATGAGGCATTATGGTTAGTGTGCTGGCAGTGGAAATGAAGAAAAAGTAGATGAATTTTAATATATATACTTACAGGCAAAATTAACAGTATTTAGAGATAGTATGCAATGAGGAGATGTGTGAAGGAGTAGAAAATGCAAATACTCTCAGGTTTTGGTACATGTAAAAGTGTACATGGTATATAGTGATACAAATTTTAGAAATGAAGAAAACAGAAGGAGGAAAAGGTTTATTTGGGGGTCTGGGTTAACTCTGAGGACATTAATTTGAATGTCTGGGAGATAAGTCAGGGGGATGTCAGGGAAGCAGTTTAATGCATGCATATAACTCAGAAGAAAATTCTGTTTTAGGGATAGAAATGTAGGTGTTCCATAACTAGACAGCAATCAATACCATGAGCATTAATGATATTGCTAGGCATAGAAGGGAAGAAGGGATCAGGACTGTGTCTTGATGCCTGCTAGATAGAATAACATGAGCTTGCATAGAAGACTGCAGAATGACTGGAGATGCAGAAGGAAGAATAGGAAAAGAGAAAAAATATTCCCAGAATATTCCCTTGCAGAAGCCAGAGGGAAAGAATATTTCCAGAGGGAGCAGGTGGTCAACTGAATCAAAATGTAACAAGGAAGGTATCAAAAAGAACTGTGAGGCTGACATACACATTTGCAAGCATACCAGCCCATAAAAGGTACTTAAAGCCACAAGAACAAAGGAGAATACTTAAGGAGAGCTCATAAATGTGCACCTGTGCAACTTCTAGAAGCATCCATTTTAAGACAGAAGTCAGAGACATTATCTGACTGAAGATGCAGGCTTTCCAAATATTGTAAAATGCTTACCTTTCCAACTGAGATACTTACCTTCATACCTGGGATCCCAGGAGGTCCCTATTATTAAAAAGAAAAGGAATTATATGAATGAGAGGGGAAGGAGCAAGCAAAATTGAACAGATTGCTATAAGATCATTCTGAGGAAAGGGTACCTTAAGATACTTAGAGATGACATTTATATTAAATATGTACTACAGAATCTTTGCTTTTACCCAGCAGAAAGCTCTATGCACTACTAATTTCTTTTTTTTTTAATCCTTTTACTTTATCACTTTGAAAAGTACTATTTTGTTCCATACAAATGCACTGAGCTCACTTTGTACACTTCTGCTTATGTTAATTCCTGTGTTCATTATAATTCCAAATTTTATAACTTACTGGAGGACCCTGTAAACCAGGAAAACCGGGACTGCCTGGAAATCCACGTTCTCCCTAGGAGGAGTCAAAAATAAAAAGCATGGAGGAACAAAAAAACAAAGCATCATTATACCAACAAACAATGACTTACTGAAAAAATTTCTGCAAGTCATTTTGAAACATGCTAGATTGTCAAAAATTCATTAGCCTTCACTTTTCAAGTACCTTATACCAACTATCCATATCAATTCAGCCTTCTAAGATACTTTTATCTCCACTCATGAATCCCAATCAGAAATAAAGGAAAAAAAATCTTCGACTTTAGTTATTTTCTTCTGACAAATCCATTTTGAGAGAATCATACCACAGATTCCTGGCTATCATCACATTTAATAGTTAATGATCTGCCCCAATTTCCTGCCCATGTATTATATAGATTCATATTTTAACTGCCCTATTGCTTTTTCCTTTTATTGCAAACTATTTCAAATTATTTTTGTAAAGAGGAAAAGATGGTTAGAAAGAATGCCATTAATATCACCAAGAGTATAATCATAGCAATAGTTTTAGCAATTGCAGGTCATTATGTTCTCTAGGCATCCAGTCTTTCTCACTCCCTATTGTAAAGTACTAATATGGACATTTGGTTTAGAAAACAAAAGCTAAAATGGCTGTAGAAGAACCCCAATGCAACCTCCTTTCAAATACCCATGTGCTGTAGTACTTCTAGAAACACCCTTGTCAGGGGCTTAAAAGAGTAAATGATACAGCTATGTACCTTTGACTTATTGTTCAATATCCCTTTCTCCACCACTTTTTACACATGGAAAAAATAAGCCCAGACAGAAAGGAAGTGGCCTGTACATCAAGTTTAGAAAACAGAGAGCAAAAGAATCCATATGTTTTGACTCCATCTCTGCTGCTGCTGCTGCTGAGTCACTTCAGTCGTGTCCGACTCTGTGTGACCCCATAGACGGCAGCCCACCAGGCTCTCCCATCCCTGGGATTCTCCAGGCAAGAATACTGGAGTGGGTTGCCATTTCCTTCTCCAATGCATGAAAGAGAAAAGTGAAAGTGAGGTCGCTCAGTCTGTCCGACTGTTAGCGACCCCATGGACTGCAGCCCACCAGGCTACTCCGTCCATTGGATTTTCCAGGCAAGAGTACTGGGGTGGGGTGCCATTGCCTTCCCCGGACTCCATCTCTAGGGTTCATTCAATTAGTTACATAGTTAGAAATATAAGAATCCATTTAATCTGGAGGTACACATAATGCTTTTTTCAGGCCAGTATTCTGGAGTGGGTAGCCTTTCCCTTCTCTAGGGGATCTTCTCAACCCAAGGATCGAACCCTGGTCTCCCGCATTGCAGGCGGACTCTTTACCAGCTGATCCACAAGGGAAGCCCAGTTACATAGTTAGAAATATAAGATTTCATTTAATCTTCAGATGCACATAATGTTTTTAAAATTTTTTGTTGCTTACATAATTGGAGGGGACTCAAATGCAAACTAATCATGAGATCTGCTAAGGTGTTGCTTTAACAAAAAAAGAAAAAGATCCCTTTAATCACATAGCATACTAGACTCATTGTAGATATATCTGGTCTTAATTAAAATTTTGGCTAGTAGTCTGTTTGTTGCTCAAGACATGCTAGCAAAAAACAATCAAATTACCAGAATAGGCACATGAATGTAGTGTGCTTTAACATGCAACACGCCATGCAAGCTAACTCCATGTTGGTCCTATCACTGTAAGGTTGCCCCAAGCAAAAATGAAAACACAAGTAAGCCTCACAAATCCAAAATCAAAATATTATTATTATTAATGGCAAGGATGACACTGACTTGGAGAAATACTGAAGGTAACAATTACTTTACTGCCTACAAGTATACACTACAATGATTATCATAAAATGTGGTGGCCTGCATAATACAAAATAGTTTGTTCAAGTTATTTTAAATATTATGCCCTAATATAAAATATGACAAAAGTCATTAATTAGAAAGATCTATGGTATTTCAGAATAGTTTCACAGAGTATTATATGCAATATTGAAATATCAAAAGGAAACACAGAAAACAACATTTCATTAACCTATATAAGGAGAAAAGTGAGGGAATAAGAAATGGAAACAAATACTTGTAAGCTTTTAAAAAGAGCAAATTTTCCTCTCTTTTTCTTGCTCTCACTTTATACTTAATCCAAATAGTTGGATTTAGTCTTGACTAAAGAAAAGAGGGCCAGGAAACAACGTTTGTAGCATATGACACTTTATTTTCTCACTTGTTAAATTCATTATTTTCTATGATGAAGTTTCAGGGTTCATACTAATAGTTCATAGTAAAAACAGATATGGTGTATTACATATAGATTCTTAGGATTTTTCTTCAGGAAGTTATTAGGTAAGATAAAAAAGGTTTAAGAATATGAAAGACTGGAAAATTTTAAGTGTACCTAGTTTAAAAAAATCAAAGTTAATGAATGACATTCATAAGTATTACTCTTAACAACTGATAATATAGATGTGTGTGTGTGTGTGTATACACATACATATATATCTGTGTTTATATGTACAAACATATACTGTGGTGTTGGAGAAGACTCTTGAGAGTCCCTTGGACTGCAAGGAGATACAACCAGTCCATTCAGGAGATCAGCCCTGGGTGTTCTTTGGAAGGACTGATGCTAAAGCTGAAACTCCAGTACTTTGGCCACCTCATGCGAAGAGGTGACTCATTGGAAAAGACTCTGATGCTGGGAGGGATTGGGGGCAGGAGGAGAAGGGGACGACCGAGGATGAGATGGCTGGATGGCATCACTGACTCGATGGACAGGAGTTTGAGTGAACTCCAGGAGTTGGTGATGGACAGGGAGGCCTGGCGTGCTGCGATTCATGGGGTCGCAAAGAGTAGGACACGACTGAGCAACTGAACTGAACTGATATATCCTAATTCCTTTTTAACTCTCATTTAACTCTCATTTCATTCACTGAAACATGTATACTATCATATGTGAGATAGATTGCCAGTCCAGGTTTGATGCATGAGATAGGGTGTTCAGGGCTGGTGCACTGGGATGACTCTGAGGGACGGGATGGGGAGGGAAATGGGAGGAGGGTTCAGGATGGGGAACACATGTATACCCATTGCTGATTCATGTCAATGTATGGCAAAAACTCTCATTCTCCTTAACACTAAAACACAAAAGGGATTTGGTAGGTAATCTTCAACTCAATGCAATATCCCAGCTAATTATACAGGTTAAAGAATTACTGATGTTTCAGTATATTGAAAATGCTAACTCAGAACATACCCTATGTCTGTCCTAGACATGAAGCTACTATTTCTCTTATTTGACATTCTCGATATTGATTCCTTGAAATGTTTAAGTCCATTATTATCAAGCATATTGCCTAAGAGTAAGTCAAATAAATCTCACCTTGGTTCCATTGCATCCAGGGATACCTTGAGGTCCTGGGGCCCCATCATGGCCTGGCATTCCCTTTGAAAGGGGATATAACACATGTATAATATTTCTTAGATTACTGTTTTGAGAGATTTTAAAAATAAGAAGCCAAATTCTACTTACAGGAAGACCTGGTGTCCCTGGAAATCCAGGAAGTCCAGGAGGACCCTATTAAAAGAAACAAATAGCCAAATATACCAAATGCCAAATGACAACAGATATACCAATGACAATAAAGTAATATCCAACCTAAGGGAATTAAGAAAACTACATTTAGACAGCAACGGACAAAATGTGTCTCATTGATTATTACCACTCATTCTTTCTTAAACACTATAGAAAAAATTATACATGTTTAAAATCTCTTTTATAGAAACCTATAGAAGATACTCCTATTTGAGTGAGTTGTTTTAATTGTCCTTAGTTCAGTTCAGTCGCTCAGTCATGTTCTACTCTTTGTGACCCCATGGACTGTAGCCCACCAGGCTCCGCTGTTCACGGAATTGTCCAGGCAAAACTACTGGATTGGGCTGCCATTTCCTTCTCCAGAGAACAAATAGGGACATAAATAAACAAACTATGGTATATCTCCACAATAAAAAACCAGGCAGCTTTAAAAAAGAATGTGGAAGATCTCTGTACACTGAAATACATACTGATCTCCAGGATAGAATGTTAAGTAAAAGAAACAAAGTTTAAGTAGTGTATATAATATACTACCTTTTTATAACAAAGGTAGTGGTACTAAACAATGAAAAGATAAACAGAAAATGAAAAATGGTTACCTCTGGGGGAAAAAGGCAAGAGAATGGGGAGATGGTAAAGAAGGATGGGAAGCATCTCTGACTATAGAACAATGCACTTGTTTTAAATAATGAAAATTTTAAAAAAAGGTAAAAAGGAAATCATCAAGAATTGAAAGCAAGCTGGAACCAATGAACCTAATGTACATCAAACTGTGGACAGTGACCATACATAGAAGAAAACTACTTTTGACTGAAATGAGTCAAATCAGCAAAGAAATAATTAGTGGCAGTTAAGATTTCTACTATTGCTTTTAAAATTGAAATGTTTATTTTGTTTATTTGTATATTGTTATTTTGAAGTCATTATAGCTATACTGTAGGACAAAGGAATTAATTATATTAATATAATTGGGAAATGAAGATTTTCATGTTAGAGAGAGAAAGGTGGCAGGGAGAGAGAACAAGTATAAAAAATTTATATTAAAGTTCAATTGGAAATAATAATATGAACTCATGATATTTTTTCTCTTTTTAAAAATACATATTTCTTAACTCTGTCCACTTAAAATACATCAAAATAGTGACAAAACTAGTAGCAATGAACACTCCTTATATTCAGACTCTGGAATCTAAATCACTGAAAGAATCTGTAATCAGAGACATGGTCAATTCCAGACCTAGAGAGGACATGCATAAGTTGAGCCTGAAGGGTCTTATGTCAAAAAGCAAAGAAATTATCAAAGATCAATAGGGTTTTGTCAATAGGAAAAATCACAGGGGCCAACTTGAAGAGGCTCCCACAGACAAAGATGAAATAATTTGAGCTTCAAAAAGAATAATGAGTACAAGTGATTGAAACACAGAAATTCCATGTTTCGCTAAGAGTCAGACACGACTGAGCGACTTCACTTTCACTTTTCACTTTCATGCATTGGAGAAGGACATGGCAACCCACTCCAGTATTCTTGCCTGGAGAATCCCAGGGATGGGGGAGCCTTGTGGGCTGCCGTCTATGGGGTCGCACAGAGTCGGACACGACTCAAGTGACTTAGCAGCAGCAGCAATGATGAATTCAAAAAACCTTCTTGGATCATCACTCGAAGTTGCCAGTATACAAACTCATTACTCCACTAGAACTCAGCTGATAAATTAGAATTCAAGTTAATAAATTAAAATTCAAGCTATTCAATGAAGGACTGATAGACTTTTAAAACTTATCATTTTGCAACTCTAAATGAAAAAAAAAAAAACAGAAAACAAAAACTTGGATCTAACCAATGATCATGAATGGATGCTAAACCACTATGTGAAAGTTGATAGGGAAATTTTGGTGGCAGAATCAGGCTCATACATTTGAGACCATTGACCAAATCTAGCATCAAAAAAGTAGGATAGACAGACGTTTGTTCCATGAGATGTAATTCAATAGTAAATATACAGCACTACCTATAAAGTATTGTTTTTCAATTTTCTATCCTTTTTTTATCAGTATAGTTTATAAATAGTAAAATACACACATCTTAAATGTACAGGTTTTTCTTTATTCCTAGAAAGTTCTCTAGTGCCTCTTCTAAGGCAACCTCAAAGTTGCAGGAAACATGGGGGGCAGAGAAATAAGTTAAATGGCATCATGAGGAAACAGGCAGATTCAGATTGTGGAACACAGTACAACGCCATGATCCAGTTTCTTCAATGGCATAAAAAAAGAGGCTTAAGAAATACATCAAGCAAATGCAGTATGTGGAACTTGCCTGGATCCTGGTTTGAACAAACCAATTGCAAAAAGAAATCTTTGGGGCAATACTCCATTGTGTATATGTACCATAGCTTTCTTATCCATTCATCCGCTGATGGACATCTAGGTTGTTTCCATGTCCTGGCTATTATAAACAGTGCTGCGATGAACATTGGGGTACATGTGTCTCTTTCTATTCTGGTTTCCTCGGTGTGTATGCCCAGCAGTGGGATTGCTGGGTCATAAGGCAGTTCTATTTGCAATTTCTTAAGGATTATACAGAGTGAAGTAAGCCAGAAAGAAAAACACCAATACAGTATACTAACACATATATATGGAATTTAGAAAGATGGTAATGAGGACCCTGTATGCAAGACAGCAAAAGAGACACAGATGTGTAGAACGGACTTTTGGACTCTGAGGGAGAGGGAGAGGGAGAGGGTGGGATAATTTGGGAGAGTAGCATTGAAACATGTATACTATCATGTAAGAAACGAATCGCCAGTCTATGTTCGATGCAGGATGCAGGATGCTTGGGGCTGGTGTATGGGGATGATCTGGAGGGATGATGTGGGGTGGGAGGTGGGAGGGGGGTTCATGTTTGGGAGTTCATGTACACCCGTGGCAGACTCATGTCAATGTATGCCAAAACCAATAGAGTACTGTAAAGTAAAATTTAAAAAAAAAAAAAGAAATCTTTGGGGCAACTGAGAAAATCTGAATATGGACTGAGTTTTAAAGGATATTGAAAAGTTTTTGCTAAGTTTTTGAGGTGTAATAATGGCATAATGTGGTAATCAGTTCAAGAAACATAATATTCATTGGTGGAATGATGATGTGAGGGATTTACTTTAAAATACTGCAGGCAACAGTGGTGAGGTATAGAAACAAAGCTGTCAAAATGTTGATAGTTTTTGAAGCCAAGTAATGACTCCATGGGGGGTGTCATTGTAATATTAATATATTCTCTGTAAATTTGTGTATGCTTTAAATTTTCCATAGTAAGTCTTTTAAAATCTGCATGCCGACAGCTGCCTGTGAGCTGAGACCCGAGGATGCAGGAACTATCAGGCCACCAAGTTCTAAGCACTCTCAGACATTTGAAAGTGGGAAGTGATAGAGTGGACAGATTTTTTTAGTCTCAGCAGTACTTAGGACGTAAATAGTAGCTATAGCTATTAAGATATATGTTATAATTATTATGAACAGCTTTAATAGTATATTGATATTCAGTTATGATAGAAAAGCACAGAAGCATGTCTGCTAAAACAATGTTAAGGGTTTTGAGTTTCTTCCCTGCTTTTCCACTGCTCTACCTACACTAGTCAAAAGTAGCACACAAGGCAAGCTACGTGTTGTGAAGACGTATATAGCAAACAGAATATTTTAAATATTTATGTAAAATGTATACATCTACTAAATTTCTGGAGATCAGAGAATCAGAATGTTTTTCTTTGTAATACACATAAATATGCTAAGCCACCACCTATATATTCTATATTCAAATTCAGGGACCTTGTCAATCTATGAACACAGAATTACAGAGCTAAAAGAGACCATGGAGATTGTCTTGTTTGACTTTCTAATATAACAAATGAAGAAACTGAGGCTCAGAAAAGTTAAATCTGATTTTCCAAAAGCCAGTACTATTTATAAACTATAGTTTCCTCCCAATCTAAAACACACTGAAAAGTATATGTCAACTTAAAAGCTCTTCAGAAAAATTACACTAAATGTGCACTTCAGTTTTCAAATACATCTTGAATTCCAGAACATTAAAACTTGAAAAATCATACATCTCAGAACTGATAAAATACTGTATTCTTCCAAAAATGAAGTGAAGTGAAGTGGCTCAGTCGTGTCCGACTCTTTGCGACCCCACGGACTGTAGCCCACCAGGCTCCTCCATCCCTGGGATTCTCCAAGCAGGAATACTGGAGTGGGTTGCCATTTCCTTCTCCAGGAGATCTTCCCAACCCAGGGATCGAAACTGGGTCTCCCGTATTGCAGGCAGACGCTTTACCATCTGAGCCATCTTCCAAAAATAGTTATTCTTTTTTTAACTATTTTGCTATAATGTAGTTACATGGTGGTATAGGCAGTAAAACTTTATGGAACCGACCTCCTTTTTCAAAAATAGTTATTCTTTAACATAAAGGCTTCAACTAGAGGCTTCCCAAACTTATTCTCTTCAAGACACACAAATAAAATTATACTATTTGTACCTGGTTCCCAGGGAGGGTACGTGACCTGAGGTGATCAGTTCTCTGAACTCTGAGATGATCACCCTGGTTGGATAGTTCTGCTTTAAACCACTTATGTGATGTATATTTTTAAGATTTTGAAAAATTATTGAAATTCAATACTTTCACATTTCTCAACCATAAGCTACTTTAAAATCTTCTTATATTAGTTTAAATAGACATCTGGATATATAAAGACAACTATCAAAATACTAAAGAAAGGCTAATTATAGACATATGCACTCTGAAACTTTAAAAGATTTCACTTCTCTTCCTGAATTTCTATATGAGTCTTTTTCCAGTTGCCTTATAACACTTCAGTAGCGTCTTCGTTTGACCAACAAAACAAGTGATACAGCAAATATCACTTACTCTGATCCCTTTTGGTCCTGGTGGCCCTGGAATTCCATCATCACCCTGAAAAATACAACATATTTAGTTATGTTTCCTTCAAAAAGAGCCCTCAAATAACTAACTTTATATTGTAAACTGAGACAAATTTTTGTGAGCCTTTGTGAAAGTTAGTGATGAATTTACATACCCAAGGAAGAAGTATTTATTATTGAGACTAAAAGCACTAAGATAAGTCAAAAGCTAAAAACTAAGAAAAGCCTTTATTTACCAAGAAGAAAACTGCTGACATGCAGAAGAAACTTTATACCTGTAAAGTTAGTTATGAATCATGTCAAGAAAATAAAGACGAAATAGTGGTACAGATATCCTTCAAATCATTTGTGCGTGTGTGCATGATCAGTCGCTCAGTCATGTCTGACTCTTTGGGACCCCATAGACCACAACCCACCAAGGATTATCCTGGTCCATGGATTATCCAGGCAAGAATCCTGGAGTGGGTTGTCATTTCTTCTTCCAGGGGATCTCCCTGACCCAGGGATCGAATGCACGTCTCCTGCAGCTCCTGCACTGCAGGGGGAATCTTTACCACTGGCCCACCGGGGAAGCCCCAAATCATTTATGCATTAATAAAATTAGAGCTGAAAATCTGAACAGTTTCTATATTGTGTCAATCTACTCACCATGCTGCTCTTCTTCCAGGGGATCTCCCTGACCCAGGGATCGAATGCACGTCTCCTGCAGCTCCTGCACTGCAGGGGGAATCTTTACCACTGGCCCACCGGGGAAGCCCCAAATCATTTATGCATTAATAAAATTAGAGCTGAAAATCTGAACAGTTTCTATATTGTGTCAATCTGCTCACCATGCTGCTAATAAACAGCATCACCTCTGAATCTAAATATGAGCTATTCATGAGTTTGCTGTTTTAAAGCTTTGCTATGTTTTATATAGGTACTTCCTACTGTCAGAGCTAAGAAGGAGTAAGAAAGAACCACAGACTTTCCTCTCAAGCTTCTGCTGCAGACTCCATGCAAAAGAGGCTGCCCACAGGATTGTTAATCTATTTACCCATTTCTAGTTACAACTACATTGCTGAGAATTTAAAGTCTTGCCTCACTAAGTTTTCCTAAGTAGTTATTTTTTTTTTTAAAGGAATAAAGAAAAGCTAATCCTGCTCCAATAGGCAGGATTTTCAGTGGAACATACAGTTAGTAGGTCACCATCTGAGGCTTTAGATAGTTTTACTAACCTGGGATATCTTGCTTTATACAAGCTTCCAAACTACTTACAATCCTAGAGATTCCCTTGGAGGTTCACAGCCCCTGTTCAATCAGTAAAGCTCTGTTTTTATCTGTTTTATTTGGGGTTTCCATGAAAAATTTTATCTGGAGAAAATGTTACCTGATTATTAGTTTCTTATGCTGCTTTTACAAATTACTACAAACTTAGTGGGCTAAAAAATAAAACAATCTTACATACAGTTCTGGAAGTCTTGGTGGGAGAGCTGTGTTACTTTCTGGAGGGTTGAGATTTCATTTATTTTCTTTCTCCAGCTTCAAGAGCTACCAGCATCCCTCTGCTCATGGCTCTCTTCAATCTTTACAGTCAGTGACAATTGAATGAATTTTTCTAACATTGCATCACTCTGACACTGATTCTTCTGCCTCCCTCTTCCACATTTAAAGGACCCTTGTGATTATACTGGGTCTACTCAGAGCAACCAGAAAAATTACCCTAGTTTAAAACCAGTTGACTAGCAATTTTAATTCCACCTGTAATCTTAATTTCACTTACTTTTATAACCTAACATATTCACAGGTTCTGGGAATTAGTTACAGACATCTTTGGTTTCCTCATGGCTCAGATGGTAAAGAATCCAACTGCAATGTGGGAGACCTGGGTTTGATCCCTGGGCTGGAAAGATCCCCTGGAGGAGAGCATGGCAACCCACTCCAGTATTCTTGCCTGTAAAATCCCCATGGACAGAGGAGCCTGGTGGGGTACAGTCCACAGGGTTGCAAAGAGTTGGACACAACTGACTGACTAAGCACAATTAGGAGGTGGATATTAATCTGCCTGCCATACTCTGCTTTAAAACAAGCTTAATAATCTACTCTTTTCACAACGGATGCATCTTTAAGGAAATTAAAGTAAATCTAAATTTATTTTAAAACTAGAAGATTGATTGCTCAATGAATCATTTTATGTCTTCCCACTGAAGGCAGAAATAAGACAGGGATGCCTTAATACTATATTGGTCATACTAAACAACATGGCTAAATAAAAGAAATTAGAGGTATAAAAATTGGGGGAAATGAGGCAAAACAAATTATTTGTAAATAATATGTCTGTATGCATGGGAAATCCAAGTTAATTAAATAATTACTATAGTCAATAAAATAATTCAGTAAGGTAGCTGTATATAAAAATAATATGAAGAAATCAATAGCTTTCTTATATACCAACAACTACCTGTTAGAAAACATAATGGAAGAAAATATGCAATTTATAATAGCAGAAAAAGATAAAATATTTAGCATCAAACTGAATAAGATGTATAAGATTTGTAAGACAAGGTGACTGTTTATGTGGAAAAATAAGTAAGCAATAACACTGAGAAAAATTCTGAAGAATAAAAAGAGAAATGAGGAGACACTAGCAGTGTCAGATAAAATATAACAGGTCAATCATTAAAATTGTTTGGTTCTCATATCTGAATAAGCAGACCACTGGAAGAGTATGAGAAGTCCAGAAACAGGTCCATATAATTATGTGAATTTGGTATATAGTGAAAATGCATTACAAATCAGAGCAGAAAATTATACTGGGGCACACTTGTGAGGACATCTACAAAATAAAAGTAGAATTTATATCACAAGCCATACCAGGGTGAATTAGAAATTGATATAATATTTACATGAAAATGTGAAACTATTAATATACAGGAATAAAACATGTGAGAATTATTTTACAATCTTACAGTAGGGAAGGTGTTTCCTATTCAAAACTCAAAGCCATAAAAGACCTTCGATAAACACAGAGGCACATAAATATACACATGCACAGATAAAGGGCAACCTCCCTGAAATAGAAATAGCTCATTGAAACCTGAAAACATCAACAATCCAGTAGGAAAGTGGGCAAATTATATACACACACAGTTCACAGAAATGAAAAGATGCTCAATTTTCATAAGAAAATAACATGAATACTCATTACGAATGTATAGACCTCAGTGGCTAATGGACACAGTGGAAAGGAGGTATTTTTCCCTGTATACCTTTTATGTTAATTTATTTTGAACAAAATGAACACATTATCTATGGAAAATCAATTGTTTTTAAGAATAAAGAAATACTTCGGAAATTTTTATATATACACTCCTATATATATTTGTTATTAATATATATATGTTTTCTGTACTTTAACTTTCATATACAAATGTATATAGATTAAAGAATAATCCTACAAAATTTTTGACTTGGTATGTACGTTAATATATACACATGTATCCAAACATCCAATCACATAAAAAGTATAAATTCAGCTATATTGGGAAGTATGAAGTCATAGTGGAGACTGAAGCACAAAGTGTTTCCAATTAAAAAACCCCAGAGCTTAGAAAGCAGTGAAACCTTCTCATTTTACGGATACAGAAATTGAATCACAGCAAAAGATTGAATTGCTTTTTTAATTTAAACTGCACACAACTACACATTTAAAAATTATCATACTGCTGTACAATAGTCCCAATTAATTGTAAATTACTTCAAAAAAAACCCTAATGCAGTTAGTTTTCAGTAATTTGACATAAATTTTATTAAAATTGAAACCACTCAGTGAGCATGGTGTGCAAGAAACTCAGCACCTAATACTAGGTAAACTCAGATACAACAAATGTAGCTTTATTTTTTTATGGTTCAACTTAATTACTAAGGACCCATTTCATTAACATCACTGAAATTTAACCTCAATTGATTGGACTTCCCACCTCATTTTCACAAGGCTGCGCCTAAGTTATGGAGAGTTTAAGTAGTTTCAAGGTGTTAAGCGGGTGGGACATTCTAGTATAAACTCGAATTCATCGAGATGTCCTTTGCCAACAGTGTGCGTGGATTACTGCTGAGTTAGTGCCCAATTCTGGGCTTACCTGGTGGCTCACCTCAGCCTGCAATGTGGGAGACCTGGGTTTGATCCCTGGGTTGGGAAGATCCACTGGAGAAGCAGATGGCTACCCACTCCAGTATTCTGGCCTGGAGAATTCCATGGACTGTATAGTTCAAGGGGTCGCAAAGAGTCAGACATGACTGAGACTTTCACTCACTGGGCTTCCTTGGTGGCTCCAAAGGTAAAGAATCCACCTTCAATGAAGGAGACCCCGATTCAATCCCGGGGTCAGGAAGATTCCCCTGGAGCAGGAAATGACACCTCACTCCAGTATTCTTGCCTGGAGAATCCCATGGACAGAGGAGCATGGAGAACTACAACCCATAGGGTCACAAAGAGTTGGACACGACTGAGCAACTAAGTACCTAGTGCTCAGTTATACCCACTTGACTCAGATCTTTCTGTTATTTCTGTGTTGCGCTTGGGTGTACAAGAAACATTCTGATGTTTTATACCTCATTAGACTAGGCAATTCTGTCGTGTATCCCACCTACTTAAATTTTATGCGGTCATTTGGAGTTTTGCTTTTTCCTCAGTGTAAAGGTTCTCTATTCAGGAAAGTTATGCAAGTCCTGTCTATTCTTGAATCTAACAAAATTCCTTGGTGAACTGCCACCTCCTCAGAGATCATGCACAAACCTATTCCCATAATCTATGCTATGGTATAGTAAATGTTCAAAATTATGTATTTAAGCTAATTTTCCCCCCTTTACTAAGAAGACCACTTGGTTAAGTATCCATTTGATTCCCTTCATGCTCTAATGGCATGATGCACCACTATTCCATGAAATAAAATTGGGGGGGGGAAGGGGGTCTTAAACCAGTTTTCTTTTCCAGGAAAATGAACAGAACTAGCCCTTTTATCTATCAGTTAATCAGTCTAACTAATACACTCTTATCTCTTCTCATTCCACATCTTAACATGCACATAAGATGTTATCCTTGCTCATGATATGGGAGAGACTGCCCACACAAAAGTCCATGGAGAAAAGTATTACCAACTGACAGGATGGCAGCATCTTTGGATCTTTGAGCATGGGTACAGGAGAGGAAGGGTGTATGTATCTACCGTCTCTTCTTTCTCTCTCATAGAAAAGCCTGCGTGACTTCCTCCTCACCAGATTCATTGATACACTTGTCTCAGATAGCCACCGCTCAATTTGACAAACTGGTAGACATGTCACCCATCACCCAACCCTGCAGATAAATGTCTGCTGTGTCCCTGAACACAACAAATGGGTATTTCTCTAGACATGGAAATTCTTAGTACCTCACGTATCCCAACCTTGTTACACTGATGTGTTGCCACAGTTGGACTCTGATGCTACAGAAATAACACACCTCTTCAGATGTCAACTTTTTCCTAAGTTGGGATTAACTGAGGCATCTGGGAAAAGGGATATGGGATTTGCCACTGGAGCTGTTTTGACATCAGTAGTGGTAGCCTTCTCCCTCATATATTCCCCTACCTTATACAAATTTTGCAATTCCACTCAAGCACTCTACCCACCAGGAGGGACTTCTGGCTGTTTTGATTCCCATGATTATCAATGACTTTTACCCTCCCATCACCATGTGCACCCCACCTTGGGATATTTCTTTTGTAAAAGTCAGGCCTGTGACTTTCTGACCAATGTACATAACGGGGGCATGGATAAGAGACTTCTAAATATTCAAAACAGCCTCTCCCACTGAGCACATCACAGTAAAACAGAGTAAGAGTGGAACTCAAGGTAGATTGTGGTTACTCAGGAGAATAGTCTGCTCATGTTTCTGTTCCTGGCAACCTTTCCCACTGTCAGGGCCATTCATTAGGAAAAGTTGTGTGCAACTTGTCCGTGAAAGTGAAAGTTGCTCAGTTGTGTCTGACTCTTTGCAACCCCATAGACTATACGGTCCATGGAATTCTTGGCCAGAATAGTGGAGTGGGTAACTGTTCCCTTCTCCAGGGGATCTTCCCAATCCAGGGATCAAACCTAGGTCTCCCACATGCTAGCAGATTCTTTACCAGCTGAGCCACCTGGGAAGCCCAAGAATACTGGAGTGGGTAGCCTATCCCTTCTTCATGGGATCTTCCTGACCCGGGAATTGAACTGGCGTCTCTTGCATTGCAGGCAGATTCTTTACCAGCTGAGTTACCAGGGAAGCCCCAACTTGTTCCTGACCTCTGCTGCTGCTAAGTCACTTCAGTCGTGTCCGACTGTGCAACCCCATAGATGGCAGCCCACCAGGCTCCCCCGTCCCTGGGATTCTCCAGGCAAGAACACTGGAGTTGGGAAGGGGGTCTTAAACCAGTTTTCTTTTCCAGGAAAATGAACAGAACTAGCCCTTTTATCTATCAGTTAATCAGTCTAACTAATACACTCTTATCTCTTCTCATTCCACATCTTAACATGCACATAAGATGTTATCCTTGCTCATGATATGGGAGAGACTGCCCACACAAAAGTCCATGGAGAAAAGTATTACCAACTGACAGGATGGCAGCATCTTTGGATCTTTGAGCATGGGTACAGGAGAGGAAGGGTGTATGTATCTACCGTCTCTTCTTTCTCTCTCATAGAAAAGCCTGCGTGACTTCCTCCTCACCAGATTCATTGATACACTTGTCTCAGATAGCCACCGCTCAATTTGACAAACTGGTAGACATGTCACCCATCACCCAACCCTGCAGATAAATGTCTGCTGTGTCCCTGAACACAACAAATGGGTATTTCTCTAGACATGGAAATTCTTAGTACCTCACGTATCCCAACCTTGTTACACTGATGTGTTGCCACAGTTGGACTCTGATGCTACAGAAATAACACACCTCTTCAGATGTCAACTTTTTCCTAAGTTGGGATTAACTGAGGCATCTGGGAAAAGGGATATGGGATTTGCCACTGGAGCTGTTTTGACATCAATAGTGGTAGCCTTCTCCCTCATATATTCCCCTACCTTATACAAATTTTGCAATTCCACTCAAGCACTCTACCCACCAGGAGGGACTTCTGGCTGTTTTGATTCCCATGATTATCAATGACTTTTACCCTCCCATCACCATGTGCACCCCACCTTGGGATATTTCTTTTGTAAAAGTCAGGCCTGTGACTTTCTGACCAATGTACATAACGGGGGCATGGATAAGAGACTTCTAAATATTCAAAACAGCCTCTCCCACTGAGCACATCACAGTAAAACAGAGTAAGAGTGGAACTCAAGGTAGATTGTGGTTACTCAGGAGAATAGTCTGCTCATGTTTCTGTTCCTGGCAACCTTTCCCACTGTCAGGGCCATTCATTAGGAAAAGTTGTGTGCAACTTGTCCGTGAAAGTGAAAGTTGCTCAGTTGTGTCTGACTCTTTGCAACCCCATAGACTATACGGTCCATGGAATTCTTGGCCAGAATAGTGGAGTGGGTAACTGTTCCCTTCTCCAGGGGATCTTCCCAATCCAGGGATCAAACCTAGGTCTCCCACATGCTAGCAGATTCTTTACCAGCTGAGCCACCTGGGAAGCCCAAGAATACTGGAGTGGGTAGCCTATCCCTTCTTCATGGGATCTTCCTGACCCGGGAATTGAACTGGCGTCTCTTGCATTGCAGGCAGATTCTTTACCAGCTGAGTTACCAGGGAAGCCCCAACTTGTTCCTGACCTCTGCTGCTGCTAAGTCACTTCAGTCGTGTCCGACTGTGCAACCCCATAGATGGCAGCCCACCAGGCTCCCCCGTCCCTGGGATTCTCCAGGCAAGAACACTGGAGTGGGTTGCCATTTCCTTCTCCAGTGTATGAAAGTGAAAGGTGAAAGTGAAGTCGCTCAGTCGTGTCCGACTCTTAGCGACCCCATGGACTGCAGCCCACCAGGCTCCTCCATCCATAGGATTTTCCAGGCAAGAGTACTGGAGTGGGGTGCCATTGCCTTCTCCGTCCCTGACCTCTGCTAAAGTCATTAATGATACCACTTCAGCTTTGGAAGCCAAACAGACCAGCCTCACCAACCTGGCCTGAGTAGTACTGGATTAACTGCCTAGTCTTCAACTTCCTGCTGGCCAACCAAGGAATGGTCTTGCTATTGCTAGAACTTCATGACGTACCTATTGGCCAGAATAGTATATACATCACTAAAACTGGCAAGGTAGAGCAGTCTATCACTAGACTTAAGAAAAGAGTCTTCTGGCTCTCTAAATTTGATCAGATGGGCTATGGGCCATCTATTCCTGGCTTGGTAATTGTCTGAGCCACCAGGGAAGCCCAATGGTTGGGGCTGATAGTTAGACTCACTACTCCAGGCAGGCCTGATCATCTTACTTGGAGTAATTTTGATCATGACCATGATCCACTGTAGCCTCACACTAATTATATTGTGACATAACTCTTCAAAGTCCGACCCATCCAAATCCATGTTGGAGTGACCTATGTTTCTCATTTGGGTCTTAAAAAATCAAGAGATGAAATTGAGGAGTCTGGCTCCTGGCTAAAGACCTACATGTGATTTTTCAGACCCAACCACAGGCAGTTACAAAGACCTCATGGTAAACCTCATAGCTGCCCATCCCATGCCAAAAAGCCTCATAGAGGAAAGCAGCCCAACCCACACCAGAATTAGTGCACAGCCAATGCATGTCAGTCTCTGAAGGGAGTTGTAGTTAAGGTATCAGTCCTCCTGGCTGGTCATGCTCTTACGCACATCTGCATTGAAAGGCCTCTATATGGAGCCTTGGTGAAGACCTCTTTATTGAGTGCAGGATGGGGACCTTGACATTTTTTTCTGTTCTCTGTACTTTTCCACTCCTAACTCTTCCCTCTCTCCCTGCATTCATCCAGCCCTCTGGTATACAAAAAACAGCAGTTTTCTCCCTTCAAGCTTCCAGAGCAATGAAACAATTCCCCATGCTGAAGCATTTGACCCTCACTGGCACTTTTCCATGAGGAATAATGGAACAGTGGGGAAATCCACACTTTCTCTGGTTTATGTTTTGCTTATACACACTGTCACAGTAAGTGACTAAAGGCTTGACTGCCCTTCATTTTGGCTTGTTGTCTTAACCAGTACTCTGACACCTGGCAGTACAGCTCTTTCCAGTTCAGCTGAGCTCCTGACAGGACTTAATTTTTGTTCAGGATCCCAATAAGCACACACCATTAACAGTATCTTCCAAAAGCATCTGAATACAGCAGTGATATTTAGCCTTTTACAAAAACGAACAATGAAGTATAAATTCTTGGCCATTCTACTGTTTTATTTAAATATTAGTTTCTGGCTATAATTCAGTAACTTTTTAATTCATCTGACACTTATCCCATATTAAGATGGCTTCATTTATTTGGTATTACTGACTGGCAACTTGGCACATACCTTTTGTCCCCGAGGCCCTGGGGGCCCTTCTGGACCTGGAAATCCAGGCAAACCTGGGTGGCCTTCCAAACCTGGAAATCCTCTCTCCCCCTGCAATTGAACAAGAAAGAAAGATAAGGTCACTCGTCAATTTTCAAGCAGAAGCATGGATGAAATTCAAAAACATCAAATGACTATCTAGAGAAGATTAATTTATTTATGCTAAATTCAGAGTATCTACTAGCATGGAGAAAATTGTATGATATGAGTAGAAAAACACAAAACACTCTAAATTTATATCATATTTGGTAATGTAATCTCTTGCTTTCTCATAAAATTTAAAGGCTTATCAGAGATGAAATAAAGTTGAAACATACTGACATGAAGAATTTAACAGGGAAGATGGCAATAAATTCAGGAAACTAGGTCTGAAGGGGTTACAATGAAATAAGTATGGTACACAGATGAAGAAGGTTAAAAGAACATCAGAGAAGATTTCAGGTTTGTAGTAGAGCATAGAGTTGTAGGATTATTAATAATGGAAATTAATTAACTGCTTAGTGACAGGTTAGCTAGAAAAGAGCTTGATAATATCAAGATCTTTATTTTTTCTGATTGTAAAAGTAAATTTAAAAAAAGGAATCCATATTTCTTCTGGAAAAAAAGAAAAAGAAAAAAACCACCACTAATTATGACTCAAGTCCCAGTTCTGACCACAGCACTTACCAACACCAGCACAGGAGGGCTGCCTACTTACTAGTGAGGATCCACATCTTATCAGCATCTATCAACAAAGGTTGCCTGATGTGCAAATCTCTACAACCAGATAGGTGGGGGCTACAGAGCCACCATGTGTACTAACATACCATTAGACATATTAGAGGTAGTTAACTTGCATACAGTCAATTATGCTAAGAGTGTGAACCCCAACATTTCCAGGGTATCCAATCAAAGAAAGCAAATTCACCACTATTACATTTAAGAACCCCAAGGGCTCATAGTTCCAAGGCATGAGCTTTCAACTGCTTGGCTGCACGCAGTTCCTCTGCTTTTCTAAGGCTTGAGGGTTGAGTCTCTGGCCAAAGGCTCTAGACCTTTTTCTTGGAACCCCTCTCCCCAGATTCTACCCACAGTGACAGCCTAGGCAGTATGTGAGAAAGACGAAACATCTATATCTACAAGGCAACTGATTAATGGCCCATAAGAGGCATATACCCCTGGAGGTTAAGGGACAACAGACTTTCATTCACAACCCCAGTGGGCATGTGTAGCTGTGTGTGTGTGTTAAGTACTAAGTTTAGCCTGGATAGCTTAGATAATCTTGTACTGAATATTTTCTTGTTATGTTGAATCATACTATAATAAATATAAGAACTTTGAAAAGGCTACTTCTGGTCAGTTTTCACTTATTACTTTAAAACCAATGAAGCAAATGTTACCCAATTAACGGTAGGTCTCAACATTCCTGTAACATTGACAATAATTATCATTATTGACATATTACTGTATTTTCTATTTTCAATAAATACATCTCTTTGTTGTTTTAATTACTCATAGGATTGTGATAATTTAGCATCCAAAGGGCTTCCCTGGTGGCTTAGATGGTAAAGAATCTGTCTGCAATGTGGGAGACCCAGGTTTGATCCCTGGGTTGGGAAGATGCCCTGGAAAAGGAAATGGCAACCCACTCCAGTATTCTTGCCTGGAGAAGTCCATGGACAGAAGAGCCTGGTGGGCTAAAGTTCATGGAGTCACAAAGAGTCAGACACAACTGAGCAACAAACACACACACACACACACACACACACACACAATCTAAATTCCATTATTTTGAAGAAAACAGAACAAGAAAAGAGAAATAGAAGATTAAAAAATTTTAGACCTGGATTGCCTCAGTTCACTACATAGCCCATTTCTAGCAGAGCTGGTAATAGAAATCTAATCAAAAGTGCCAGTCAGAAAGGAAGCTGCTGCTGCTAAGTCGCTTCAGTCGTGTCCGACTCTGTGCGACCCCATAGACGGCAGCCCATTGGGCTCCACCATCGCTGGGATCCTCCAGGCAAGAACACTGGAGTGGGATGCCATTGCCTTCTCCGAGAAAGGAAGCTAGAATGAAGTAAAATGATCTAGTTGTAATAGATTTCCATAAGTGGAAAACACAGCTATATTTTAGGATCTCTGCTGGTATTTAGCGGAGAAGGCAATGGCACCCCACTCCAGTACTCTAGCCTGGAAAGTCCCATGGGCGGAGGAGCATGGTAGGCTGCAGTCCATGGGGTCACGAAGAGTCAGACACGACTGAGCGACTTCACTTTCACTTTTCTCTTTCATGCATTGGAGAAGGCAATGGCAACCCACTCCAGTGTTCTTGCCTGGAGAATCCCTGGGACGGGGGAGCCTGGTGGGCTGCCGTCTCTGGGGTCGCACAGAGTCGGACAGAACTGAAGCGACTTAACAGCAGCAGCAGCTGGTATTTAGAGCACATCTCTGCCAAAACTTGAGGCTAATGCTTGAAGTGAAAGTGACGTTGCTCAGTCGTGTCCGACTCTTTGCGACTCCATAGACTGTAGACTACCAGGCTCCTCTGTCTATGGGATTTTCCAGGCAATAGTACTGGAATGGATTGCCATTTCCTTCTCCAGGGGATCTTCCCAATCCAGGGCTCAAACCCGGGTTTCCCACATTGTAGACAAACGCTTTANCTCAGTCGTGTCCGACTCTTTGCGACTCCATAGACTGTAGACTACCAGGCTCCTCTGTCTATGGGATTTTCCAGGCAATAGTACTGGAATGGATTGCCATTTCCTTCTCCAGGGGATCTTCCCAATCCAGGGCTCAAACCCGGGTTTCCCACATTGTAGACAAACGCTTTACCGTCTGAGCCACCAGGGAAGTCGAGCTATATAGTTTCAGAAGCCAAATTGCTACCTGAGCTATAGATAATAGAGGAATAAACTAGAAACTGAAAGTCGAGAGTGCTAAAAAGCTTAACTACACTTGTATTAATAAAAACCATATACCTATACCAGATTCCTATCCTGAAATCTCCTCACACAATAGTTAAATAATGTAGTCCTATCTAGCTGACAGAGCAGTATCATCCCAAGAAAGACAGAATGGCAGCTACTGGAGGAATGTAGCAGAAAAATTGCAATAGCAACCCCCAGTCTTCAAAAGGTAGAAAGTTTCCTGCAATAGAAACTATAGAAGGCTTCCATGAGGAGAAGGTACAAGAGGGTCCTCTAACCTAATTCCTAATGCAAGAAGGCTGACATTTGTTGCAAGCCTACCATTTCTACTGGTTGTCAGGCAATTATTTAATCCTTATAGCTACCTAGATTTCACTGTAATTTGCTAATAACACTCACTAACATAGAAAATGATGTGGTGTACCTATTTCTGAAGGTTAAACTTAAAAAAACCTGGTTTGTGCTGCCTGCCCACATTTAGATAAAAAAAAAATTATTCTAATTTTTCTTTGTGGAATGATAGTCTTCTCTCTCTGCCTGTCCCTTAAATATTGGTACTACATTGAATGCCCTTTTTTGACCCTTTCTCTGGGATATCTCAAATATTAACATATTTTTTCCTAAAAGCTGGGTTCACAGGGCCAAATGTCTTAAACATCTCCTCTCGAATATCACACAGGAACCTAACACTCAACAATAACAATAGGAAACATGTATTGAACACTTTCTATGTGCTAGAGTTCATTCTTAATTCTTTCCATGTTTCATCTTATTTAATCCTCCCAATGACAATATAAGGTAAATACTATTATTATTTCCATTTTATAGATGAAGAATCAAAGCAAAGAGAAGGTGAATAATTTTCTCAAAAGCAAATTTAACATAAACAACATTGAATTCATTATCTTTCACCCATCTTATTTATTTCAGGAAATAACACAATCCAGCTACCTTCGCCAGAAATTTATAATAATCTCAACTCCATTCTCTCCATTTTCCCTTCATCTAACCAATTATGCTATGTTCATCATTGTATTCTTAGTGCCCAACAGAACAAATATACAGTAAATATTCATTCAATGAATGAACTTCCTTCAGTTCAGTTCGGTTGTTCAGTTGTGTCCAACTCTTTGTGACCCTGTGGACTGAGCATGCAAGGCCCCCCTGTCCATCACCAACTCCTGGAGTTTACTCAAACTCATTTATGGCACATGCTTTCCTCAAAGATTCAGAAAAAATAAGAGCTAGGATTAGGGAAAATTATACAAAAGATGACTTGTATTTGCAATAAAGCTGGGTTATATACAAGCTAGAATTTAAGAGAAGGATAATATACTAATTTCAGTCCAGTTCAGTCACTCAGTTGTGTCCTACTCTTTGCGACCCCATGAATCGCAGCACGCCAGGCCTCCCTGTCCATCACCAGCTCCCGGAGTTTACTCAAACTCATGTCCATTGAGTCAGTGATGCCATCCAACCATCTCATCCTCTGTTGTCCCCTTCTCCTCCCACCTTCAATCTTTCCCAGCATCAGAGTCTTTTCAAATGAGTCAGCTCTTCACATCAGGTGGCCAAAGTATTGGAGTTTCAGCTTCAACATCAGTCCTTCCAATGAATATTTAGGACTAATTTTCTTTAGGATTGGCTGGTTGGATCTCCTTGCAGTCCCAGGGACTCTCAAGAGTCTTCTCCAACACCACAGTTCAAAAGCTTCAATTCTTTGGCACTCAGCTTTCTTTATAGTCCAACTCTCATATCCATACATGACTACTGGAAAAACCATAAACTTGACTAGACAGATCTTTGTTGGCAAAGTACTATCTCTGCTTTCTAATATGCTGTCTAGGTTGGTCATAACTTTTCTCCCAAGGAGTAAAGCGTCTTTTAATTTTGAAGTAGAACCTACTTTGTGAGTAAGAGGTACACATAAAGATTTTACAGGAAGGGCACTTTATAATCACAAGAAGAAAGTTATGTGATCATGAGAATAAAAAATAAACTCTAAGAATAGCTTCTTGGGGCTTCCCTGGTGGTACAGTGGCTAAGAATCCACCTTGCAATGTGTGGGACACCAGACTGAATCCCTGGTGCCAGATCCCTGGTGCCAGAGGATTCCACATGCCATGGAGCAACTGAGCCTGTGTGCCACAAATACTGAGTTTGCACTCTAGAGCCTGCGAGCTTCAAATACTAAGCCCATGTGCTGCAACTACTGAAGCCCGCAAACCCTAGAGCCCAAAGTCCACAACAAGTGAAGCCACCACAATGAGAAGGCCCCGTACTGCAACTAGAGAGTAGCCCCATCACTCACTGCAATTAGAGAAAATCTGAGTGCAAAAATGAAGACCCAGCACAGCCAAATGTAAAAATAAATACAAAATTCAAAGAAAAAAAAACAGTTTCTCAAAACAAGTACACAATTAACAGGAAAAATATTGGATTTCTGAGGATAGGAAAAATAAAAATTAGGACAAATTGTCACAATGACAATTATAATTAAATTATTTGAAGATTATACTATTGTAAAAAGTAAAAATTATATAAACCTATGGGCAAAGCAATACCCTTAACAGACAAATGGAAACAATGATTTAATTAGGTAATGCAATTATAATGGTTTTATAATTATATAAATTATGGGCAACTGTGTCTTCTTATCTTTAATTTCTATTGTCTTGTAGTTATATAGCACAAAGAAATATTTGAAGTGATTAGAACAAGAATATGGATCTTTAGGAACTGTCAAAATGGAAATAATCTAGGTCTGAAGATCTCAAATTTTAGCTTGCATCAGAACCACTTGGACAGCTTGTTGAAACAAGGTTACCTGGTCCTGCCCCCAGAGTTAGATTCAGTAGGTCTGCTACAGAGCCTAAGAATCTGCATATCTAACAAGCTCCCAGTAAATGCTGATGCAACTGGCAAAGGGGCACACTTTATTTAGATAATATTTGACTATGACATGAATTTCGGGATGTCAATTGATTGATTTCTTGTTCTCATCAGCAGTCTGGTGAATTTGTTTTCACCAGTATGTACTTCAATGCATTCCTTTGGCAGAATGTACATGTTTATGTGTTAAACTTATTTTTTAAAAGCAGATTTACTGAAGTAAAATTAATATACAATAAATTTCACTGTAGTACACAATTTGAAAATTTTTGTCATATATGTGTCAACCAAAATAATGAACATATCTATCACTCATAAAGATTTCCGTGTCTTTTCAACAAATGGTGCTAGAAAAACTGGACATTCCCTGAAAAAAAAAAATCTATACACAGACCTTCAGTTCAGTTCAGTTCAGACACTCAGTCGTGTCCGACTCTTTGCGACCCCATGAATTGCAGCAAACCAGGCCTCCCTGTCCATCATCAACTCCCAGAGTTCACTCAGACTCACGTCCATCGAGTCAGTGATGCCATCCAGCCATCTCATCCTCTGTTATCCCATTCTCCTCCTGCCCCCAATCCCTCCCAGCATCAGAGTCTTTTCCAATGAGTCAACTCTTCGCACGAGATGGCCAAAGTACTGGAGTTTCAGCTTTAGCATCATTCCTTCCAAAGAAATCCCAGGGCTGATCTCCTTCAGAATGGACTGGTTGGATCTCCTTGCAGTCCAAGGGACTCTCAAGAGTCTTCTCCAACACCACAGTTCAAAAGCATCA